>BSBK01000371.1:905000-1292500 GCA_027943335.1 Chamaecyparis obtusa | reverse complement strand
AAGATTAATTATAATTAGAGAGAATATATTCAAACTCAAAGATTCAATATATATCCCTTCCTTTCCTTGATGAAATCTAATATCTCACATACTACCATGCCATTTTACATAGAAGATCATTCCTGAACAAAAAAACATACTCCCTTTCCAATTACAAACCCAAGAAATTCCAATCTTTTTATTTTGTCTCACTCATGTGCATCGAGGCACAAGGGGGATCAATTTTTTTTATGCAATATCTCATAAAGGGCTTCTGACAAGATAGATTAGCAAATAGACTCCAAGATCTACTCAGGTCTAGTCAGGAGAAGACCTAGGAAAAGTATCCTAACTGCATATTAATATTTATTTCTCGGTAACACTCCTCTACATCTAATAATCAATTCCATTTGAAATATAACCTACTCCAATAAGGAATCATAATTGTTATTAAAACCAAAAAAATCAAGATAGATGACATCCAATCAACAAGGAAACTATATTTAAGCTATAAGAATTATCATGGGGGAGTTTTTTGTTCTAGTCAGTTAGCTCTGACATAACCTCTTCAAAAATTATTTCTATGTTTTTACCATTAATGGATTGCCGACTATATCAAAATCCATCGTGCTATACTACTCAAATTGAAAATCATGATGGTTGATAGTAGGTTGACTCTTAGGTGACGATTGAGTTTATGTAATGGCCTCTTTCTTGGAATACCCACCATCATTGATAGAATTGAAAGATCTCTTGAGTTTTCATTCTAAAAATGCTTCTCTGGCTAGACTTCTACATTGCCATGTTGCTTGAGATCAAGCGGCTCCATTATAGTTCTACGGTATAACACTTGCTATCAAGTTGGTGGATGCTCAAAAAATTTCTAATGATGCATTGTCTCCACAACAATATGACTTATCCTTACATGATATACACCTCTTTCCTACCTCTATGTACAAGAATGTCAAGGTGTTGAAAAGTCATCAGTAACATATCCCTCAACTCATTACCACTACATCACTTATCTCTGGCTCATAGTCTTGATGATGTGACCTTTCACTTGGAACCATGTTAGAAAAATTTTCAATGTTGACCACATCATCCCATCTCCTTCACTCTAGCATCAGACTTCTCAAGAGAATATAGAACTGCCAGTACTCCACTTCACACTTATTCTTTATTTGCTTCATTCTTTTTTTTCCTTAAGTGTAAGTTCAACTAAATTGTTATATAAGGGTTCGCCTCTCTCTCTAGAACTTCTCTCTTACTCCACTTTCTTTCTTATCTTCCTCTTTTTTCATTGCAAGTGAAAGTTCCACCTAGGGTTATCGGAATATGATATAGGAACTAGAACTAATCAAATTATTGTCAAAATTTAACTTTTCCTTCAATCAAAATTTTCCACTTGAGGTGTTGGGGAGTGATGATAGAACTAGAACTTGAACCAACCTTAACTTTTCCTTCATCAAATAGTTTGTAAAGAAGTTTCAAGACTACATTGAAAATAGAACCAACTTTAAAGCTTTAAAATAGTTTCTCCCTTTAGTTTAGAATAGACTATCATAGTCTGACAGAGAAAGTGGAACAAGTACTTTGCCAATCTTAAATCAACTTTTCACTTCAAGCTTATCCCCCAAACTTCTAGGAGCCTTATCGAAGAGGCAAAACCAAGAATTGAACAAGACACAAACTCAAGCAAGCTTCCTGATAGGCCAACATTGGGGTAAAGTATCAACTATATTCAGCCTTGTTTAAGTGTCAATCTAGGGATTGTAATCTTTTGAAAGGTGTTGTGGCTATATGTTGAAGGAGTGAGAGCTATAAGTTGAGTAGAGATGAAATGTAAACCTATGGAAATAAACCTAACAATAAATCAAAATAATTTGGGCGACAAAAACTATCACTTCTTGGTGGTAGGAACATCAACAACTTATAATGATTACAAAATTTAAATTAACCAAGAAATACACTTGCAAATAATACAAAAATAACATTCAATTAAAAATAGAAATAAACACATTGCTTAAGTACAGAAATCATCAAATGTCCCAAGAAGTGGATCATGCCTCCTGAGTACATATGTTGATGGAGCATAGATGCCTTTTTATATTGCTGCTTAGATTGTGAAAAATATTATTTTATTAATTAGAAAATTATCAACTTTAATGCACAAGCCTATTTCCATAAATCTTCTTACACAAATCTACCATCGAGCTAATAGATATTTGCTAACAAATTAATGTATTTCATACAAAAATAGATATTTTTCTATGTCTATAGCCAATGGTCTATGTAAGACCTTTCTTTTTGGCCACATATCACAAATGAATTTGTTATAATAGCAGCTAAGAAATAGGAAATAACATATTTCAATTTTCTCCAAAACAAGTATATCTCCTATTAGATCTAATGACAACATTGAGGTGGCTAAACTTTGTGACAGTAATGCTGAAGTATATTATATGCATAAAATTTCCAAAAATAGCAAAAATAGAGCTACCAGCACCATGAACAAATACATCAATTATTTATGGATGAACATGGAATCTTAGTCACTAGTCATAAGCTATTAATATTATAATAGTAAACAAAAATAGACAACATCTAGTGCGATCCAAAAAGTGTCTAGTCACTTCTATAAACCCTTATATCCAAGAGATCCAATGAATTTGGAGTCTTAGAAGGTGGCTTATAGCTTCCTATCCATACCGTGCAACAATCATGTAGATAAATAGGGTGGCTCTCAAATGAACCCAATAAGAAAGGTGCACTATAGAATGGAAGATTCAAGTAGATATCAAGCAATGAGAGTGCAACTATTCAAGATCTCCATGATGAATGCAAATGCAAAGTAATCTAAGATGAGATGCAAGATTAAGCTAAGATGAAATGCAAGAGTGTTAGAAAGTAAATTTAAGCTAACAAGATAAAATATTACTATCCATGCTAATTAGAATAGATTAACTAAGTTAAATGCAAGAAAGTAAATAACAAAGCTAAGCTAAATGATAACGCAATACTTCAGATGCAATATGAGCTAAGATGCAAAGATTCCAAGATAATTTCCAAAATTACCAAGATTGCAAGAAGATTTGAAGATCAAGACTCCAAGAAGATGCAAGAATGAGGAGAGAGCCTCATTTTAAAGAAATTAGAAATGAGCTGACGATCAAGATTAAGAGGCAAAAGAATGAGCAATGGTGGAGATTAAGTCTTGGTTGATCCATGTGCTCATGTCTTTAAGAGGCAAAAAGAAAAGCCTAAGATTAAAGAGGCAAAACAATGAGTGGTTGAGATAAAGAGGAAAATCATTTTTCAAAAGTCAAAAGATTTCATCTCATTGGAAAGTGAACTTTTATTTTATTTTTATTTTTTATTTATTTTATTTTAGAAAAGTGATTTTCATGTGCACTTAGGATAAAGGGGGTTTTATTATTTAATTAAAAGGGAGAATGTTCTTTTAATTAAATAAACATAGAAGAAAGTGGTCAAACTTTAGGATATAATCAAATAAATGATTAATTAATTAAGAAGAATTGATTTGAGGCAAAGTAATGGTCTAATATTTTAATTTAATTTTTCATAAAGGGGGCTTATAATTTACTAGACCAAAATTGGGTGATTGCATTTGCCCCTCTTTGAGTCAGTGTGTGAGGAAGCACATTGAGTCAAAGAAAATGATGAAATGCATATAGTTGATATGAAGTGATGAACTGTCTTGAGAGACACTGTCTTTGAGCTTGATTGAACAAAGAATAAAAAGGTAGCAAGAGTTTTAATGCACAGTTTGATGTGAAGCGATGAAACTGAATATTGAGACAGAGGTTGAAAGATAAGACAATACCAAAAATGATATGATGCGATGAGAACTGATATGTCCAAGATCAAAAGAATCTCAACTTGATGTGAAGCGACGAAGCTAAGATGCCTCTAGTGATGATAGCATAGTCAATTTGTAGCTTTGAAAGATTGATGATAGATTATTCTTGCCCCCTCGAGATCAAAGTCGAAATGATGTTGAGGAGATGCATAAATGAGATAAGTTTGATCAAATTGAGATTAGATAGGGTCCAAAATGATTGATGATCGATTTAGAGAAATTAGAAAAGCATTTGGACCAAGTTTGACCACTAAGTAATGAGAATTTGCCCTAGTTTGAATAAGTTTGACCAGAAAAAGTGTAGCATTAGAATTAGGTCAAAGCAAGCGATTATGAAGAAATATGATCAATTTTTGCCTCAAAGGATGAAAAAAAATGAACTCAGATTTCAATTTCGATCCCAAAAATGAATCAAGGATGCTGAAAAAGGATGACTAAAGTTTTCTAATAAAGATGAAACAAAGAATCTCTCCTTAATTAATGTAAGATGCAAAGACTAAGATGCAACCTAGGATGAAAATGCAAGTGCAAAGTGTAGGGATCTTACTCGGTCCTTATTTTCATCATCAAACCTTATTAAGGGACCTTATGAATATGATCTATATTGGATATAATGTAGGAAACATATGTAAGCATCGAGGCATAAAAGCCAAGATGACCTGAAACATAGTTTCCAAGTTAATGTTGCAAGATTATACTAGTATCAAAGCATAAGCACCAAGATAACCATGAGTACGGTCTTGCGTAAAACAAACACAATGTAGACAGTCAAGGATATAGTTCAGAATCACCTAAGTGTTCAAATGAATCATGCCAAGGTATATGTGGCATTCCAATCATGATGGAGGCACTTATGACTGATACATCAAACATATAGGATCATTAAAACCACAACCACAAGAAGAAGACAAAGAAAATATGCCACATGCCCCCAATCCTCTATTCAAGTGATATCCCGGAGAGAATAAGGAGAGAACATCAACAAAAATCATCAATAATAGACAACATACAAAGAAAATATCATTAAGCATAGCTCAGTCATTTCAAATTAAGTGTAGTGTAAAGATTGTCACTGATATTTATAAGACTTATGCCTACAAGTGTGATAGAAATATACGACTTGGACTACTAACAAGATGTGAGTTCTAGATAAGCTATCTGCCAAGTGTTGAGAAGCACTTGATGTCCAAATGGGGCAGTGTGAGAAATACTGGTGTATCCTAGAGACATTGATGGCACGAAATTGGTCCCTAATGAGACTTAAACGAAGACCGATTCCAAACCATAGAAACAAGTCTTGTGAAAGTCAACTAGTTCATGGCCAAAGACACAAGATGATAGATGGAGCACAAAGGTACAAGTAGTGCCTATTTCCAAGCTTTTACCACTTGGAAGGACTATTTTTGCTACCATGATGCCTATTTTCAGATTTTCACCAAGGCCATTTTTTCTTGTTTAACAAAAAAAAAATTATTATTTTTTTTTGATACATCAAAGCACTTGTTTGCCAAGTTTTCACTAAGATTATCATTTTTTTTAGGACTTTTTATGATTTTAAAGATTTTCTCAGGACCATATATCAATTTTTTTGAATTTTTTCAGGATCATATACTATGTACAAGAGCTCTGGATGAACAGAATGTCATGAATAGAACTTCTTCAGGGTGAAGAGTGTTGATAAGCTCAGGGAGCTGTTCTCCCTCTAGGGTTGAGAGCTGATAAGCACTAGATCCAAAGGCAGATGTAATTATATAAGGACCCCGCTAGTTAGGCTCAAACTTTCCTTTTTATGCACGATTCTATTAATTCTTAGGATTCTCTCTTAAAACTAGATCACCAACCTCAAAGCTCTATGGTGTACTTTCTTGTTGTAGCTTTTTGACATTCTTTTTTGATATACTCTCATGTGATCGAATGCGACTTTTTTACATTCATCTAGTAGTTATAGCTCTTTGATGGGTGATATGTGATAGTCTTCATCTATTACAAGCCCTTTTAGGGAGACTCTAAGTGAAGGTATTTCTACCTTGATAGGTAAGACAACTTTAGCCCCATAAATTAGGGAAAAATGTGTAGCTCCCATTGGTGTGTGTATGCTTGTTCTATAATCCCATAAAGTAGGATTGATTTGAAGATGCCAATCCCTTCCAGACTTACTAACAGTCCTATGCAAGATTTTTAGAATAGTCTTATTTGATGCTTCAGCTTGTCCGTTTCCTTGAGGATAATAGATGGATGACCAATGTTGTTTGATCTTAAATCTCTTATACATTATTTCAGGTCTTTGTTCTTTAATTGTCCTCTATTATTAGTAACTATAGAGGATGGCACACCATAGCGACAAATTATGTAGTTTAGGATAAACATGGACACATGTTTTCCTATAGCAGCATAAAGTGGTACATGTTCAACACACCTAGTGAAATACTCAGTAGCAGTGATGATGAATTTGTGTCCTCTTGATGAGTTCAGATATATCTGACGTACTAAGTCAAAGGCCCACTGCTGAAAAGGCCAATGTGTAATAGATGGAATAAGCTCCATGCCTGGAGCATGTATCAAATTTCCATGCATTTGAAACTTCTTACAGGATTTAGCATATCTGATAGCATTAGTTTGCATAGTAGGCCAGTAATAACCAGCCCTAAGTAGTTTTTGAGCTAGCGCAAGGCCATTAGAGTGAGACTCACATACATCCTCATGGACATCATGTAATGCATGTTTAGATTCATCTCTCTCTATAAATCTAAGAAGTAATCTATCTAGACCCCTCCTAAACAAGTCACCAAAAATGATGGTATAGCGGGAGGCATTACGAATAAGTTGGCATTTTTCATTACAGATAAGGTTGTCGAGTATAATTTGATCACGTAGGAAAGAATATATTTTAGCATAGTGGGAGGAGTCATGACAACAATGGTACAAATGATGCATTATCAGGAAATTTATATGCGGGGAAGCATAGCTCTTCCACTAGGATTTCATATCAAGATTCATATTTGTGCAACTATAGAATGGAAGCAAGTGTAGCCATAGCATCAATAACTTTTTTCTCAGCTCTAGGAATCTGTTGGAAGGTCACAAAGACAAAGTAGTTCTTAATATCATCAACCATTTTCTTATAGGAAATCAACTTCTCATCCTTGGTTTGATATTCATTATTTGTTTGATTAATGATGAGCTGAGAATCTCTAAATATATGTAATTTAGTAATCCTCCACTCAATAGCCAATTTGATCTCATTCATTAAAGCCTCATATTCAACAATATTAGTTGTGCAAGGGAAAAACAACTTGTATACTTTAGGTATGGTGTATCCTTGAGGTGTGACAAAGAGAGCTCCAACACCTAAACTATTTTGTATGTAGGATCCATCAAAGAACATTTTCCAGGTGTGCTCAATCACATACATGATAGATGAATCAGGAAAATCAATCTGCATAGGTGCATTATCCTATAAAGGGAAGTCAGCCAATTGATCAGCAATCGCTTGTCCTTTTATGGCCTTATGATCAACATACTCAATGTCAAATTTAGAAACAATCATCATCCATTTAGCTATTCGACCAGTAAGGGTAGCCTTAGTTAGTACATACTTCAATGGATCAATTTTTGCTAAAAGATGTGTAGTATGTGCCAGTATATAATGTCTAAGTTTTTTGGATGCAAACACCACTGTGAGGCAAGATTTTCCAATATTGTTGTAATTGATCTCATAAGCTACTAATGTTCTGTTGATATAGTAGATAACTCTTTCTTTTCCTATCTCATCTTGTTGCGCTAATAATGCTCCTAAGGATGTAGTTGTAGCTGAATAATATAGAATAAGAGGCTTTCTAGGAATAGGAGGCATCAAGATAGGTAGATTAGCCAAATATTCCTTAATCTAATTCAATATTTTCTTACATTCTTCATTCCATACACACTTAGCTCATTTATGCAAGTTCTTATTAAATGGTTGTGCTTTATCAGCAAGTTTAGAGATGAATCTCCTAAAAGACTGTAGGCATCCTTGTAGACTTCTCATTTGACTAATGTTTCTTGGTGGTGGCATATCCATGATAACTTGAACTTTTTCAGGGTCAATCTCAATTCCTTTAGTTGATATGATATAACCAAGTAGTTTTATAGAGTTAATCCCAAATGCACACTTTTTAGGATTTAGTCTTGGCTTAAATTATTTCATGTGATCTAGAATTAATCCCAAATCTCTAAGATGCATGTTTCTCTTATGATACTTAGCCATGGTGTCATCCAGATAATCCTCCATAGTTTTATGCATCATGTCATGAAATATTATGGTCATAGCTCATTGATATGTAGCTCCAACATTTTTAAGTCCAAATGGCATAATATTCCAACAGATTGTTCCCCATGAACAAGTGAATGTTGTTTTCTCTTAATCTCCAAGAGCTATTTTGATCTGGTTATATCCAAAGAATCCATCTATTAAAGAATATATCTCATTGTCTACTGTCATGTCCACTATCATGTCAATATTAGGGAGTGGAAAATAATCCTTAGGGAATTCTTTGTTTAGATCTCATAAATCAGTGCATACTTATATGGATTTACCTAGTTTAGACACAAGTACAATGTTGGATATCCATTCAACATAATCAATAGCCCTTATGAATCCATCTTGAAGGAGTTTTTCTAGTTCAACTTTGACAAGGAGAGCTACATGTGGATGCTTTTTTTGTAGCTTTTATTTCATAGGTTTGACACCAGGAGCTATGGATAAGTGATACATGATAAGATTAGAATCAAGTCTTGGCATGTCTGAATAAGTCCAAGTAAAATTTATCTTCTTTTCTAGGAAGAAATTAGTGAATTGCCTCTTCTCTTCCTCTGGCAAAGACTGAGCTAAGTGTATGACATGAGGTACTTCATCTATCCCAATGTTGATTAGCTAAGTAGGTTCTATCAAAACTAATGATCTTTCTTGAAAGTATCTAGGTAGACTACCAAGTATCTCATCTATAGGCACCTTAGAGAGGTTTTCACCTTTAGATACATCTTTTATTTTTACTATTTTTGGCTCTAACACTACCACAATGTGGTTTTCACCATCAGAGCACCTATTCTTTTCTTTTTTTGTGACTAAGATACTTAATGTCTGACTCAGTCATACTTGTTGCTAGTTTGTTGGTGGAAGAGACTACATGCTCAAGAGCATTTAAGTAGCAGGCAATCTCATAGTCATTTTGAAAGGTCAAGAGATCAAGCTATCAATTTTTTTGTGACCACTCAATAAGGTTGGGATGCATAACCGAAAGGGCTGCAAAAGGTTCCAAATTATTGATGTGGTGGGAATCATTTCTAGTGAAAAGTAATTCAAAATCTATAAGATCCCCTTTAGAAATATCTAAATGGATAAGACTCCTAGCGTTATCAACTTGGTTGACAAGAATGATATGTAGATTCGACTTGGAAAACCCTACAAGTGGCTCATCTTCTACCTCAAGTTGATTATTATAGCAATGAATGACATCAACTCCTACCTCCTTAGATGCAACCAAGAGGTAGTCCCATTCATATTCCCTAGAGTTACTACTTTCAGTTCTATGTACCAATCTAACAATAGTTTCATGCATGCATTCTTCCTTAGGATCTTCAATATATTGAGCATAGTTCTGGTTAGAAGTAGAAGCTTTAGATTTGTGATTAGTATGATGTTCATCTTCTCCCTATAGAAGAGAAGTGGAGGGGAAAAAATCTTCTCTCCCTTGAGAAATAGTATTAATGGGTTTAGTTTCCTTTTCAGACTCTTCTGTGTCATCTGATTCTTCATCTAGAGAGAGTCCATTATCAGCAGTAGAAAATCCAAAACTAGTTTTGTCTTTAGACTTACATCCCTTTGTAGGACTTAGTGGTTCATCAAGAGCATGTTTCTGATCACTCAAAGGACCATGACCTGAATATCCCATTTTAGCTAGGAACTCATATCCCTTGCCATATTTTTCTAGGATAATTTCAGTATTAGATGTAGAAATCTTAGTGTCTTCTCCATGGTATATCCATTACCTAACAAATCTTTCTTCATTTTCATCTTCCATAGGAACTGAGGATTGAACAAAAGTGCCATAAATAGTCATAGCAAAGGAAGACAGTTTCATATCCTTAAAAGGTTTACCATAAGATTGATGAAAAATGGGAAGTAATGCAATAGAGTCCAACCAATATTCCCGCATCCTAGTATTCAATAGTTTCATTTTCCTTACACATTCAACTAGTGTGCTTTTATTTTCTTCAGATACTCTATTATGTGGTGTTGGAGATTTGCCAGTAGGTCAGTACTGTAATACCCCAAAAATGGGCTATATGTTCATTAACCTCCTACATCGACAAATCGAATGAAATCAACATCAAAGTCCTAACCTAAGGCACATCTAAACATCATCGAATCATAATTGATTATCTTAAATTTTGCATCGGGGAATATTCTTAGTAATATTCCTAATCATCATAATTATCTTTAATTTTATAATTATTTGGCAATAAATCACATTTATCCTAAAGTTTGATTAATTGAATATTTTCATATTTAATTAATTAGATTTAATATCTTGCCACTTAATTGTGCAATTAAATTTAATTTTATCTATTATTAATTGTATTATTTAATTTTGACAATAAATGCAATATCCTATGAATAATTGATTAAATTTTTATTTAATTAATTAAAGCAAGTTGTCATTATTTAATAATATAGTTTTTAATAAAAATTTGATTAAATAATTGATTAACCCATAAATCAATTATTTTATTTTCAAAAAGCAGTTAAGTTGAGCATAAATCACTTTATTATTAAATTAATTCATAAATAAAACATGCACAATCATAAAAGCAGACAACTATCAATTATCAATTAAAGCTAAACTCTATTTTGAGTTAAAGCTTAGCTTTTGCATGTTTTTGTGAGTTAATTATCCTTTATTTAAAAATAACTCAAAAATCAACCTGAGTTATTTGAGTGATTTATGGCTTTTTTTCATGCACCTCCAAAGCCTTGGATTTCTATAAAAACAAGGCTCATCTCTTCATAATTCATCTCTCAATCATCTCACAAATTGCAAACTTACTCTACAGGAATCATAGCATATCAGATTTGGAGAATTTGCACAATTGGAGCTTGAAAGAATCAACTTGCGAATTCAAAGCTTTGTGAGATCAATTTCAATTGCATATTTTTCATATCATAGCATAGAATTTCATAGCTTTGCATATCATTGTTAGATAGATCAATTCATAGCATATCAATTTCATCTAGCATAGATTCATATCGGTTTTTATCATTCTTATTGCATAGAAAATATCAAAAATATAGATTAATTGCATTCAATTTCATATCCATCTTTTGCATTCAAATCCTTCATTTAGGTGTCGTCTAGGTCACTGATCTTGATTACAATCTCAGAACATCAATCTCGCACCTATTAGAAGGCAGTAAATCGCTTGGTTACATAGTTTTCAATTTTGCACAATTTCAATTTTTGCTAACCTCTAATGTTTTATTGAGTGTTGTGTCTACAGATCAGGTACAATTTTCACACACACATTTCTGGTGCCCGCCGTGGGGCAACCCACCTTTGCATGCTGATTTTGATTCTTGGAGCTAAAACCCTAAAGTTTCAAAGATTTAATTTTATCTCCCAAATGGCTTGGAGTTTTGGTCTGAAATTTTTTTTGCAGGTTGGAGACATATCAGGGAAGCTTTGAAAAAAAATTTTGAATTTTTTGAATTATTTTGAATTTTGAATTTTTTTTTTAAATTTTTCATAAAAAAATTAATATCTGACACAAATTAGCATATTTTTCAAAAAAAATTATATTTTCAAAAAGCTCTTCAAATTATATAGGGGGTCTATTCTTTGTATTTTAAATTTGGATGCAATTTAGTAGCTCAAATAGTCAATTTACAAAAACTAGTCTGTTTTGATAAAATGGGTCTCTAGGGCACAAATGAAGAGATTTTTCTAAAATTTTTGCATTTTTGGAAAGCTCTCTATTTTTTAGTAGGGGTCTTTATTCTGAATTTCTATTTTTGTGGCCAAAATCATATCAAAAAAATTAGATCTTGTTGATTAGGTCAAATGTAGTGCAAAAAAATTAAAATTTTATGATGGGTATGCACTTATTTTTCATATGATTCAATGCATGATATGAGTTGTCATTTGGATTAATTTATGGTTATTATTGCTCCTAACAATTGATTTTTAAAGCTAACCCTATGGTTTTCATAAGTTGAATATATTTTGCATATCTTGTTTGCTTGTTTGCTTGTTGGAGAGTTCGTCACTTGATTGCATGGAAAAGCTCAACAAAAATTGCTAAAAATTAGGTAGAATCTACTAAGCGTGTTGTGAGGATCATGAGGTATTCTCCTTGTTCTGAAAACATTTCAATTTGGACTTAAAATAAATCTCTTATGTGTCAAGCTTGTGTGCATCTTTTCATGCTTTTGATCTATTTCTACACACTTGCATAATTGATACTAGGTTGTGACCCCTTAAGGATTCATTAAGTAGTCTTAGAATACTTATGATTGATCTTGATTGCTATCTTGGGTTATTGGACTCGCTAATCTGTCGGCCCCTCATTTCCGCCCCGTGGTTGCAATCTCAGCGCCATAAAGGGGAGGGGTCAACAGGACAGAAGCGTTAAGTGTTCCACTTGGCAACCCTTTTGTGCTTTTAGGAACTCACTTGTTTTCTAAGTTGTGGACTCATTTTTAGCTTGTGTGAGGTGTTAAGTGTTCCACCTTGTGGACTCATCTCATATTTTCTTTAAGCGTTAAGTGTTCCTCTTTCTACTTTTTGGATGCTTTTGGTAGATTTGCTTTCGGGAATATATCTGTGCTCACATAGTAATTAGGCCCTATGAACACTATTCGTGATTCTTGAGAGGTTGGATTCTTAGAGAAATCTTTCTTGATGACAGAATCCTTGTAGGTAGGGAGGATACTTAGTGCGTTTCACATTTAACTTGGTTAGTGCATCTTCTCTTATTGATCGACACATTCTCTCTCCGGAGAGGTTGATAGATCACGTAGGGTTGATATCACGAGCTTTGGTGAATCAAAATTGGTTAGTGCATCTTCTCTTATTGATTGATACATTCTCTCCCCGGAGAGGTTGATAGATCACGTGGAGTTGATATCACAGACCTTGGTGGAACAAAACTTTGTCTTAGCATGTCGGATTAATCTGCTTGCTTTGTTTGGGTTAAAAGTGAAGAGGTGTCAAAACCTTGAATCTGGAGCCAAGTCCCCTTGTGGTATAAATTTGTGAGTCACCTTTAGAGAGGGTTAACCGTAGCAGACAATCCCTTCACAGGGAAAACTGCGTTGACGGAATCTCAAGTGGTAATAGCCATTTTCGCCATGGTAGTGACAACCGCTATATAAATGTCCTTGTGGAAGAAATCTCCATGGGTATGGTTCATTGTTGGGTTGTCAGATCTCCCTAGCAGCTCTTGAAGATTAAGTTCTCAGACTGTGTCAAAACCCTGGTGCACCGAGATTGGAGTTCACCCCTTTGAATCATAAAAGTTGCAGAGTCAAACCATTACTAAAAACCCTAGAGAGGCCAATTTTTCACTTTCAGGTATATGTGTGTTATTGCAAAACTTTTCAGAACATACACAATTAGTACTCTCAGGGATTAGCACAATTTGGTCACTTGATTGTTCATGCGCAAGGTTGCTTTTGCCCTTGTTCATTGTTTTCAGACGTGCTTGGAATCACTTGCTTGCTGTTCTGCGTGCTTGTTTATCTACTTGGCTATTAAAAATGATCAAATCTGGTATAACCTTCAAAATCTGGACAATACAATTTGCAAACAATCCAGAACTGAAGACCTTAAATTTTGCAAAAATTGACGTAAATTCTTTCTAGAGTCAAAAGTCATTTCAGAAAGTCAAAAGTCGTACGAGTTTTGTCAAGTGTCATTTCAGTATTGCCCATCTATCGTACGATTGAGAACCTAGTGTCGTACGAGTTTTCAAACCAGCAAATTCAAGAAAGTCAAAATCCTGTTAGCAACTGTCGTATGATATTTACAACTGTCATTTCATTGCTACCCAACTGTCATACGAGTTTTACAAATGTCGTTTCATTTCTACCCAACTATCGTACGAGTTTAGCAACTGTTGTTTCATAGACTACCCAGTGTCGTACGAGTCTACAGAGTGTCATTTGGAAAAATTTGAGAGAGTTGTCAGAAATTGTCAAATTGCAAGATATCCAATGTTTCCAGCCTAGTTCCAAAATCTGTCAAAAATATCATTGTGTCAGGAACAGAGTAGTAGCTATTGAGCATTCTACCATTTTTCGAGTTTGATCTTTTGAATCTGATCTAGTCTTCTATTTGATCAATTTGAGTCCTTTTTATCTCGTGTCAAAACCTTGTCATAACTATCAATCTTCAATCAATCTTAAAAAATAGACTAAGTGTTGAGAACTCGTGTCTGCTATCTTTTGGGCGATCTATCCCATACATCCAGGGCACAGTTTCCTTCACCCACATCTCATCAGATCTTCAAAACTATCATAATCTTGACAAGGTTGCGTCATCCGATTTTCTCGAATCAAATTGTTCTTCAGTTGTCTTCATCCTTTTCTTCTGTTTCATTCAAAGTTAATGGTGGAGACCAGAGCTTCTTCACACAAGAAATCAGAAGAAACATCTCAGAACTTACTTTTGACCAATACCCCAGGTCCAACTCTTGAACAACTCATCAAGTCAAGTATCTACGAAGATGACGGTCTCGGTAACTTTCGATTGAAAACTGGTTACATACCTCCTTTATCAACTCACAGAGGTAATCAACAAACTCCTCCTCAATCTGTTCCAGGGAGCCCAAAAACTCCTACCATGTCTCAAGCAGGGACAAACCATGGTTCTCTAGGAGGAGGGTCCTAAGGACACCATTCTCAACATAATGCCGACCAAGAACCTACCCCCTCTGAAATCCATCAATGTCAGAATGATGATGAATTCAAGAGAATGATGAGGCATTTCTTGAAAGTGGATAGAGAGGCATGCTTTTTACAATTAGCCCAGGAAGGGGCTAAGCTTCCTCCCAACTTTAACATTGATGATATAATCACACATGAGGAAGAAACTCCACTCATAGCTATGACAAAATAGATGCATGCTATACAAGTCAAATTTAACAATCTTAAGAAGGAGAAGGAACCCAAGGAGTTCTCCATGGAGGCCCTATGTCCTTTCCCATTCGACAAAAACTTGTATATTGCACCATTCCCAAAAAGAGTGGAGATACCAAAGTATGACAAATATGACAGACACTCTGATCCTCAAGATCATGTCAGAGAGTTTTGTACGCACTCCATGGAATTCATGCATGAACCAACTTATCTAATGCGTCTTTTTCCTAGATCCTTGGGAGGAGCATCCATTCAGTGGTTTTCAAGATTACCTTCTACGATCAAAACTTTTGAGGAATTGATTAAATTGTTTTATCAACAATATTCCTATAATATTCAACATTCGGTCACCATGATCGATATCTGTAACCTCAAGCAATATCCAGGGGAATCATTCCTAACTTTTCTCAAGAGGTGGCGAAAGAAGTTTTCTCTATATGCTAGACCAATTCCCAAAATGGAGAAACTTGAAATCTTTATCAATAACCTTGTTCCAGAGCTCAACTATCCATTACAAATGCAAGATCATGTATCTTTTGATAAAATGGTGGATAATGCAATCAAGATTGAGAAAGTACTTGTCAAGAAAGGAGAAATCACACTTCAAAAGGACAAGTTTGAATCTGGATCTAGCTCAAAAGATAAAAATAAGAGCTAGAATAGAAACAAAGGTATCATCTCTGATGGTGTTGTTGACACTATCCACTCCTCATCAAAGGCACCGGCCTACAATCTCACCCTTGCCACCAAAGCCATTGAAGCTTGAGAGCAAAAATCTGCTGAACCATCTCCAAAGAAGCCATTCAAATGATGGGATAATAAACGAAAGTTTACTCCCCTGGGAGAATCTTTGGAATCTTCCCTAAGAACCCTGATAGCTGATAACATGATCTCTTTACCACCAATCCGAAACCCTGATCCGGATCCAAAACCATATTGGTGGAAAGATAATGCATTCTGTGCTTTCCATCGGACTAAAGGCCACAGAACTAATGGATGCTTCCACTTGAAGCATACCATTCAAGACTTGATAGATCAAGGGGACATCACGATCGATAATCCTACCAGCAATAATGATCACACAGCATTTACAGAACCGTTTCCACAACATGGCAAGGGAGTTTCCACTTCTCAGCCTAACATGGGGGCAAAAGTCAACTATGCCTACCCTGGAAACAATGCTGTCATCAATATGGTTGAACCATGTCTCTCTAAGAGCTGCAATGTCATCATGATTGTACGAAGAGACAGAAATCATTCCTCAGCTAATGTGGTTACCAGATCACAAGCTCAGGCTCATCTGAAAGGACAAACACCAAGTTCATCTAATGTCCCTAAGATACCTTTCAATCTCACATCTACTTCTAAACAGAAGGTTGCCTCAAAATCTTCCAATCCAAAGGATACAAGACCTACATCTTACAGCATCATCCAACAACTCTAGCATACTAATGCCAAAATCTCTATGTTTGAGTTACTCCGAATATCTCCAGCTCACAGAGATATCCTAGACAAAGCTTTGCTCGGCTCTAATGTTCCTGATGATCTAGATCTAGACAGGTTCCAGACTATGGTTGGTCATCTAACGTCTCCGCAATATATCTCCTTTTCAGAAGAAGATGACAACTCCCTAAGTCACCCACATAATCAGCCCTTGCACATAGAAGTCTTGATCCAGAACCGTCGAGTCAAACGTGTGTTGATAGATGGGGGCGCAGGCCTCAACATTTGTTCTTACAGCTTAATCACACAATTGGGATTCTGAGAGATGGCTATTGATCCTCGAAAGAAGATCACCATAAAAGCCTATGACGAACAAGAAAGAGCTCCTAAAGGCACCATTGTCTTACCCATCCGAGTGGGTCCGGTCATCAAAGATACCACATGTCAGGTGCTTGATCTACCATTGGCTTACAATATCCTTCTAGGGAGACCCTGGATACATGAAATGCAAGCTATTCCTTCTACGTACCATCAATGCTTGAAATTTCCCTATGAAGGGGTAGAAGTTACTATCCCAGCAAATCTGAGTACAACTTGCAATACATTGAAGGAAAGTGTCGATAAGCTTGTACCTAATAACAGAGAATCTTCCATCAAGCAACAAAATGTGGCTTCCACATCCAAGATGGAAGACATTGCTAAAGAGATCAATATCAAAGAAAATGGGATGGGAGAATACACTATAGAGCCAGTCTTGTCTCTGACATCTCTCCCAATCTCACCTAAGTCGTATGGACAATCCTTGAAGCAGTCTAAATCAAAACCTAAGGAACCTATGGAAGCATACAAAAGAAATTTTATGGCGGAGCAAGTATCCAAACAAGAATTTGAAGAGGATGAAGCTGTGCTGGCATGGCTATATAAAGAGGATTCTAAATCTAAAATTGTTCAACCTAGTGAATCTATAGCACCTACAATCCCTTCTAATTCATATGGTCCAGGAAACAAATTGATAGCCAAGATGGGATATTCCGGTCAAGGACCTCTAGGAATCAGCGGAAAGGGTCTTGTGACACCCATTTCACATATTGGTAGAGCCAACAAAGATACTGGTGGCTTAGGGTTTAAGAAGAAACCCTATCATCTCAAAGGTGGTTGTTCTCATGTCATAGAACAAATTGCACCAGGAGAACCCCTTCTTAAGAAAGAAGAAACAAAACCCTCTGATGATGATTCAGATAGCTCTGAGCTTATCCCCTATGAAAAATTGCCTAAAGAGATCAAAGATCTTCTTGATGATAAAGATGATCCTATCAGAAGAATTAATGTAGTAGAAACACAAGAACCTACTGTAGCGCAAGAGATGGTTGCACCACAAGAACCAACTAATCTCGAAGGCAATCAAATAGATCAAGAAGAAGGGGATAGTTATTCTGACACTGATTCCCATGAATATGAATTCAAGTCAGAGACTGAGGGTAATCCTTCTTGGGGTATTCATCCCAATTTCACACATTTTCTAAGATTTCCTAGAGATCCTAAATCAGAAGCTAAGTCAAATGACTATGAATGGGGTGCCATTCCAGAAGAAGATGAGCTTATCACAGAGAAATATATTGATGTTATTCACCAATATGTATCTCAACCCAACGTAGGTCTAGAGTGAAACAATGAACTTAACGTGTCTGATCCACCTATGGCTGAAGAGGACTCCCATGATGATGTTGAGCCTATTCACGAATTGAACATTTTGAGCTGTAATATCACCTTTGAACTTGAGCGTCAGGTTAGGACCAATGATGACATATCCATGTTTGTGAACACCATATCCCAAGCCTTTCCCGCTTTGACTATCCAACGCCCTGATCTTATCGACCAAACTTCCACAAACCCAAGCCACGGTGTTTACACCTTTTCCAGTGACTATGCCCTTGCTTGTTATCTCAATGCAGTCGAGCCTATGAGGACTTCCATCAGCGAACCAAGCGTCAGCATGACCGAGTCGGACATCAAATATCTTAGTCAAAAATATAAAAATAAAAAGAAAAAGAGTTTTGAGGGTGAAAACCATTTTGTGGCAGTCTCAGAACCTACAAAAGTAAAAAGAAAAGACGTATCTGAAGGTGAAAACCTCTCTGAGGCACCTAAGGATGAGATATTTGATGTCCTTTCGAGTCATTTACAGGATAGATCTCCAATTCTGATTGAGCCCACTCAATCCATCAATTTGGGTACAACAAAGGAACCACAATTGGTACATGTAGCACAATCTCTATCAGAAGAAGAGAAACATAAATTCACTACATTCTTATCAGACAAAAAGATCAACTTTGCATGGAAATATTCAGATATGCCAGGATTGGATCCCAATCTCATTATGCACCATCTATCCATTGCTCCTAGAGTAAAACCAATCAAACAGAAATTGAGAAAGATGCATCCTCATGTGGCACTCTTAGTCAAAGAAGAACTAGAAAAACTCCTAAAAGCTGGATTCATCTGTGTCATAGACTATGCTGAGTGGATCTCTAACATTGTACCTATTTCAAAACCAGATGGTTCAATCAGAGTGTGCACAGACTTTAGAGATGTGAACAGAGCATGCCCTAAGGATGATTTTCCACTGCCTAACATTGATATGATAGTGGACATGACTGTGGGCTATGAAATGTATTCCTTAATGGATGGCTTTTCTGGGTACAACCAAATCAAAATTGCTCTAGAAGATCAAGAGAAAACAGCTTTCACATGTGCGTGGGGAACCTTCTGTTGGAATGTTATGCCATTCGGACTCAAAAATGCTGGAGCTACATATCAAAGAGCAATGACATCTATTTTTCATGATATGATGCATAAAACAATGGAGGATTACGTGGATGATACCTTGGCAAAATCCATGATTAGAACTAAACATCTAACAGACTTGAGCATGATCCTAGACAGAATGGAACAGTTTAGTCTCCGACTAAATCCTAAGAAGTGTGCTTTTGGTGTCACTTCTGGAAAGCTCTTAGGATACATAGTTTCAAAGAAAGGCATTGAGGTCGATCTAGCTAAGGTGAAAGCTATCATAGAGATGCAACCTCCCAAGAATATCAGTCAAATGAGAACTTTGCAAGGGAGAGTACAGTCCATCAGAAGATTCATATCACAGTTAGCTGACATATCACAACCTTTCACAAAGACATTACATAAAGGTGTGACCTTTGCATGGAATGAAGACTGTGCAAAGAATTTTGATCATATCAAGAATTATCTCTCGAATCCTCCTATCTTAATGCCTCCTATTCATGGGAAGCCATTAATATTATATGTCTCCGCAACAGATACATCACTGGGGGCATTGCTAGCACAGCATGATGAGAACAAAAAGGAAAGAGCCATCTACTATATAAGCAGAACATTGGTGGCGTATGAAAAGAACTATTCTATGATTGAGAAAGCTTGTCTCGCTATGATCTTTGCATCACAGAAATTGAGACATTACATGTTAGCTCATACCACTCATTTGGTAGCTAAGATTGATCCACTGAAGTACCTACTAAGCAAAGCTGCCCTCACAGGTAGACTAGCTAAATGGGTCATGCTCTTGAGTGAATTTGACATTGAATATGTTGAAAGAAAAGCTATCAAAGGACAGGTCATTGCTGATCAATTAGCTGAAGCACCACTGTTTGATGATACACCCATGCAAATGGAATTTCCCGATTCCTCTATCATGCACTTCTCTTCTAGAGAATGGCAGTTATTCTTTGATGGCTCCTACACACAAAATGGATCTGGAGAAGGCATATTGTTCATCACTCCTCAAGGATACTCGATACCCAAAGCATTCAGACTAAATTTTTCTTGCACAAACAATATTGCTGAATATGAGGCACTTCTCAATGGTATGAAAATGGCAATACAGTGGAGAGTTACAGAGATGCACATCCATGGAGACTCACAACTTGTTATCCACCAAGTCAATGATGTGTACCAAACCAAAGATGAAAAGCTCATTCCTTACAAGAGAATGGTAGATGATTTAAAGAAATACTTCATCTCTATCACATTTGAGCAAATACCCAGAATGGAGAATAAGGCTACCGATGCAATGGCGACATTATCTACTCTCTTACATCAGCCCGAACATGAACTACGCTACGAGTTCCTGGTGGAAGCCTTATCCTATCCTGCATATGACTCCCCTGAAACCCGCATGATCTGCACTGTTGTAGGTTATGACTCATCTCGCTACAAAAATCTGTTCTCCTATCTACACGACCAAATCATCCCTGAGTCCTTTAACCACTTTGAGAAATGAAACCTTATCCGATCCGCATCCCGATATGTCATCATTGGTAATGATTTGTACAAATGAGGTCTAGATGGTACACTGCTTAGATGTTTAGAACGGGAAGAGTCTCAACGTGTATTAGAGGAAGTCCACGAGGGTATATGTGGGTCACACTCGAACGGTTTAACGTTAGCTCAAAAACTTATTAGGGCTGGGTACTATTGGCCTGAAATGGAGAAAGAGGCTATTAAATTTGCTAAAAACTGTCAACAGTGTCAAGTACATGGCAACTTGATTCATGCTCCAGGGAGAGATCTGATTCCCTTTACTACACAATGGCCTTTTCAACAATGGGCATTTGATCTCATAGGTGCTATCCATCTGCACTCTTCTAATGGACATACCCATATAATCATAGCTACAGATTATTTTACAAAATGGGTAGAAGCAGTTCCTCTAACACAAGCAACGGGGAAACAGATCTCTATGTTCATCCTGAACTACATCATTTGCAGATATGGGATCCCTCACTCTATAATCACAGATAACGGGGGACAATTCAAAAACAAGGATCTAGATGACTTATGTGCTAAATTCAAGATTACACAACATTGGTCTTCTATTTACTATCCTCAAGGGAATGGACAAGCTGAGGCTTCAAAAAAAAATCTCCTGAACATCTTGCATCTCATGATCAATCCAGCTCTCTGGGCATACAGAACTAGTATCAGAATGCCTACAGGGGCTACACCTTTTGCTTTAGTTTATGGGTCTGAAGCGGTACTACCTATTGAGGTTGAAATCCCATCACTTAGAATCAGAATGCATGGACTTGTCACTGATGAAGACTACAGAGTGTCTAGGTTACAAGAACTGGAATTACTAGATGAGCGCAGGCAAGCAGCGTATGATCATCTCAGAGTGTATCAGAAAAGAATGTCTAGAGGCTACAACAAGAAAGTCTGACACAGAGAATTTCAGGTTGGTGATCTAGTCTTGAGAGAAAATCCTAAAAATCAATCCCATCGAGAATGCAAGGGGAAGTTTGAACCCAATTGGCTGGGTCCCTTTGTAATCACTGCTACTTTTGGCTCTGGTGCCTATCAACTCTCAACGACTGAAAGAGAATAGCTCTGAGAACCAATCAACATTCTCCATTTGAAGAAATTCTACGCCTAAGGCATTCAGTCTATGGTAAAATGTCCTGAAAAAATCTTAAAAATCAGAAAAAGTCCTAAAAAAATGAACATCTTGATAAAAACCTAGCAATAGGCGCCTTGATGATTCACAAAAAAATAAAAAAATATCAAAAATACAAAAAAAATGAGAAAAAGAAAAAGTGCCTTGGTGAAAACCTGGAAATAGGTGCCTTGGTAGCAAAAATAGAATCTCTACCAAGATGGTGAAAACCTGGCAAACAAGTGCCACTTGTTCCAAAATGCTCCATCTATCAGCACAATCTTGGTCTTTCCCAGCTTTCAGTCTGCTTTAGTCTATATATATCCTGGTTTCAATAAGTCGGTCTGTACACCAATCAGCTCAAGTGCCTATATCCTATCAATGTTTAACATTTGGGGGCACTCAATGTCATATCCTATGGTCTCCCATGTATCTTAGACGTGTCATATCTAGCCAGAGTCCTTTGAAGCTTCATGTGAGTCAGTCAGTCAGTCTTGTCTCCAGAAAGGATTTTGCATCTACAACAACGCAATCAAACATCAAAACAAACTGAAAATGATCTATGTTTTTTTACATGCTTTTATCTCCTTGTATGCTTACTGATTCGCATTGAGATTTTTGCATATTGTGTCCCTTCGAGCTCTTCGATGATGTCCTTTATAGGATTTAGAGAGTGATGACTAGGGGCATAATCTTTTCTTTGTCTTCTGCTTGTATGTGAAAATCTAACTTTGCAAATTTCGAATTGAAATGGTGTCTGACTATAAGAGCCTCTATCTCGAATTGGATGGCCATGTGTACCTCGACCATTGATACCTAGATGATTCAAGGAAGTTTGATCTAACTATTGTCTTTTTGAGTGAGTTCTTTCTCCTATTGTGAAACACGATCTTACCTAAGGATGTGAATGATAAAGGGTCACTACGGGTAATTCACACTAGATTTAGAATGATCTCTTGACTGTTTGATGTGTTTGCAACGCAAGGCGTACTCAGGTCATCATGATGTTTATGTTTTGATGCTTGTACAAATTGCTATATCAAAATGGACATGATATTCAGGTCATCTTGGCGTTTGTGCCTTGGTGCTTATATCTGATCCGACATTCCGAAAACAAAATCAATATTCATATATCCATGGTTGTTGACCAGTGGGTGTTGTATTGATTCTTGCACATACAAATCGATATTCATATGTCTATGGTTTCATAGCTAGTGGGCATTATATTGATTTATCTGGTTACCTAAAAGCTCAATGATGATAACAAATCGACACATGATCAGTGACTAGGTCCTAGGTCTTAGGTTGCATTTCATTTTGTATGTCTCTTTGCATTTTGCATGTTTGCATGATCTCACAATGGCTAAACAAACTTCAATGCTTAAATGATTCTTCAAATCACCTCTTCCACTCTAACAAGAGCTGAATCTCACATGAAGGTTCCTCCAACGAAACAACAAGTAGAATCCTTTTTCGGGATCAAAATTCAAATCTGAGATCATTCATATTATTAACTACTTGCATAATAAACCTTCAATCATCACAGAAATCCAGTATTCAACTTAACTGATTATCTAAACATCAAACTATCAAAATTTCAACTTGGTCAACCATGGTCAACTCATGGTCAAGCCTAGTCAAACTTAGTCTCTGGGACCTTCCAACGATGTAGAATGTGTTCTTGAATGTGTTTCACCACACTTCTCAAATCAATTAACATGCTTCTAAACTATAACGTTGACTTTTCTTGTCAAATTTCAATTTTAATCCCGAAGGGGGCATGGTATTGCACATCATTCAAAGTCTGTCAATCAAATCTATCAATATCTTTCATCAGTAATCAAGACAAACAATCACGTCTAGTTACTGATTCATAAAAAAAAAAAGACCTCATTGCTCGGGGCAAATCTATCATCACTTGGGGCATATCAGATTCATCAAGATCTATATCAATCTAGTATTCTCCTAATCTTGTAAACTGTATCAGTTTTTGCAACCATCGGATCATAGTGTTCTTTCCTTGGTTCTTCGGCAACTAAAGGATTTGGATGTGATACTTGCTAGTTCTGCTAAGACAATTGAGTCTAGAACGGGTCACTCACTTCTTATCAATCCTAAGGTTCAGAATCAGGCATTTTGACACTTTTTCACAATCATAGGTTCATTTGCTGCTACAGTGAACATTATCTTTGGTCACTCAGGACCTATTATCTCCATATCAAATCAATATCAATCAACTTTTGTCTCATATCAATTATCAATTTCAAACATCAGTTTCATATCTTTATCAAACATAGACTTTCTTTGAACCACTGCGCTTCGCACAGTAATTCAAAGAGGGGAAAAATGTAATACCCCAAAAATGGGCTATATGTTCATTAACCTCCTACATCGACAAATCAAATGAAATCAACATCAAAGTCCTAACCTAAGGCACATCTAAACATCATCGAATCATAATTGATTATCTTAAATTCTGCATCGGGGAATATTCTTAGTAATATTCCTAATCATCATAATTATCTTTAATTTTATAATTATTTGGCAATAAATCACATTTATCCTAAAGTTTGATTAATTGAATATTTTCATATTTAATTAATTAGATTTAATATCTTGCCACTTAATTGTGTAATTAAATTTAATTCTATCTATTATTAATTGTATTATTTAATTTTGACAATAAATGCAATATCCTATGAATAATTGATTAAATTTTTATTTAATTAATTAAAGCAAGTTGTTATTATTTAATAATATAGTTTTTAATAAAAATTTGATTAAATAATTGATTAACCCATAAATCAATTGTTTTATTTTCAAAAAGCAGTTAAGTTGAGCATAAATCACTTTATTATTAAATTAATTCATAAATAAAACATGCACAATCATAAAAGCAGACAACTATCAATTATCAATTAAAGCTAAACTCTATTTTGAGTTAAAGCTTAGCTTTTGCATGTTTTTGTGAGTTAATTATCCTTTATTTAAAAATAACTCAAAAATCAACCTGAGTTATTTGAGTGATTTATGGCTTTTTTTCATGCACCTCCAAAGCCTTGGATTTCTATAAAAACAAGGCTCATCTCTTCATAATTCATCTCTCAATCATCTCGCAAATTGCAAACTTACTCTACAGGAATCATAGCATATCAGATTTGGAGAATTTGCACAATTGGAGCTTGAAAGAATCAACTTGCGAATTCAAAGCTTTGTGAGATCAATTTCAATTGCATATTTTTCATATCATAGCATAGAATTTCATAGCTTTGCATATCATTGTTAGATAGATCAATTCATAGCATATCAATTTCATCTAGCATAGATTCATATCGGTTTTTATCATTCTTATTGCATAGAAAATATCAAAAATATAGATTAATTGCATTCAATTTCATATCCATCTTTTGCATTCAAATCCTTCATTTAGGTGTCATCTAGGTCACTGATCTCGATTACAATCTAAGAACATCAATCTCGCACCTATTAGAAGGCAGTAAATCGCTTGGTTACATAGTTTTCAATTTTGCACGATTTCAATTTTTGCTAACCTCTAATATTTTACTGAGTGTTGTGTCTACAGATCAGGTACAATTTTCACACACACAAGTACTAACTGTATGTTTGTCATTGATGACAACATATGGAAAGTAGCTTCTGTGGAAGACTTATGCAGTAAGATTTTGATATATGTAGCATGGACATGATATCATGGGCATAGAGGTTAACTATCAGTACAGACAGTTATATAGCAGCTTGTATCAGCAGTGTTCCCGATAGAGTAACAGGCAGTGTTTTGTGTATGGTTGTCCATACAGTTATCATGGATCCTTGCACACATGGATATATATGATGAAGACATATTAGTGATGTTACATTCATGGACACAGAGTCTGATGATTAGTAAAAGTGAAGTTATGCAGTCTCTATTCACCAGTAGCAGTGTTATGTGTTTGTTCAAAAGAGCCAACATAGATTATATTGGTTCTGGAGTTGCGCCTATCATTTTGGTATGCGCCTTTGAATTTAAGCTTAGAGAAGAGTTAGTGATGTTTAGTTAAGAGTGCATGAAGTAATTCAACTTAAGGAGAAAGATCCAATTGTTTTGGTAGAGCCGACAGTGTGTAGTGTGCGTCTACAATTATCTTATTGGACAGGTCCCAGAATATGTTGCATGCTTAGCAGAGCCGACTGAATTGTTATTGGAGTTTGTTATGGTTTCTCTAATATGATTTCAAGGTGGTTCTAATAGGCCAACTTCATTATATCATTTAGAGGAAAGATATTTATAGGCAATAATTTGTGATTGCTTAAGTGTGGTTCATAGTTGATTAAGAAGAGCATAGCAGAGTGTGCGAAGAGTTGATCCATTAGAAGAAGGTCTATGTGACCAAGTAAAGTGTTTATGCTATACATTGGAACTGATCCAAACAACAGGTCTAAGTGTAGTTCACCAAAATTCAAATATAGTGTGTATCTGTTATTCAGAAGGTTGTAGCCTTCGCCCCTTTGAGCAGTGAGCTCTTGAACAGTGCGTCCTCTCCCCTAACAGGGACTATTGTAAAAGAATCATAATAGGGTCTGACCCTTAACAAGGTCTACTTTACTTAATACATTGTAAAGCAACTCCTAACAGGGTTAAGGATCTTCTAACAATGATCATAATACACTAGTGTAGAATATTAGTGGGTGTCAATTCTCACTGGGGTTTTACCTATTTGGGTTTCCCTGTAACCAAAATATTAGTGTTGTGTTCAAGTATTCTTTCATTGTGTTTATGCTATATGTTTAAGTATACTTAATTGGATAAAGAACTGAAACTTTTAGATAACTGATTCACCCCCCCCCCCCTCCCGCCCTCTCAGTTATCTCTTGGGACTATTCTTAACAATTGGTATCAGAGCCAAGTGCCTCAGAGATAAATTTTAATAGCTTAAGGTTGATCAGATGACATTCTTTAGAAAAGAAAGTCCTAAGTTTGATGGAGAGAATTATCTTGATTGGAAGAACAAGATGGTGACTCATTTGTAGTGCATTGCTTTTGAAGTTTTTGATGTAACTATCAAAGCAGTCAAGATCCCCACTTTAGAAGACCTTGCAAAGGATGATGCTACTGATAAGAAAAATGAATTATTTCATCAGAATGCAATAGCCAAAGAAGCTCTTATCAGTGCCTTATCTGATAGTGAGTTTTCAGAAATAAAGAAGGCAGATACAACCCACAAAATATGGAAATACCTAGAAGATATATTTGAAGGATACAAACAAGAAAAGGATGCATGCAGAAAGACATGGAAGAAAAGATACAATGCATTAGAGATGCTGCCTAAAGAAAATATTAGACCTTACAATCAAAGGATCAATGAAGCAGTTGTTGGAATCAAGAACAATGGTGGAGAGATCTCAGAAGAAGACATAATGGACAAATTGATGACTACTCTCACTCCTAAATATGAAAACAAGATCAACATCCTTGATGAGACCATGCAGCTTACATCTAATTTCAAGAGAGAGACCTTGATCAGTAAAATCTAAGCTTTTGAGATTTCAAGATTGAAGACAGAACCTAAAAGTGAGACAACCTTCAAAGCAACAGTTCATGGTAAGAAATATGCAAACACTTCTGGTAATTTTGATAATGATGATGAAGAGAAAATACTAGATGATTTCATTGCTATGATTGCCAAAAGAGAAAAGAAAGGAAAAGGAAAAGATGAAGGTCAATTTCCATTTAAATGCTTTTCATGTAATAAGATTGGTCACTTTGCATCTAAATGTCCCTTAAGAGATAGAAAGTTAAAAAATGACTACAAGCCTAAATTCTCTAAGGAATGTTACTCTGTTGGAGATGGAGTTTCAGATGATGATTCAGCTGAAGAAGAAATTGGATTTATTGCTATCATAGAGAAAATGAACAATAAGACAGACTGTGAAGAGGAAGAGAAACAAGAGCTAGCATTAATTTCCCAAGTTGACATAAGGATAGACTGGATTATAGATAGTTGTTCACAGCACATGACAGGTGATAAAAATAGATTTGTTCATCTGGAAAAATAAAATGGTGGCATGGTTAGATTTGGACACAACACTCCTAAACACATAGTTGGTAGAGGAGCCATCACCTTGGATGAAAAGAATAGTACTGATGATGTTCTCTATGTAGATGGTTTGAAACATAACCTTCTTAGTGTTGGACAGTTACTTGGAAAAGGTTATCAATTGGAGTTCAAAGATGACAAATGCATCATTAACAACAAGGATGGTGTTATTGCATCAGGCTCAAAGACTAAAGGTAATGTTTTCCAACTCAATTCAGAAGCAAGTTGTTTTGTAGCTAAAGTTGATGACAGTTGGTTGTGGCATAAAAGACTATGTCATATCAATTTTGATAACATAATAAAGATAAGCAATGTAAAGGAAATAAGATATCTACCTAGAATAACAAATCTAGTTGATACTATATGCAAAGAATGTGTGATGGGAAAGCATGTGAGAAATTCATTCAGGAGCAAGCACAATTCAACAGAGAACAAGTTGGATCTGATTCATACAGACCTATGTGGTCCAACTCAAACAAGATCATACTATGGTGAAAGACATTTCATTTTGTTTGTTGATGATTATACTAGGATGATGTGGGTTGCATTCTTGAAAGATAAGTCAGAAGCATTTGAGAAGTTCAAAATATTCAAAGCTAAGGTTGAGAATGAATCTGGACTAAAGATAAAATGTTTGAGATCGGATAGAGGAGGAGAATTCACCTCTGATAGATTCTATGAGTACTGCAAAGAACATGGCATAAAGAGATAGTTAAGTGCACCTAGAACCCCTCAGCAAAATGGAATTGTAGAGAGAAGGAATATGATCATCCTTGATACAGCGCACACCATCATGATTGAAGGAAAAGTTGCACACACCTATTGGAGAGATGTGGTCAATACAATAGTCTACACCATCAATAGAATTCAATTGAGGCCTGGCGCTGACAAACACCATATGAGCTATGGTTTGGTAATTTTCCCACAGTAAAATACTTCAGAATCTTTGGAAGCAAGTGCTACATCAAGAGGGATGAAGCAGTAGGCAAGTTTGATGCAAGAAGTGATGAAGGTATTTTCCTTGGTTACTCTACTAAAAGTAAAGCCTATAGATGTTTCAATTTAAGATTGAAAAAGATCATTGAAAGTGATCATGTTAAGATTGATGAAAAGTTTATGGTTCAAGAAAGATATCATGATTACTCACCCATGATTGAAGAAAAACCTAGACCCCCCACTAGTGAGACAATTATTGAAGAAATGTTTGACAGTATTGATGTGTTATTCAATGACCTTGAGACAAGTGAAGAAGATACTCCTAAGGCCGATGAGTCATCATCGCCTAAGGTTCCAAAGCTTACATATAGAAACCATTCCAAGAAAGATATCATTGGTGATCAGAGAAACAAAGTCTTAACAAGATCACAAGCAAAGAACTTAGCCAGCACTAAAGCAGTATGTTTACTATCTCAGATTGAACCTTTAAGTGTTGAAGATGCTTGTAATGATTCAGAATGGCATGATGCTATGAAAGAAGAACTTGATCAGATTATTAAGAATGACACTTGGGAACTAGTCCCAAGACTTAGTGATAAGAATGTGATTGGAATAAAGTGGATATTCAGGAACAAGATGAATGAAGATGGTACAATAGTAATAAATAAAGCAAGGTTAGTATGTAAGGGATATGCGCAAAGAGAAGACATTGATTATTCGGATACATTTGCAACTATGAGCATATTAGAAGCTATTAAGTTTTGTCTAGCTTATGCTATAGTAAAAAACTTCAAAGTTTATCAGATGGATGTCAAGTCAGCATTCCCGAATGGAGATTTTAAAGAAGTATACATTGAGCAGCTAGAAGGATTCACCTTATCAGACAGACTTGATATGGTATGCAGATTGAAGAAGGCCCTCTATGGACTTAAGCAAGCCCTTAGAGCATGGTATGAGAGACTAGATGGATATCTAACAAAGATTGGATTCAAGAAAGGAGTAGCAGACTGTAATCTATTCATAAGAGAGACATCTAGAGGTTTACTATTTGTAGCTATATTTGTTGATGACATTATCTTTGGAGGTAATGAAAAACTTAGTGCTGAATTTTTTAAGGGGATGCAAAATGAATTTGAGATGAGTATGATTGGACCTATCAAATACTTTTTGGGATTGAATGTACAACAGACAAAGGTATTTTCATTAATCAGTCCAAGTATGTGAAAGAAATATTAAAGAAATTTAAGATGGATGATTGCAAGCCAGTAGGGACACCTATGATAACTGGATGCAAGCTTACAAAGGAAGATGACTCACCAGCAGTAGATATAACATTGTACAATTCTATGATTGGCAAACTTATTTATCTTACTCAGACTAGACCTGATAGTTCCAATGTGTAATACCCCAAAAATGGGTTATAGGTTCATTAACCTCCTATATCGACAAATTGAATGAAATCGACATCAAAGTCCTAACCAAAGGCACATCTAAACATCATTGAATCCTAATTGATTATCCTAAATTCTGCATCGGGGAATATTCCTAGTAATATTCCTAATCATCATAATTATCTTTAATTTAATGATTATTTGGCGATAAATCCTATTTATCCTAAAGTTTGATTAATTGAATATTCTCAATATTTAATTAATTAGATTTAATGCTGCCACTTAATTGTTTAATTGAAGTTAATTCTATTTATTCCTAAATTGTATTATTTAATTTTAACAATAAATCCAAAATCCTATGAATAATTGATTAAATTCTTATTTAATTAATTAAAGCAAGTTGTCAATTTTTAACAATATTGTTTTTGAATAAGAGTTTGAAAAATAATTGATTAACCCATAAATCAATTGTTTTATTTTTCAAAATCAGTTAAGTTGGAAATAAATCACTTTATTATTAAATTAATTTATAAATAAAACATGCACATTCAAGAAAAGAAGACAACTATCAATTATCAATTAAAGCTAAACTCTATTTTGAATTGAACTCTGCTTTTGCATGTTTTTTTGAGTTAATTCTCCTTTATTTAAAAATAACTCAAAAATCAACCTGAGTTATTTGAGTGATTTATGACTTTCTTTCATGCACCTCCAAAGCCCTAGATTTCTATAAATTAAGGCTTCAGCTCATCTTAAATCATCTCTTTTTTTTGCATCCTCACGCTGTCGAATTGGAGATTGAAGAATCATCTTTGCGAATCTAAGCTATTGTGAGATCATTCTTGTTTTTGAGTATTGCATATCATTTATAATTCATCTTAGATCAATTCATTGCATATCAATTTCATCTTAGATTCTAGATTCATATCAGTTTTCATCATATCATTGCATAGAAAATATATTAAAAAAAAAAGATTAATTGCATTCATATTTCATATCAGTTTTGCATTCAAATCCTTCATTTAGGTGTCATCAAGGTCACTGATCTTGATACAATCTGAGAACATCATACTCACACTTATTAGAAGACAGTAAATCACCTGGTTAGTTTAGCTTTCAATTCATTGCACGATTTTGATTTTTGCCAACCTCTAATGTTTTACTGAAGTGTTGTGTCTACAAATCAGGTACAAAATTCACACACACATTTTTGGCACCCACTATGGGGCCTTGAAATGGGTTTCCATTCTATTCTATCAAATTTCTATCATTTTTCTCGAACCTAGGACCACAAGGTTAATTTTTGTGAGTTTTGTGATAAATTTCTAGGCTGTTTTTCCAAAAATCTGACTGATGTTTTTATTGGTACATGCACATATGACATGATAAAAATTTAAAATTTATATTTTTGGAAAGGTATTTGAGTGATATTTCATTTTCCATTGGTTTAGATTAATTTCATTTTGATTTTCAAAAGTTATGATCATTTTAGTGAAGACTGATCTGAATCTGATTTTATGAAATCCAACTGATATTTTTATTGGTACATGCACATATGATATGATATAGATTCAAAATTTATATTTCTAAAAATTTATTTGAGTTATCTTTCATTTTCTGCTGGTTTGGATTAATTTTGTTTTGATTTGTGAAAGTTATGATCATTTTAGTGAAGACTGGTCTGAACCTGATTTTATGAAATCTGACTGATGTTTTTATTGGCACATGCACATATGACATGATACAGATCTAAAATTTATATTTCTGGAAAGGTATTTGAGTTAGCTTTCATTTTACATTGGTTTGGATTATTTTTATTTTGATTTGCAAAAGTTATTGTTGATTTAGTGCAGACTAGTCATAATCTAATTTTTTATGACAACAGGTTTTTCGATTATCAAATGACATATTATCTTTGACTAACTTGATTTTCTACCACGTGGGGTTGACAAGTTGTGTTTATTTTTTTGATAGATTTTTATAACATTGGGTTTCATGTACAAGAATAGGTAAGTTTTTCATAACAGTGGGTTGCAGGTGCAGGTGCAGGTACATCTTGTGGGTATAAAAGATAGAAGACAAAAAGCACAAGAATTGCTAAAAATAGGTAAAAATCTACTAAGCGCGTTGCGAGGAATTCAAGTAATCTTCTCAGCTGATAAGACTTCGATTTTGGATCTAAAATGAACATCTCATGTGTCTAGCTTGAGTGACTTTTATTGCTTTCCTATCACAGACTTCATTTGGGCTATAAAAATGAACATAGTTTGCTTTTAGCATCTTTGTTACACATAGTAATTAGGCCCCATGAACACTATTTGTGGATCTTGAGAGAGTGGGTTTCTAGAGAAACTCTTCTCAACGAAGGATCCCTTGTAGGTGGGGAGGATACTGAGGGAGTCTCACGTTCCACTAGATCCGTGTGTCTTCAACTTTTGATTGAGGCATTCTCTCTCTGGAGAGGTTGATAGATCCTAAGGGGTTGACGTCATAGATCTTTGTGAGATAATCTTGGTCTTAGTGTGTCGGATTAATCTGTATGCTTTGTTTGGGTTAAAAGTGAAAAGGCTAGGGGATTATGCTCTACTTCCTTTTTGGATAGTACCAGAAATCCAAATTCTTGAATCTGGAACCAGTCTCCATGTGATATATCTTGTGAGTCACCTTTAGAGAGGGTTAACTGTAGTGGACATTCCCTTAATTGGGTCAACCACGTTGACAGAATCTCAAGTGATAATAGCCATTTTCACCGTGGTAGTGACAGCAACTATATAAATGTCCTTGTGGAAGAAATCTTCATAGGTGTGGTTCATTGTTGGGTTGTCAGATCTCCCTAGCAACTCCTGATTGATTAAATTTTCAGAATGTGTCAAAACCCTGGTGCACTGGGATTGGAGTTCACCCCTTTGGATCATAAAAGTTGTAGAGTCAAACCATTACTAAAAAACCTAGCGAGGCTAAATTTTCATTTTCTAGGGTATATGTGCATTATTGCAAAACTTTTTGGAACATACATAATTAGCACTTCTGAGGATTAGAACGAATAAGTCACTTGATTGTTCATGCGCAAGGTTTCTTTTGCCCTTGTTCATTGTTTTTAGACATGCTTGAAATCACTTGCTTGCTATTTTGTGTGCTTGTTTATCTATCTGGTTATTGAAAATGGACAAATCTGTTACAATCCTCAAATCTGGACATTAAAATTTGCAAACAATCTGAATCTGAAAACTCAAAATTTGCAAAATTTGAAGTAAAATTCTTTTCTGGAGTCAAAAGTCATCTCAGGAGGTCAAAAAGTCATACGAGTTTCTATTAAGTGTCATTTCATTACTGCCCATCTATCGTATGGTAAAGAACCCAGTGTCGTACAAGTCTTTCTGCCAGTCAAATTCAAAAAGTCAAATCTTGCTAGCAACCGTCGTGCGAGTTTTGCAATTGTCATGCCAGATACTTAGCTTTTTCAGCCTATTTCCAGAATTTGTCGAACAAATCACTATGTCAAGAATAGAGCATCAACTACTGAGAATCCAATCATTATCCCAAAGTGGTCTTTCGAATCCAATCCAGTCTTCTGTTTAATCGATTTGAGTCTTTATCATCTTGTGTCAAAATCTTGTCATAACTATCAATCTTCAATCAATCATCAAAATGACTAAGTATTGTGATATCTTGTTCGCTATCTTTTGGGAACCTACCCATACATCTAGGGCACAGTATCCTTCACCCATGTCTAATCGAATCTTCAATGAATCAAACCTTGACAAGGTTGCGTCATCTGATCATCTTGATTCCATTCATTCTTCAGTTGTCTTCATCTTATTCTTTTGCTTCACCCAAGGTTAATGGTGGAAACTAGAGCTTCCTCTCACAAGAAATTTGGGGAAATATCTCATACTTTACCTTTGACCCACATAGGTCCAACTTTTGAGCAACTCTGCGATTTTGGTCTTTACGAAGACGATGATGCTGGCAACCTTCGATTAAAAACTGGTTACATTCCTCCTTCATCAACTCATGGAGGTACCCAACAAACCCCACATCAATCTATTCCTAGGAATCCACAAACTCCTACCATGTCTCAAGTAGGGACAAACTTTGGTTCTCAAAGAACTCAATCTCAACATGGTGCAGATCAGGAACCCACACCTGAAGAAATTGCTCAATATCAAAATGACGATAACTTCAAACGAATGATGAAGCATTTCTTGAAAGAAGATAGAGAGGCATACTTTTTACAATTAGCTCATCAAGGAGCTAAGCTTCCTCCTAATTTTAATGTCAAAGCTATCATCACACATGAGGAAGAAACTCCACTCACAGCTATGACGAAACAAATACATGCTTTACAAGTCAAACTGAATCAACTTGAAAAAGAGAAGGAACCCAAAGAGTTCTCCATGGAGGCTCTATGTCCTTTTCCATTTGACAAAGACTTGTACATGCTACCATTTCCAAAAAGAGTGGAGATACTGAAGTATGATAAGTATGATGGACACTTAGATCCTCAAGATTATGTTAGAGAATTCTGTACACAATCAATGGAGTTCATGCACGAACCAACCTATTTGATGTGTCTCTTCCCTCGATCTCTGCGAGGAGCGACCATTCAATGGTTCTCTCGATTACATTCCACTATCAAAACTTTTGAGGAGTTGATCAAATTGTTTTATCAACAATACTCCTACAATATTCAACATCCAGTCACCATGATTGATATCTGTAATCTCAAGAAATATCCAGGAGAATCATTCCTAACATTTCTCAAGAGATGGAGGAAGAAGTTCTCTCTATATGCTAGACCTATTCCAGAAATAGAAAAATTGGAAATCTTCATCAATAACCTTGTTCCAGAAATCAATTATCCTCTACAAATGCAAGGTCATACATCTTTTGACAAGATGGTGGACAATGCTATCAAAATTGAAAAAGTGCTTGTGAAAAAAGGAGAAATCACACTTCAAAAAGACAAGTACGAATCTAGATCTAGTTCCAAAGATAAGAACAAAAATTGGAACAAGAGCAAAAGCATCATCACAGATGGCATTGTTGACACTATCTATGCCCCATCAAAGGCACCAGCCTACAACCTAACTCTTGGTTCCCAAGCCACTAAAGCTTCAAAACAAAAGTCATCCGAACCATTTCAAAAGAAGCCAGAATACAAATCTTGGGATAAACAGTGAAAGTTCACTCCTCTTGAAGAATCTTTAGAATCAGCTATGAAAACTCTACTAGCTGATAACATCATCTCTTTGCCAGTGATACAACCACCTGATTCTGAGCCTAAGCCAAAATGGTGGAGAGAAAATGAATTCTGTGATTTCCATCGAGGTAAAGGTCACAAAACTAACAACTGCTTATGGTTGAAACACACCATTCAAGATCTGATCGATAGTGGAGACATCATAGTTGACAATCCTAAGAGCAATAACAATCATACAACATTCACAAAACCATTTCCGCAACATGGTCAGGGAGTTTCAACTTCTCAGCCTAATATGGGGGCAAAAGTCAATTATGCCTACCCTGGAAATAATGTTGTCATCAATATGGTTGAACCATGTCTCTCTGAAAGTTGCAATGTCATCACAATTGTATGAAGAGAAAGAGATCATTCCTTAGCTAATGCAGTTACTCGATCACAAGATCAGGCACATCTGAAAGGACAACTCCCAGATTCATCTAATGTCCCTAAGATACCCTTCAATCTTTCATTTGCTTCCAAGCAAAAGTCTACTTCCAAATCTTCCAATCCAAAGGATACAAGACCTACATCTTATAGCATTGTCCAACAACTCCAGCACACTAATGCCAAAATCTCTATGTTTGAGTTGCTTCGAATATCCCCAGCTCACAGAGCCATACTAGACAAAGCTTTGCTCGGTTCCAATGTTCCTGATGACCTTGATTTAGATAGGTTCCAAACTATGGTTGGACATCTTACATCTCCGCAATATATCTCCTTTCAAAGGAAGATGATAACTCCTTGAGTCACCCACATAATCAGCCTTTGCATATAGAAGTCTTGATCCAGAACTATAGAGTCAAACGTGTGTTGATAGATGGAGGCACTGGCCTAAACATTTGTTCTTACAACTTGATCACACAATTGGGATTTTCAGAATTGGCTATTGATCCTAGAAAGAAAATAACTATAAAAGCCTATGATGAACAAGAAAGATCTTCTAAAGGCACCATTGTCTTACCTATTAGAGTAGGTCCATTTATTAGAGATACCATCTGTCAAGTGCTTGATCTACCTTTGGCTTACAACATTCTTCTAGGGAGACCATGGATACATGAAATGCAAGCTATTCCTTCTACATACCATCAATGTTTGAAGTTTCCTTATGAAGGAGTAGAGGTTACTATCCCCGTAGATCTGAATACAACTTGCAATACATTGAAGGAAAGTGTAGATAAGCTTGTGCCTAATAATAGAGAATCTTCCATTGAATCAACTAAAGAGGCATCCACATCTAAAATGGAAGCTCTTGCAAAAGAGGTTAATATAAAAGAAAATAGTATGGGAGAATATACTATGGAGCCAGTCTTATCTTTGACATCTCTCCCTATCTCACCTAAGTCTTATGGACAATCTTTGAAACAATCCAAGCCCAAACCTAAGGAACCTCTTGAAGCATATAAAAAGAATTTTGTGGCAGAACAAGTATCCAAGCAAGAGTTTGAAGAGGATGAAGCTGTGTTATCATGGCTATACAAAGATGAACTTGAATCCCACAATGTTCAAACTAGCGACTCTATAGCACCACAGATCCCTTCTAAGTCATACGGTCCAGGAAATAAATTGATAGCTAAGATGGGATATCCAGGTTAAGGACCTCTAGGAGTCAGAGGAAAAGGTCTTGTGGCACCTCTCCCACATACTGGTAGAGAAAATAAAGACAAAGTTGGCTTAGGCTTTAAAAAGAAACCATTCCACCTCAAAGGTAATTGTTCTCATGTCATAGAGTAGATCGCACCAGGAGAACCTCTTCTTAAGAAAGAAGAAATAGAACCATCAAATAGTGATTCAGACAGCTTAGAACTCATCCCCTATGAAAAAATGCCTAAGGAGATCAAAGACCTTCTTGATGATAAAGATGATCCAATCAGAAGAATTAATGTAGTAGAGACACAAGAACCTACTATCAATCAAGAGATAGTTGCCACACAAGAACTAGCTAATCTCGAAACCAATCAAGAAAAGTAGAGGGAGGTGGTAGTGATTCTGAGACAGATTCCCATGAGTATGAATTCAAATTAGAATCTGAGGGTAACCCTTCTTGGGGTATTCACCCTGACTTTACTCATGTTCTAAGATTTCCTAGAGATCCTAAATCAGAAGCTGAATCAAATGACTATGAATGGGGAGCCATTCTAGAACCAGATGAAGATGAGCTTATTACAGAGAAACATGTTGATGTTATTCACCAATATGCACCTGAACCCAATGTAAGTCTAGAGCAAAATGATGAACCTATCGAGTCTAATCCACCTATGGTTGAATTGGACTCCCACGATGACATTGAGCCTATTCACGAATTGAATGTCTTAAGTTGTAATATCACATTTGAACTCGAGCATCAGGTTAGGACCAATGATGATAGATCCATATCTGTAAACACTATCTCCCAATCTTTCCCCACTTTGACTATCCAATATCTAGAACTTATTGATCAAACCTCCACAAATCCGAGCCATGGTATTTATACCTTCCCAAGTGACTATGCCCTTGCTTGCTACCTAAATGTAGTTGAGCCTATGAGTACTTCCATCAGTGAACCGAGCGTTAGCATGATGGAGTCGGACATCAAATATCTTAGTCAGAAAAATAAGAATAAAAAGAAAAAGAAAAAGAGTTCTGAGGGTGAAAACCACTTTGTGGCAGTCTCAGAACCTACAAAAGTAAAAATAAAAGATGTATCTAAAGGTGAAAACCTCTTTGAGGCACCTAAGGATGAGATATTTGATGTCCTTCTGAGTCATTTATAGGACATATCTCCAATTCTAATTGAGCCCACTCAATCTATCAATTTGGGTACAACAGAAGAACCACAGTTGATTCATGTAGCACAATCTTTATCAGAAGAAGAGAAGCAAAAATTTACAACATTCCTCACAGAGAAAAAGATCAACTTTGCATGGAAATATTCAGATATGCTAGGATTGGATCTTAATCTTATAATGCATCATTTATCCATAGCTCCAAATGTCAAACCTGTTAAGAAAAAGTTGAGAAAGATGCATCCTCACGTTGCACTCTTGGTAAAAGCTAAATTAGAGAAGCTCCTAAAAGCTAGATTCATCCGAGTTATTGACTATGCAGAGTGGATCTCCAATATTGTACCTATTTCTAAACCAGATGGTTCAATCAGAGTGTGCACAAACTTTAGAGATGTGAATAGAGTGTGCCCTAAGGATGATTTTCCACTACCTCACATTGATATGATAGTGGACATGACTGCGGGTTTTGAGATGTATTCCTTAATGGATGGTTTCTCTAGATATAACCAAATAAAAATTGCTTCAGAGGATCAAGAGAAAACTGCTTTCACATGTGCATGGGGTACCTTTTGTTGGAATGTCATGCCATTTGGGCTTAAAAATGCTGGTGCTACATATCAAAGAGCAATGACATCTATTTTTCATGACATGATGAATCAAACTATGGAAGATTATGTTGATGATACTTTAGCAAAATCTATGATTAGAACTAAACATCTAAAGGACTTGAGCATGATCCTAGACAGAATGGAAAAATTTAGTCTCAGACTAAATCCTAAGAATTGTGCTTTTGGTGTCACTTCTGGAAAGCTCTTAGGATACATAGTCTCAAAGAAGGGCATTGAAGTTGATCCAGCTAAAGTAAAGGCTATCATGGAAATGCAACCTCCAAAGAATATTAGTCAAATGAGGACATTGCAAGGAAGAGTTCAATCTATCAGAAGATTTATATCACGGCTAGCAAACATATCACAACCTTTTACAAAAACATTACATAAAGGTGTGACCTTTGCATGGAATGAAGAATGTGATAACAACTTCAATTATATCAAGAAGTATCTATCAAATCCTCCTATTTTAATGCCTCCTATTCATGGGAAGCCATTGATCTTATATGTCTCCGCTACAGATAGATCACTGGGGGCATTACTTGCACAACATGATGAGAACAAAAAGGAAAGAGCTATATACTATATCAATAGGACATTGGTTGCATATGAGAAGAACTATTCAATGATTGAGAAGGCTTGTCTAGCTCTGATCTTTGCATCACAAAAACTGAGACACTACATGTTAGCTCATACCACACATTTGGTAGCTAAAATTGATCCACTCAAGTACCTACTAAGCAAAGCTGCCCTCACAGGTAGATTAGCTAAATGGGTCATGCTCTTAAGTGAATTTGACATTGAATATGTGGAAAGAAAGGCTATCAAAGGATAGGTTATTGTTGATCAATTAGCAGATGCACCTATGATTGATGATACACCAATGCAAATGGAATTTCCAAATTCCTCTATCATGACTCTTTCTTCTAGAGAATGGTAGTTATTCTTTGATGGCTCCTATACACAGAATGGATCTAGAGTGAGCATATTATTCATAACTCCTCAAGGATACTCAATCCCAAAAGCATTCAGATTAAAGTTTCCTTGCACAAACAATATTATAGAATATGAAGCCCTTTTGAATGGTATGAAAATAGCAATTGAATGGAGAGTAACAAAGCTACACATTCATGGAGACTCTCAACTTGTTATTCATCAAGTCAATGATGTGTACCAAACTAAAGATGAAAAGCTCATTCCTTACAAGAGAATGGTAGATGATTTAAAGAATTATTTCATATCTATCACATTTGAGCAAATTCCTAGAATGGAGAATAAGGTTGCCGATGCAATGGCAACATTATCTACTTTATTACATCAGCCTGAACATGAGCTACGCTACGAGTTCCTGGTGGAAGCACTATCTTATCCTACATATGATTCCCCCGAAACCCACATGATTTGCACTATTGTTGGTCATGATTCATCCATATACAAAAATCTATTTTCCTATCTCCAAGACCAAATCATTCCCGATACCTTCAACCACCATGAGAAGAGATACCTTATCCGAAATGCCTCCCGATATGTCATCATTGGTCATGATCTGTACAAACGAGGTCTAGATGGTACGCTACTTAGATGTTTAGAATGGGAAGAGTCTCAACATGTGTTAGAGGAAGTCCATGATGGTATTTGTGGGTCACACTTGAACGGTTTAACACTAGCTCAAAAACTTATTAGGGCTAAGTACTATTGGCCTGAAATGGAGAAAGAGTCTATCAAGTTTGCTAAGAATTGTCAAAAGTGTTAAGTACATGGAAACTTAATTCATGCTCCAGGGAGAGATCTAATTCCCTTTACTACACAATGGCCTTTTCACCAATGGGCATTTGATCTTATAGGAGCTATACATCCTCATTCTTCTAATGGACATACCCATATAATCACAGCTATAGATTATTTTACAAAATGGGTAGAAGTAGTCCCTTTGACACAAGCAACTAGGAAACAGATATCTATGTTCATATTGAACTATATCATATGCAGATATGGGATACCTCATTCCATAATAATAGATAATGGTGGACAATTCAAGAACAAAGACCTAGATGATCTATGTGCCAAATTCAAGATCACACAACATTGGTCTTCTATATACTATCCTCAAGGGAATGGACAAGCAGAGGCATCTAATAAGAATTTATTGAAAATCTTACATCAAACAGTTAATAAGATAGGAAGAGACTGGCATCTCATGATCAATCCAGCTCTCTGGGCCTACAGAACAAGTATCAGAACACTTACTAGGGCTACACCTTTCGCTTTAGTTTATGGGTCTGAAGTGGTACTGCCTATTGAGGTGGAAATCCCATCACTAAGAATTAGAATGCATGGTCTAGTACTGATGATGACTACAGAGTGTCTAGGTTGCAAGAACTTGAACTACTAGATGAGCATAGACAAGTAGCGTATGATCATCTCAGAGTGTATCAGAAGAGAATGTCTAGAGGCTACAACAAGAAAGTCAGACACAGAGAATTTCAGGATGGTGATCTAGTCTTGAGAGAGAATCCTAAAAATCAATCACATCGAGAATGCAAGGGGAAGTTTGAACCCAACTGGCTGGGTCCCTTTGTAATCATTGCTACTTTTGGCTTTGGTGCCTATCAACTCTCAATGACTGAAGGAGAACAGCTTCGATAACCAATCAACATTTTGCATTTGAAGAAATTCTATGCCTAAGGCATTCAGTGTATGGTAAAATGTCTTGAAAAAAATCTTTAAAATCTGAAAAAGTCCTGAAAAAATGAACATCTTGGTGAAAACTTAGCAATAGGCACCTTGATGATTCACAAAAAAAGTAAAAAATATCAAAAGTACAAAAAAATTGAAAAAATGAAAAATGCAAAAAAAATGAGAAGAAAAAAAAGTGCTTTGGTGAAAACCTGGAAACAGGCGCCTTGGTAGCAAAAATAGAATCTCTGCCAAGATGGTGAAAACTCAGCAAACGGGCACCACTTGTTTCAAAAATGCTCCATCTATCATCACAATCTTGGTCTTTCCTAGCTTTCAGTCTTGCTTTAGTTTGTACATATCTCCTGGTTTGTTTCCACATTCCTATTTTCAATAAGTCAGTCTGTACATCAATGGGCTCAAGCGTCTGTATCCTATCAATGTTAACACTTGGGGGCAATCAATGTCATATCCTATGGTCTCCAATGTATCTTAGATGTATCATATGCAGTCAGAGTCCTTTGAAGCTTCATGTGAGTCAGTCAGTCAGTCTTGTCTCCAGAAAGGATTTTGCATCTACAACAACACAATCAAACATCAAACTGAGAATAATCTGTGCTTTTCATGCTTTTATCTCCTTGTATGCTTACTGATTCGCATTGAGATTTTTGCATATATTGTGTCCCTTTGAGCTCTTCGATGATGTCCTTTACAGGATTTAGAGGGTGATGACTGGGGGCATAATCTTTTCTTTGTTTTCTTCTTGTATGTGAAAATCTAACAACTTTGGAAATTATGGATTGAAATGGTGTCCGACTGTAAGAGCCTCTATCTTGAATTGGATGGCCATGCGTACCTAGACCATTGATACCCAAAAAATTCAAGGAAGTTTGATCTAACTATTATCTTTTGAGTGAGTTCTTTCTCTTACTGTGAAACACGATCTTACCTAAGGATGTGAATGATAAAGGGTCACTATGAGTAATTCACATTGGATTTAGAATGATCTCTTGACTACTTGATGTGTTTGCAATGCAAGGTGTATTCTGGTCATCACGACGTCTATGTTTTGATACTTATACAAATTGCTATATCAAAATGGACATGGTATTTAGGTCATCATGGCATTTATGCCTTGGTGCTTATATCTAATCCGACATTCCGAAAATAAAATCAATATTCATATGTCCATGGTTGCCTAATCAATGGGTGTTGTATTGATTCTTGCGCATACAAATCAATATTCATATGTCTATGGTTTCATAGCTAGTGGGCATTGTATTGATTTATCTAGTTACCTAAAAGTTCAATGATGATAACAAATCAACATATGATTAGTGCGTAGGTCCTAGGTTGCATTTCATTTTACATGTTTCTTTGCATTTTGCATGTCTGCATGATCTCACAAATGTTTGGAAACACTTCAATGCTTAAACAATTCTTCAAATCGCATCTTCAAATCTAACAAGAGCTGAATCTCACATGAAGGTTCCTCCAACGAAACAACAAGTAGAATCCTTTTTCAGGATCAAAATCAAAATATGCAATCATTCATATTATTAACTACTTGCAAAATCAACCTTCTATCATCACAGAAATCCAGTATTCAACTTAACTGATTATCTTACATCAAACTATTGAAATTTCAACTTGGTCAACCATGGTCAACTCATGGTCAAACCTAGTCAAACTCAGTCTTCTAGACCTCTAAATGATGCAGAATGTGTTCCTGGACGTATATAACCACTTCTCCAATCAATTAACATGCTTCTAATCTATCAACGTTGACTTTTCTTGACAGATTTCAATTTTAATCCCAAAGGGGGCATGGTATTGCATATCATTCAAAGTCTGTAATCAAATTTGAAATCATATCTTTCCTCAGTAATCAAGACAACAACCATGTCTAGTTGCTGATTCATCAAAAGTCCTCATCGCTTGGGGCAAATCTATCATCGCTTGGGGCATATCAGATTCATCAAGATCCATATCAATCTGGTATTCTCCTAATCTTGTAAATTGTATCAGTTTTTGCAACTATCAGTTCAAATGTGTTATTTCCTTGGTTCTTCGGTAACTGAAGGGTTCAGATGTGATACCTATGTGATTCTTCTAAGGACAATCAAGTTTGGAATCAGTCACTCACTTCTTCGCAATCATAAGGTTCAAAATCAGGCATTTTGATGCTTTTATTTCATTGGTTCATCGTTGTTATAGTTAACATTATCTTTGGTCATTCAGGACCTATTATCTTCATATCAAATCTTTCAATCAGCTTTTGTCTCATATCAATTATCAATTTCAAATCAGTTTCATATCTCTATCAAACACAGACTATCTTTGAACCACTACACTCCGCACAACAATTCAAAGAGGGGCAAAATGTAATACCCCAAAAATGGGCTATAGGTTCATTAACCTCCTATATCGACAAATTGAATGAAATCAACATCAAAGTCCTAACCAAAGGCACATCTGAACATCATCGAATCCTAATTGATTATCCTAAATTCTGCATCGGGGAATATTCCTAGTAATATTCCTAATCATCATAATTATCTTTAATTTAATGATTATTTGGCAATAAATCCTATTTATCCTAAAGTTTGATTAATTGAATATTCTCAATATTTAATTAATTAGATTTAATGCTGCCACTTAATTGTTTAATTGAAGTTAATTCTATTTATTCCTAAATTGTATTATTTAATTTTGACAATAAATCCAAAATCCTGTGAATAATTGATTAAATTCTTATTTAATTAATTAAAGCAAGTTTTCAATTTTTAATAATATTGTTTTTGAATAAGAGTTTGAAAAATAATTGATTAACCCATAAATCAATTGTTTTATTTTTTAAAATCAGTTAAGTTGGAAATAAATCACTTTATTATTAAATTAATTCATAAATAAAACATGCACATTCAAGAAAAGCAGACAACTATCAATTATCAATTAAAGCTAAACTCTATTTTGAATTGAACTCTGCTTTTGCATGTTTTTGTGAGTTAATTCTCCTTTATTTAAAAATAACTCAAAAATCAACCTGAGTTATTTGAGTGATTTATGACTTTCTTTCATGCACCTCCAAAGCCCTAGATTTCTATAAATTAAGGCTTTAGCTCATCTCAAATCATCTCATATTTTTGCATCCTCATGCTATCGAATTGGAGACTGAAGAATCATCTTTGCGAATCCAAGCTATTGTGAGATCATTCTTGTTTTTGAGTATTGCATATCATTTAGAATTCATTTTAGATCAATTCATTGCATATCAATTTCATCTTAGATTCTAGATTCATATAAGTTTTCATCATATCATTGCATAGAAAATATTAAAAAAAAATAGATTAATTGCATCCATATTTCATATCAGTTTTGCATTCAAATCCTTCATTTAGGTGTCGTCAAGGTCACTGATCTCGATACAATCTGAGAACATCATACTCACACCTATTAGAAGGCAGTAAATTGCCTGGTTAGTTTAGCTTTCAATTCATTGCACGATTTTGATTTTTGCTAACCTCTAATGTTTTATTGAAGTGTTGTGTCTACAGACCAGGTACAAAATTCACACACACACAATGCAGTTGGCATAGTTGGAAGATTTATAGTAGAGCCCAAACAAAGTCACCTCATGGTAGTAAAAGGGATATTCAGATATTTTCAAGGCACTATAGACTATGGTCTATGGTATCCTAATTTAGAAAATGTTGAGCTTCATGTATACACTAATGCATATTGGGCATGTTGCATTGATGACAAAAAGAGTACATCAGGTGAAGCAGTGTTTCTTGGTGATAGACTTGTCACTTGGACAAGAAAGAAACATAATTGTATTTCTCAGTTAATAGCAGAAGAGGAGTATGTTGCAGTAGCCTTGAATTGTTCTACAATTGTTTGGATCAAATAGATGATAAAGGATTTTGGTATTCAGATTGATTATCCTATTGTTATTCACTGTGATAACACTAGCACTATCAATATGTCGAAAAACCCTGTGATGCATGCAAAGACAAAGCACATTGAGATCAAGTATCACTTCCTAAGAGAGAAAGTGGTAGGGAAAGAATTTAAGCTGGACTATGTGAGTAGTAAAGATCAGTTGGCAGATATATTCACAAAGCCCTTGCCAAAGGATACTTTTGAGTATCTCATGGAGAATTTGGGAGTAATTCCCTTCCTTGATTCTGCTTAGAAGAAAGAAGGAAAAGCATCAGTCCTCAAGGGTTGATGGACGGTTTACTATACTTCTGGAGTAGTACCGGTGCTTAAACTGAATGGCGCCCTTTGCCATTGATGTCAAAGGGGGAGTAATATATAGTAATGAAAAACAAAAGTAAAAAGGAGGAGTAATATACTAAGGGGGAGTAGTATTCAGTTATGACAACAGTCTAGTTGAGGAAATGGAGAATGTTGAAGAATTTTGTAGTAGATGGAGGAATCATCCTTGGGGGAGTTTTGAAGAGGAAATGGAGAATGTTATAAAAGAATTATTCATTTGGATTGGTGGAGTTTTTCATTCCATATGTTTCCATCAATGCCAAAAGAGGAGATTGTTGGAGATTTGCTAGCAGGTTAGTACTGACTGTATGTTTGTCATTGATGACAACATATGGAAAGTAGCTTGCATGGAAGACTTATGCAGTAAGTTTTCAGTATATGTAGCATGGACATGATTTAATTGTCAGTACAGAGAGTTATATAGCAGCTTGTGTTAGTAGTGTTCCTTACAGAGTAATAGACAGTGTTCTATGTATGGTTGTCTGTATAGTTATCATGGAGCCTTGTGTGCTTGGATATATGATGAAGACATATTAGTGATGTTACATTCATGGATGCAGAGTCTGATGATTAGTAGAAGTGAAGTTATGCAGTTTCTATTCACTAGTAGCAATGTTCTGTGTTTGTTCAGAAGAGCCGACAAAGATTATATTGGTTCTGGAGTTGTGCCTATCATTTTAGTATGCACCCTTGAATTTAAGCTTAGAGAAGAGTTAGTTATGTTTGGTTAAGATTGCATGAAGTAATTTAGCTTGAGGAGAAAGATCCAGTTGTTTTGGTAGAGCCGACAGTGTGTAGCGTGCATCTACAATTATCTTATTGGACAGGTCCCAGAATGTGTTGCGTGCTTAGTAGAGCTAATTGAATTGTTGTTGGAGTTTGTTATGGTTTCTCTAATATGATTTCAAGGTGGTTCTAATAGGCCAAATTGATTATATCATTTAGAGGAAAGATATTTATAGGCAATCAATTATGATTGGTTAAGTGTGGTTCATAGTTAATTAAGAAGAGCAGAGTAGAGTGTGTGAAGAGTTGAGCCATCAGAAGAAGGTCTATGTGACCAAGTAAAGTGTTTATGCTATACATTGGAATTGATCTAGACAGAAGGTCTAAGCACTGTTCACCAAGATCCAGATATAGTGTGTATCTATTATTCATAAGGTTGTAGCCTTCGCCCCTTTGAGCAGTGAGCTCTCAGACAGTGCGTCCTCCCCTAACATGGACTATTGTAAAAGACTCCTAATAGGGTCTGACCCTTAACAAGGTCTACTATACTTAATACATTGTAAAGAAACTCCTAACAGGGTTAAGGATCTTCTAACAAGGATCATAATACACTAGTGTAGAATATTAGTGGGTGTCAATGCCCACCAGGGTTTTACCTATTTGAGTTTCCCTATAACCAAAATATTGGTGTTGTGTTCAAGTGTTCTTTCATTGTGTTTATGCTTTATGTTTAAGTATACTTAATTGGATAAAGAACTAAAACTTGTAGATAACTAATTCCCCCCCCCAACCCCTCTCACTTATCTCTTGGGACTATTCCTAACATGTGGTACAAAAGTTTCAGTAGTGAGAGCATTGACTGACATAGTATTATCCCCTAGAATAGAAAATTTGGTGCCATTATAAGGAAAATTGATACATTGGTGATATGTAGATGACACTGCTTGCATGTCATGTATCCAAGGTCTTCCTAGAAAGATGTTGTATGCAAGAGGTAGATTTAGAACTTGGAAGACAATATTTTTCTCAACTAGACCTACTCGAATAGGAAGTACAACAAGGCCCTTAGAAGATCTTTTTTCTTCATCATAAGATTTAATTGTGATCTTTGATGAGGCATATTAATGCCATACTTTAGGATACCCTAGGATGATAATTGCTAGACCTTTTACTTCATTTTGATACATTTACCTCAAGACTCTTATGTTTTTCTGCTACCAACAGACATTTAACATGGCTTAAATGTACTTAAATATGCTATGCTTGGATAAATTACTATATTTCTTGTTCTGAAAGATATTGTTGTGTTTCAATGAGTAGAGTAGATGTTTGAATATGATTGATTATGCGTGTTGTGATAATTACTGTCATAAATGTCTTATCATAACCCTTGAAGGCATAGTGCATTGGAATAGAAAATGTTGTTTTGACCAGGTACGGTGCAATCATTCATGGAGTGTTCCACTCGGTCTTCTTCCAGCTTTTAGCAGAAGAGCATTCAATACAACACCAGTTGAAGGATAAGGTGGTAGTTCCAGCGAAGAGCAAGGTGACATGTTAATTTCTCTGAGAAGATCTAGGGGCGAGTGGGAAGTGAGATTTGCTATCACCACAACTCTTTCCTCCATTCTGGATTTAATCTATTTTAGTCTTAAAAGATTTCCTCCTTTCTAGTCAGTAGTGTTGTAATAAAGATTCCCCTATTTCTATGGCACGGTTAGGAAAGTAGTTAGGAGTTTATCCTTTAAATAAAGCCCCTGCGTGAGAAAGGAGGGCATTGTCAAGTTTATTATAACAACTGTTTGCTTTCACTGTTTCATGGAATTTATGTACTTTGTCATTCAATCAATAAACAAATGAAGTGTTGATATTCAGTTGAGTATAATTATGATTTAGGATACTCATCCAAGGGGGCCCACTTGGTGAGAAATCTATAGTTAGATAGATTCATATTAGTTAGAATCATTTCCTGCATTTCCGCTATTTCAGTGCCAAGTGTTGAACTACTCCTATAGCCAAAGTTACAAATCAGCGAACGCCTCATGCAGCCAAAGTTGTGGAATAGTAGAAGTACTATGGCATAGTTTGTAAGAGTCCCCATGTTTTGTTAGCAGTTATATTTTTGTAGTTTCTATTCCAGCATTTACTTTTTTGTAACTTCAACTTAAGCATTACTTTAGCATTCATTTCCTACAATCATAGCATAGTTTCCTTTCAACATTTCTTTCCTGCAGCAATGATAAAATGTATGGTTGAGTGATACAGGGTGCATATACCTTTCTGGCCCATTTCAAGTAATACGTCCCTGGTCTGACATACTAAATGAATTTCTATAAAGAGGATAAGTTGCTTGGTTGGATGTCCAATCCCTGAGTTCGGAATTATACCTAGTTTCTAAGCCTTTATAAGAAGTGATCATTTTTGGTGTCATTGCCGGGGATGGTGCCAAACCAAGTCCTCACTAAGCCATTCCTAGAATTTGTTTCATTCCCAATGTTCATTAGAATACATTACTTATAGATGAAGTCTACGAATCATGTCACTCCCTACTATCTGTATGCATAACTAAAGAAGAGATGCCAGAGGAAGGTACTTGCCAAACCAATCCAATAATTCATTTGAGGAAGAGAGTTCATTTGTTGATGCTACCATTAACCTACCTAAAACTACATCATCCTCCTCATCTTCTGAAGAAGAACAGTTTGGTTCTTTTGAAGAGCAACCTGAAATTAACGCATTTGCAAAATTCTTCTCTCATTTGAGAACCCATTTTCCTGAAAATCCTGTCAGACAAGAAAACTCCTTACAACTGGTCATATACCAACCTCCTCATCATCCACCACCTTTGTGACCTATAAATCCTACCAAGATGGCTAATCCCCCCGTATTTCCATACCCTATTACTCACCAGCAAGATAATAACAACCTTAAAAACATACCTTCTTCGGCCCTGCCAAAATTATACTGTCTAGTAACAGAAGACCTGGATACCTTTCTCTTTGAGTTTGATATTCTATGTAGAAGTTATGACTACACCACCGACTCTCACAAGCTCAAACTCTTTCCTACGACTCTTAAGGAGTCTGCTTTGTGTTGGTTTATGGGCCTAGGATGAGATTTTGTTCATGATTGAGCAGGAATGCAAGAAGCATTCTTGACCAAGTATAAAGAGTATTGTTGGGGAACTAATATGCGAGGAGAAGGCATCTTTAAAATGACTCAAAAAGAGGATGAGTCACTTGAATACTATATCTCACGGTTCATGTATAGCCTGCAAAGGAATATAGAGCACGAGCTTAATGAAGAATCTCATAAGCTACTATTTCTAAGAGGTATACAAGATGGATGCACTGAAGCTTTAGACTTGATGATAGGAGGGGACATAACTCAATCTAGTTGGGATGACATAAAGAAGATATGCCTGAAGTGTTAGGAATAGTCCCAAGAGAGAATTGAGAGGGGAGGGGAGGGTGAATCAATTATCTACAAGATTCAATTCTTTATCCAATTAAGTATACTTAAACATAAATCATAAACATAATGAAAGAACACATGAACACAACACCAATGTTTTGGTTATGGGGAAACCCAAATAGGTAAAAACCTCGGTGGGACTTGATACCCACTAATATTCTGTACTAGTGTATGATGATCCTTGTTAGAAGATCCTTAACCCTGTTAGGAGTTGTTTTACAATATATTAAGTATAGAAGACCTAGTCAAGGGTTGGACCTTGTTAGGAGTCTTTTACAATTGTCCCTATTAGGGGAGAGGATGCACTGTTCGAGAGCTCACTGCTCAAAGGGGTGAAGGCTACAACCTTCTAAATAATAGATACACACTATATCTGGATCTTGGTGAACTACGCTTTGACCTGCTATCTAGATTAGTTCTAATGAATAGCACAAGTACTTTACTAGGTCACATAGACCTTCTTCTAATGGCTCAACACTGCGCACACTCTGCTCTGATATGCTTAATCAACCATGAACCACACTTCAACAATCACAAATGAATGCCTATAAATATATTTCCTCCAAATGATATAATCAAGTCAACCTGTTATAACCACCTTGAAATCATATTAGAGAAACCATAAAAAACTCCAATAAACATTCTATCGGCTCTACTATACACGCAACACATTCTGGGACCTATCTAATAAGATAATTATACACACACGCTACACACTATCGGCTCTACCAAAACAACTGGATCTTTCTCTGTAAGCTAAATTAACTCATGTGCTCTTAACCAAACATCAATAACTCTCCTCTAAGCTTAAATCTAAGGGTGCATACCATAAAGATAGTCACAACTCAAGAATCAATAAAATCTCTATCGGCTGTCCTGAATAAACACAAGAAACTATTGCTGGTGAATAGCAACTACATAACTTCACTTCTACTCATCAACAAACTATGTTTCCATAACTAAAACATCACTAACATGTATTCAACATATATCTAAATGTGCAAGGCTCCATGATAACTGTACAAACAACCATACACAGAACACTATCTGTTACTCTGTCAGGAACACTGCTGACGCCAGCTGCTATATAACTGTTTGTGCTAACAATTAACCTCTATGCCCATGATATCATGCTGATATCATGTCCATGATACATATACTAAAAGATTATTGTATAAGACTTCCACACATGCTACTTTCCATATGTTGTCATCAATGACAAACATACAGTCATGACTAGCCTACTGGCAAATCTCCAACAATCTCCCCCTTTGGCATTGATGGCAACATGTGGAATGAAAAACCAACACCAACCCAAATGAACAATTCTTTTATAACATTCTCCATTTCCTCATCAAAACTCCCCCTATGATGAATCTTCCATTTGCTGCAATATTTTCTAATATTCTCCATTTCCTCAACTGTACTGTTGTCAGAACTGAATAATGCTCCCCCTTAGTATATTACTCCTCTTTTTACTTTTTTTTTTCATGAATCTATATATTACTCCCCCTTTGACATCAATGGCAAAGGGCACCATTCATTTTAAGCACTGGTACTACTCCTGAGGTAGAGTAGTCAACCTTCCACCAGTCCCTGAGGACTAATGCCTTTCCTTCTTTCTTCTAAGTAGAATCGGGGAAGGGAATGATTCCCAACTTCTCCCTGAGATAATCAAAAGTATCCTTGGTAAGGGCTTTGTGAATATATTTTCCAACTAATCTTTAGCACTCACATAGTCCAACTTGACTTCTTTCTCTGCCACTTTCTCTCTTAGGAAGTGATACTTGATCTCAATGTGTTTTGTCTTTGCATGCATCACAAGGTTCTTTGATATATTGATAGTGCTAGTGTTATCATAGTGAATAACAATAGGATAATCAATCTAAATTCCAAAATCCTTTATCATCTACTTGATCCAAATAATTGTAGAACAATTCAAGGCTGCTACAACATACTCTTCTTCTATTGTTGATTGAGAAATACAATTTTGTTTCTTGCTTGTCCAACTGACAAGTCTATCACCAAGAAACATTGCTCCACCTAAAGTACTCTTTCTGTCATCAACACATCCTGCCCAATCTGCATCAGTGTACACATGAAGCTCAACATTTTCTGAGTTAGGATACCATAGACTATAATCTATAGTGCACTGCAAGTATCTGAATATTCTCTTTACTACCATGAGGTGACTTTGTTTAGGTTCTGTTGCAAATCTTCCAACTATGCCAACTGCATTGGAAATATTAGGTCTAGTCTGAGTAAGATATATGAGTTTACCAATCATAGACTTATACAATGTTATATCTATTTCTTGTGAGTCATCTTCTTTTGTAAGCTTGCATCCAGTGATCATGGGGATTCCTACTGGCTTGCAATCATCCATCTTGAATTTCTTCAATATCTCTTTCACATATTTTGACTGATTAATAAAAATTCTTTTTTTTGTCTACTACACATTTAGTTCCAAAAAGTATTTGATAGGACCAATCATACTCATCTCAAACTCATTCTGCATTTCTTTGGCAAATTCAGCACTGATTTTGTCATTACCTCCAAAGATAATGTCATCAACAAATATAGCTACAAGTAGTAAACCTTCAAATGTCTCTCTAATGAATAGATTAGAATCAGCTGCTCCTTTCTTGAATCCAATCTTAGTTAAGTATCCATCTAGTCTCTCATACCATGCTCTAGGGGCTTGCTTAAGTCCATAGAGGGCCTTCTTCAATCTGCATACCATATCAAGTCTGTCTGATAAGGTGAATCCTTTTGGCTGCTCAATGTATACTTCATCTTTCAAGTCTCCATTCAGGAATGCTGACTTGACATCCATTTGATAAACTTTGAATTTTTTTACTGTAGCATAGGCTAAAAATAACTTAATAGCTTCTAATCTACTCACAGGTGCAAATGTGTCTGAATAATCAATGCCTTCTCTTTGCACATATCCCTTACATACTAATCTTGCTTTATTTCTTACTACTATACCATCTTCATTCATCTTGTTTCTAAATATCCACTTTGTTCCAATCACATTCTTGTCACTAGGTCTTGGGACCAGTTCCCAAGTGTCATTCTTAATAATCTAATCAAGTTCTTCTTTCATAGCATCATGCCAATCTGAATCATTACAAGCATCTTCAACACTTAAAGGTTCAATCTGAGATAGTAAACATACCGCTTCACTACTAGCTGAGTGCTTTGCTTGTGATCTTGTTAAGACTTTGCCACTCTGATCTCCAATGATGTCTATCTTGGAATGATTTCTTGATGTAAATTTTGGAACTTTAGGTGATGCAAACTCATCAGTCTTAGGAGTATTTTCTTCACTTGTCTCAGGGTCATTGAATAACACATCAATACTATGAAACATTTCTTCAATAACTATCTCACTAGTGGAGGGTCAAGGTTCTTCTTCAATCATGGGTGAGTAATCATGATATCTTTCTTGAACCATAAACTTTTCATTAATCTTTACATGCACACTTTCAATGATCTTTTTCAATCTTAAATTGAAACATCTATAGGCTTTACTTTTAGTAGAGTAACCAAGAAAAATACCTTCATCACTTCTTGCATCAAACTTTCCTACTGCTTCATCCCTCTTAATGTAGCACTTGCTTCCAACGATTCTAAAGTATTTTACTATGGGAACATTACCAAACCATAGCTCATATGGTGTTTTGTCAGTGCCAGGCCTTAATTGAATTCTATTGATGGTATAGACTGTTGTATTAACTGCATCTCTCCAATAGGTTGTGCAACTTTTCCTTCTATCATAATGGTGCGCACTATATCAAGAATGATCCTATTCCTCCTCTTTGCTATTCCATTCTATTGAGGGGTTCTAGGTGCACTTAACTATCTCTTTGTGCCATGTTCTTCTCAGTACTCATAGAATCTGTCAGAGGTGAATTCTCCTCCTCTATCCGATCTCAAATATTTTATCTTTAGTCCAGATTCATTCTCAACCTTAGCTTTGAATATTTTGAATTTCTCAAATGATTTTGACTTATCTTTCAAGAATGAAACCCACATCATCCTAGTATAATCATCAACAAACAAAATGAAATACCTTTCACCATAGTATGATCTTATTTGAGTTGCACCACATAGATCTGTATGAATCAGATCCAACTTGTTCTCTGCTGAATTCTGCTTGCTCTTGAATGAATTTCTCACATGATTCCCCATCAGACATTCCCTGCATATAGTATCAATTGGCTTTTCTATGCTAGGTAGATCTCTTATTGCCTTAATATTGCTTATCTTTACTATGTTATCAAAATTGATATGACATAGTCTTTTATGCCGCAACCAATTATCATCAACTTTAGCAACAAAACAACTTGCTTCTGAATTGAGTTGAAAAACATTACCTCTCGTCTTTGAGCCTGATGCAATCATAAGACCATCTTTATTGTGAATGATGCATTTGTCATCTTTGAATTCCAATTGATAGCCTTTTCCAAGTAACTCTCTAACACTGAGAAGGTTATGTTTCAAATCATCAACGTAAAGAACATCATCAGTACTGTTCTTTCCATCCAAAGTGATGGCTCCTCTACCAACTATTGGATTAGGAGTGTTGTCTCCAAATCTAACCATACTTCCATTGTATTTGTCCAAGTGATCAAATTTGCCTTTATCACCTGTCATGTGATGTGAACAACCACTGTCTATAATCCAGTCTATCCTTATGTCAGCTTGTGAAATCAATGCTAGCTCCTGATTCTCTTTCTTATCTTCATGAGCTATCTTATTATTCATTTTGTCTATAATAGAAATGAATCCAATTTCTTCTTCACCATATTCTTCATCTGAAACTCCATCTCCAGCATAGTAGCATTCCTTAGAATACTTAGGCTTGTAATCCTTTTTGAACTTTCTAGCTCTAGTAGGACACTTAGATGCAAAGTGACCGATCTTATTACATGAAAATCACTTAAATGGTAATTGACCTTCATATTTTCCTTTTCCTTTCTTTTCTCTTTTAGCAATCATAGCAATGAAATCATCTAAAGTTTTCTCTTCATCATCATCATCAAAATTACCTGAAGTGTTTGCAGATTTCTTACCATGAACTGTTGCTTTGAAGACTGTCTCACTATTAGGTTCTATCTTCAATCTTGAGATCTCAAAAGCTGATATTTTGCTAATCAAAGTCTCTCTTTTGAAATTTGATGTAAGCTGCATGGTCTCATCAAGGAAGTTGATCTTTCTTTCATATTCAAGAGTTAGAGTAGTCATTAACTTGTCCATGATGTCCTCCTCTGAAATCTCTCCACCATTGTTTCTGATTCCAACAACTGCTTCATTTATCCTTTGATTATAAGCTTTGATGTTTTCCTTAGGCAGCATCTCCAATGCATTGTATCTTTTCTTCCATGTCTTTATGCGCACATCCTTTTCTTGTTTGTCTCCTTCAAATATGTCTTCTTTGTGCTTCCATATTTTGTGGGCTATATCTACCTTTTTTTATTTCTGAAAACTCACCATTAGATAGGGCGCTGATAAGGGATTCTTTAGCAATAGCATTCTGATGAAACAATTCCTTTTGCCTATCAGTAGCATCATCCTATGCAAGGTCTTCTAGGGTAGGTATCTTGGCTTCTTTGATAGTCACATCAAAAACTTCAAAACCAATGCATAGCAAATGGGTCATCATCTTGTTCTTCCAATCAAGATAATTTTGTCCATCAAAATTAGGACTTCATTTTTTGAAGTACGCCATCTGATCAATATGAAGCTATTAAAATTTCTCTCTGAGGCACTTGGCTCTAATACCAATTGTTAGGAATAGTCCCAAGAGATAACTGAGAGGGGGGAGGGGGGGGGGGGTGAATTAGTTATCTACAAGATTCAATTCTTTATCCAATTAAGTATACTTAAAAATAAAGCATAAACACAATGAAAGAACACATGAACACAACACCAATGTTTTCATTATGGGGAAACCCAAATAGGTAAAAACCTCGGTGGGACTTGATACCCACTAATATTCTGTACTAGTGTATGATGATCCTTGTTAGAAGATCCTTAACCCTGTTAGGAGTTGCTTTACAATATATTAAGTATAGTAGACTTGGTCAAGGGTCAAACCCTATTAGGAGTCTTTTACAATTGTCTTTGTTAGGGGAGAGGATGCACTATCTGAGAGCTCACTGCTCAAAGGGGCGAAGGCTACAACCTTCTGAATAATAGATATACACTATATCTAGATCTTGGTGAACTGCGCTTTAACCTACTCTCTAGATCAGTTCCAATGAATAGCACAAGTACTTTACTTGGTCACATAGACCTTCTTCTAATGGCTCAAAACTTCACACACTCTACTCTGCTTTGCTTAATCAACCATGAACCACACTTCAGCAATCACAAATGACTGCCTATAAATATCTTTCCTCCAAATGATATAATCAAGTTGGCCTATTAGAACCACCTTGAAATCATATTAGAGAAACCATAACAAACTCCAATAAACATTTTGTCGGCTCTACTATGCACGCAACACATTCTGGGACATGTCCAATAAGATAATTGTAGACGCACGCTACACACTGTCAGCTCTACCAAAATAATTGGATCTTTCTCTGCAAGCTGAATTAACTCATGCACTCTTAACCAAACATCAATAACTCTCCTCTAATCTTAAATACAAGGATGCATACCATAAAGATAGGCGCAACTCAAGAACCAATAAAATCTCTGTCGACTCTCCTGAATAAACACATGAAACTGTTGCTGGTGAATAGCGACCGCATAACTTCACTTCTACTCATTAATAGACTATGTGTCCATAACTAAAACATCACTAACATGTCTTCAACATATATCCAAGTGCGCAAGGCTCCATGATAACTGTACGGACAACCATATATAGAACACTGTCTATTACTCTGTCAAGAACACTACTGACACCAGCTGCTATATAACTGTCTGTACTAATAGTTAACCTCTTCACCCATGATATCATGCTGATATCATGTCCATGCTACATATAATGAAATCTTACTATATAATATTTCCATGCATGCTACTTTCCATATGTTTTCATCAATAACAAACATATAGTCAGTACTGGCCTGTTGGCAAATCTTCAACACTGAGAAGGTTATGTTTCAAACCATCAACATAAAGAACATCATCGGTACTATTCTTTCAATCCAAAGTGATGGCTCCTCTACCAACTATTGGTTTAGTGATTCTAATGCTCCTCTAGAGTATAAGCCAATGGTCAAAAGGAAGAAAGAAACCAGCACTAGTCATACATCCTCGTGAGCTACAAGGAGCAAGAAAAACATTCAAGAACCTCCTAAGGTAGGACTTAGACCTAGCCTTCAAGTATTGAGCACTATAATTATTGATGAGGGTAGAATTGATCAAGTAGGGAAGTTTTTTGAAACATACAGTGAGATTGACAAATCAGAAATACATGATATGACTGTCAAACACATGATAAAGTTCAAGAAGACAATACTTGAATTGAAAACAACAATCCTAATAAAGTATGGGAGATACTGGATACCTTGAAGAGACAAGCCACTGAAGAAGACTTCAGAATAAGGGAACAAATTCTTGATTCTACTCTTCCAATATGTTCTGTTGAAGAAAAATCACTATTGTTGAATTTGGTGAAGCCGCACTTAAGGTAAAAAAATGAGAACACTACACATCATGAACAAAGACTATGAGCTGATATCTAAGGAAACAAAGAAGGCCTTTGAGAAGGTATTCTTAGAACAACGCATGAAACCTATGTTTGCGCCCATCTCTCAAGTACCTAGTAAGCAAGACAAAGGAACAGAGACTATCAAGGTATAGTCTACAAGTCCTCAGGACTTAGCGCCTACAATGGAAGTTCAAACAGAGTTAGATAAATCTACACCCATATTAGAATCGCTCAAGGACAACACCATTATCATTGATAATGTGGAGATAGCCATGGCGACCACTGACATAGAATTGGACAAGTTTGAGGAAGCTTTTGTGATCACACAAGAATTTGAGATTTTATGCATCAACACACCTCCCACTCATCAAGAAGAGGTATTAATTGAAAATATATCAGATGAGAAAGAAGAAGAGAAAATGGGAGAGGAAGAAAAGAAAGTAGAAGAAGAAGAAAAAGAAAAAGAGAAAGATGAAACTTCTATTGAGCTAGCCAAGGTAAAACTAGAAGTGATGGATAGCACTCCCATCACTCCCTCCTCGGCATTGTTGTCAAGTTTGACACCTGACACATCTAGCTTGGACTCATGGAGAGAAGAAGACCTAATTAAGTTCAACGTCTTAGCTATGGAGAAGGAAAAGGAGAAACAAGTCATGAGCTATCCTCTCCTTGTGGAATCAGTGAACATACTGAACAATTTGTTTCCTGCAGACATGAAAGTGAATAAGGTACACTCAGTTGATGATGTGAGTATAGTTATCTCACAGTTCAAAAGTAATTTTTCTAGCCTTGAAGAATCTACATCCAAAGTTGCAGAAGAGAAGTACCTAAAGAAGAGATTGAATGAGTTGATGAGCAACTTTGCACTAGATCTGAATTCACTCAAGATAGGACAAGCATCCTTAAAAGAATTTGTTGATCAAGGAAGGAAATTCATTGTAGATTGCGTGGATCAGGATAAGCTTACTGATGCCCATCTTAAGACAATACAAGAAGTAGAAGCTATGATTGAGCAGGTAATGAGTTTAGTGAAAGACACATCCACTAATGTAAACATGTGCAACAATGTCTACCAAGGTTAGTTGGACAAAATTGAGAAGGTAGAGAAAGAGATGGAAAAGATAAGGTCTAGACAGACTCAGTTGAGGAATGCTCTTGCACCCTCACTAGACATTCTCAATCAAAACATAAAGGAGATTGATTCCAAAATGCTAACCTATGATCAAGGTCCGAGCACAGATTTGAAGAAGATGGAGAAGCTTCAATATGCTTTATGCACCCATCTCTAGATAGTTAACTCTTTGATAACTTTTTGGAAGAAGGAGATCCAAAATCTCAAGATAGCATATCCGGATGTTTTCCCTAAGTAAGTATGTGCAGAATATACTTTTTTGGTACACCTTTATCATTAATGTCAAAGGGGGAGTTGTTTATAGAATATGGAGTATAATATGTATAGGGAGATATACGATTATGTATAAGAAATGTATAAAAGAAAAAAGTTTTTTGTGTTAAGGGACAGTTAGCAACTTGGCCATATTCCTTTGTTGCCATCAATGAAAAAGGGGGAGATTGTTGGAAAGTTGTCTATACTGAGGTATATGACTAGATATAGTGTTTTCATTATGGCAACAAAGTCATATAGTAGTTTGGAGTCAGCACACTTGATGTAAAGATCAAAATTTGGTTAAGTGTTGAGGACTGGATAGTGTACAGAGTTCCTGTAGCTCAGAGCATCAGCGCACATGTGTACGTATGAATTATAGTATGCACCCTAGAAGTTAAGTTGGTTAGACTATATTCTTTCTTAGTCTATGAATGCATGATCAAATGTGCAAAGATGAGAAAGTTACAGTCAGTTGAAGAATGCTCTTGCACCCTCACTAGACATTCTCAATCAGAACATAAAGGAGATTGATGCCACAATGGTAACCTATGATCAAGGTCCAAGCATAGATTTGAAGAAGATGGTAACCTATGATATACTTAGTACTGAAGCTTTAGACTTGACGACAGGAGGGGACATAACTCAAGCCAGTTGGGATGACATAAAGAAGATATGCCTGAAGTACTCAAGAGCTACTGGAAAGCGAGGAAGAGGATACAAAGCCACAATAGGAAGGACAAATGGTGAAGGTGCCTCCAGATCAGAGTTAACACATCTCTTATCCAACTTTAAATAGGACATCATCAACAATATGGCCACACAACTGGATACCTTACAAGCCAAAAAGAAGCATGAGGAAGCCAAGGCCATGTTGGCAGAATTCTGTCCACATTGTCAACAAAAGAAGAGGGATTGCCAGTGTAAGATGGTTGCAAATATGGAAACTACCTAGATGCCAACTGACTATAAGCTAGTAGAACTAGCAAATGAGTAGCTATTCTTCATTGCTCAGCGATGACCATGGGTGCAAAGACAAGGTATGCCTCAGGACCCACTTACATTTAGTAATCCATTTTATAACAATCAATGGCAACCTTCTATGAGTTACCCCAATCCCCCCTGGAACAACTATCAGAATTAGTGGAAAAATTTCCCAAGTCTAAAATGGAAAAACCCTTATGGAAATTGGCAATAGCCTTAGGGGGCAAGACAACCACCACAGGGTAATTGGAAATCAAATCCTTAGTCGTGAGGAGGCCATCAATGGCCAAATCAGTCTCAAGGATTTCTGAACCTGCCTCTTCAGGCACCATAATAGAAAGCACTCTTACCACCACCATCCACCAATACTCAACCTCCAAAATTGACCCAATTACCTACACAACCACAACCAAACCCGAACAACAAGCCTCCCACACCTCAGCAAAGCATGTATACTATTGATCAATTACAGTATCCCATGCAGTATCCTACCTATGCAATCACCCTTGATGACATACAACTACAATCTAGAACTACTATTCCTACTCCTGAGCATCCAATCATAACTGAAGTACCATAAGAGGATCCTGTTGCAACCAAAAAAATTACTCCTTTACCAGCAAGACAGCCTCTAGCCGATAAAAGCCACCCTATTGGACCACCTTTCCCACAAAGGTTGCAACCCAACAATCCTAAGCCTACTGAGGAAACCAAATTTAACATCCTTGATCAATTGAAGAATGTCAATGTCCAAATACCCTTATTCCAAGCAATTAAGGATGTACCCACCTACAACAAAGCCATAAAAGAAGTCTTCTTTAAGAAGCCTGGATGCAAGAAAAAGGATCCTCAGACAGTGCATGTTTTAGGTAAGCTAGCTGACATTATGTTAGGAAAGCTTACCATCGCAAAATATTCTGATCCAGGCAGCCCTATTGTTGAAGTCATTATTAATGGGACAACCATTAAAAATGTATTGATAGATCTTGAAGCAGCTATAAATGTAATGACCAGGGATATAATGCAACAACTTGGCATATACAACCTCCAAACCACTCCTACTGTCTTGTAGCTTGCAGATAGTTCAACCGTAAAACCTGATGGAATGGTTGAAGATATAGTTGTTGACCTTGCAACCTGGTCATACCTAGTAGATTTCATGATTTTGTCACCAAAAGCCACCCTAGGAGTATATCCTCTTATACTCGACAGGCCTTGGATAGAAAATGCAGATGCTCACATTAGTTATCGCTTAGGGGATATGACCATTTCTGATGGTCAGCATACATAGACTCTCTTCCTATATCCTCTTGCTCAACCCCAAATGGACTTAGCCTCACCAATATGGCCTGACATAGGAGAAGAAGATGAGGTTATCAATTTAGTATCAAAGTTAATGATGATAAAAAGAGACCCTTTTCTGCAGCTTCAGGATGAAGACAAGGTAATCACCAATATCTTGCAAAACCAGTATGGATCAAACCCAGATTCACTGGGTTGTTCTTCCAACAACTACTCTCTGTAAGTTCTAAACCAAGATTGCCAATGGCCCTATCCTACAGCCAAAGAACTCTATCAACAATTTCTCCCCCATGAGATACAAGTACCCTCATTTACCGACGCATCCATGATAGAGTTAACTAAGCAAATAAAAGTGTCTCCTAGCCACTGCCTGAACATTAATAGCTGACTAACCACTCTGCAGCAAACCTCTCTAACTAAAATACTGAAGGCACACACTAGAGCATTCTCTTGGGACTATTCTAACATGAAAGGCCTGGATCCAAAATTATGCACTCATAGGATATATCTAAAAGAAGATAAACCTCTAGTAAGGCAATTTCAAAGACGAGTGAACCCAGCATTATGAGAAATCATTAAGATAGAATTGCAAAAACTCCTCAATGCTGGCTTCATTTATCCCATATTCGATAGTCAATGGGTTTCTCCATTAGTAATTGTGCCAAAAAAATGAGGCAAATGGCATGTGTGTGTGGATTATAGGGAACTCAATAATGCAACCAAAAAGGACCACTTCCCTCTTCCATTCATTGACCAAGTATTGGACGCTTTAGCAAGAAAAAAGTGTTTTTCCTTTCTAGATGGGTATAGTGGGTATAATTAGATCTGAATCTTTCCAGCAGATCAGGAAAAGACAACTTTCACTTGCCCCTAGGGAACCTTTGCCTATTCAATCCTTCCATTTGGTCTTTGTAATGCTCCAGCAACCTTTCAAAGAGCAGTTATCAACATCTTTGCTGACATCTCTCATGACTATATGGAGATCTATATGGATGATTTCACAACCTATGGTGAAACTTATGAGGAAGCCTTAAGCAACTTAGACAAGGTCCTAAAAAGGTGTGAAGAACATAATCTATCCCTTAACAGTGATAAATGCTTCATGATGATGCAAGAAGGGATAGTACTTGGCCACTATATATCTACAGCAGGAATACAAGTGGATCCGGCCAAAATTGAAGTCATTCAAAACCTTCCCACACCAACCAAGAAAAAAGATGTTAGAAGTTTTCTTGGACATGCAGACTATTATAGAAGGTTTATAAAAGATTTCAGTAAAATGGCTAGTCCCCTTCACTCTCTGCTTACTAAAGACTCAGAATTTAACTAGACCCCAACTTGTGAAGAGGCCTTCCTGTAGCTAAAGTCAGTCCTTACAACAACCCTAGTCTTACGAGGACCAAATTGGGAACTTCCATTCCATATACATACTGATGCCTTAGATCATGCCATAGGAGTCATGCTTGGCCAAAAAGAGGACACAGTAGAGCATGCTATATACTTCATCAGCAAGAATCTCCAAGGAGCTAAATTAAGTTATACGGTCACAGAAAAGGAGCTTCTAGCCATCATTTATGCCCTCAATAAATTCTACCACTACATAATAGGATATCATATTTTTATGCACACTGACCATGCAACCATTAAATACCTTGCTAATAAGCTTGCAATTACATGACGATTAGCTAGATGGCTTCTATTATTGTAGGAGTTTGATATCACCATAGTAGACAAGCCAAGAAAATCCAATGTGGTTGCATAATTCCTCTCACAACTGAAAAACAAGGATGAGCCACAACTTATTGATGACAGCTTCGCTAATGATCATCTGTTCTCTATTTTAGCTAAAACTCCTTGGTATGCAGATATGGCCAATTACTTAGTCTCTCAAAAGGTACCTCCCTATTTCTCACCAAAAGAAAAGAGGCTCCTCATAGAAAAAACTTTCAATTTTTCATGGATTGCTAATTGTCTATTCTATAATGGGCTTGACCAAATATTGAGACGGTGTGTATGGGAGGATGAAACTTATGACATCCTCCATGCATGTCATAATGAGCCTTGTGGAGGGCATTTTGCAGCCAAGAGAACAACCATAAAGATACTGAACACAAGATATTATTGGCCAACCCTTCATAGAGACACAGTTGACTATACAAGGAAATGTGATTGATGCCAAAGGATGGGATGCCCAACAATATTTGATGAAATGCCTCTTTTTCCACAAGTGGTAGTCACTCCATTTGATAAACGGGGATTAGATTTTGTAGGACCCATTACTCCATCCTCAAATGAAAACTCCTACATTCTTGTATGTACTGACTATGTAACTAAATGGGTGGAGGTACGTGCAATGAAACATGCTTGAGATAACAAGGTTGTTGAATTTTTGTATGAAGAAATCTTCACAAGATATAGTGTACCAAGAGAATTGGTTACTGACTAGGGTGCTCAATTCACCTCAACATTGATTACTGCACTTATGAATGAATATAACATTCACCATAGGAAATCAAGTCCATACCATCCATAGGTGAATGGGAAAGTTGAGGTTACCAATAGGGAGATAGAGGCCATCTTGACTAAAACTGTGCAGCTACATAAAACAGACTAGAGCACAAGGTTACAAGAAGCAGTTTGGGTATATAGGACAACCTATAAAACTACAACTAGTTTTACACCATTTGAGCTTGTTTATGGAAAACATGATGTAATGCCAATCAAATTTGAGCATAAAACATTGAGAAAAACATTATAGTTAAACATTGATCTTCCAATAGAATAGCACGATAGGGTCCTGCAGCTCAACCAACTGGATGAAATAAGAAAGGCCACCTTATAGCACACAGAGATGATCCAACTACAACGCAAAAGGTGGCATGATTCACATATCCTAAAAAAATGATTTTCTCCTGGTGACTGGGCCCTCTTGTATGATTCTCGCTATCAAGAAAACCAAGGTAAGCTCACTACCTGATGGTTAGGTCCCTATGAAATTGACAATGTCTATGCTAATGGTGTAGTTTAGTTATCAACAATTGATCCAGTACGTTTCAAGTTATTGGTAACTGGGAATAGACTCTGTCTGTATCATAAACCACAAACAAAATCTGAGTTCCTACAACAGTTTGAGATTTCTCCTTCCGTAGCTAAACCTCCTGTAGCTAATCATGATCCTACAGCCACTGAATCCACCACACATTTTGGACGTCCTCCATCTAAAGAATTTCCAATGGTAGATGGACCTCCTCCTGTGGGTGATTCTCCTGCAGCTAGAAACACTTTCCAATCATCACTTTAATTCTACACGCCTGTAGTCATAATAAATTTTTCATTTCCCACGAAAATATTCTCTTCCATAATAAATACCCCATCCCATCACCTTTTTCTTCACCACTCATTTATCCATAATGTCTTTTCCACCCCATACTTATCTTCACATGATACACGTCATCAAATATTTTTAGATTTCGGCATTTATGACACTTTCACATTAGGTATGTGATCATCTATTCTTTCACATACTCTGTACTTATTTAAACATAATTATCTTTTATGCTTCATTTAATATAGTAATAATTTCCAAGCATTGTTGTACTTTTCAACCAAGCATGTGAGGAAACCTGTGTCCTTTTCCTAGGGGGGAGTACATAGTATGAGATGAAATTTTTTTCCAAGATTTTGATTTAACTATCATTAATAGCACACAAGCTCTGAGTCTGATCATTATTCCACTAGCCTTAGATTTTGGCTTCTTTAAAAATCTTTAAAAACCAAAGCCAGCTACGATTTTCACATATTCTCTGATATTTCCCCTTCCATCCTTACTAAGCAATAGAAACCCTGAGTTAGAACAAAGTAGGAAGTTTTGGAAATTAGGAGAAATTGTAAAACATTGAAGCTGAGAACAAGGGTTGCAAAAATTTTTGGTGAATAAGTATGGGTGGGCAGCCTATTCGATCAGAACCAGCTAGTCACACATCATTATTTCAAGATCAAGCGAGTGTTTGGGAATTCAATCATGTGGGTTGGCTCAACTATTTTATCAGATTAAGCGGTCATGACGAAGCTATTGTAGTGGAATTCTTGCATACATTTAGCAATGGTGTTGCATATGTGAAAGGTTTGTGAATTAAAGCTTCCAAAATGCAAATAGCAGAAGTCTCTGGACTTCTTGTTGTAGGAGAACCTTTTCTGCATGGTCATGACACCCGCACATCCAAAGCCAAATTATCCCCGCCCATAGACACATCACTAGAAAGTAGCAAACAAGGTATGAAAAGACTTTCTCTTTCATGTGATTACCCACAGTTCATTGTTCACATTATCCAATATATTACTTGTGAAGGAAGGTTTTCTTTTCTACATGCTGTACATTTAAACTGTTGAGCCATTTGTGGCATGGGTGGTTAATTAATGTTCCAAATGTTCTATATTCCCTATTAAATTTGAGCTTTGAGGAAGTAAGGAAGGGTAGGCAAAATGTTGTTACCCATCATGGATTAATCAAATTACTGGTAGAAAAGGCCCTACGAGATAATTCTCCTATGAACTGGGATAAATTTCTTGCCATCTCTCATGTTCAATTAAATAGAGAAAGACCCAAGCCTGTAGGGCCACATCCTAAGCACCATGAATCATAGGAAAATCCTCCTACTGAAGCTAGTCCAAAAAGAGCCCAGGAAAACCCTCCTTTACATCAAGAAGACATAATAGTAGAAGCCCAAAACCCTAATTTGGGGGGAGAAAAGATTGGGGGTTCTACAAAAACTCATAGTTCATAGGAAGCCAAGAAAGATGAGAAAGGGAAAGGGAAAATGTCTGGTTATGAAACAGGTGGTACCCTTGTTCATCCTGCAGCCACGTCTGCCTTGATAAAATCCAATCCATAGAAACACTCTGCAGTATCAGAAGAAACCCCAGTACGATGTAGTGTCTGCTTGAATTCAAGAAAAAAGACAAAGAACTCACCTAAGATGGTTGGCTCAAGTCATGAAGTTCTGATTGAGGAAACTATGAATATAGACCCATAGGAAGAGAGTCCAACCATGGAAGGTGATGATATGATGAAGGAACCTGCAGTCTTGGTACCAAAAGAAATAGTGAAAATGGATGTTTCTGAAGTTTCTTCTTCTCATCTAGGAAATATGCAAGCATATGACATTTCAGTGGCATCCACACCAGTTCACCAAAAAGAACATGAGGTAGAACCAGAACACTCTATTCCATAGAAAAGTAAAGATTAGGTAACAATACATTCTTTGTCCTTGGATTATTTTCAGCAAATTCAATATGAAAGGGCAATGTGGGAAATAGAGAGGGATAAGTTAAATAAAGGAAATATGGTAGCATAAACAAGAAATCACACTCTTACAAGATAAGGTAGACTCAGTTCTTAAATTGGTTCCTAAGATTCTAGAATGCCGACCACCACCTAGGGTGTATGCCCTATGCCTAAGGGAGCAATTTTTTCTATTTCAATTTATAAGAATTATCAAAGATTTGAGTCCTAACATAGATACCCCTCAGTCCTTTATGGCCGCATATGAGATGTCACCTAACTTCATTAAGAACCTTCTTTGTGAACTTTATCTGCATCATTATGTCATTCCATCAAACACAGAATGGAATCCCCTGTTATTTGTGGGGGACATACATTTGTCCTCACTACTTTCCTGGGTTAATAATGAAATCTACTATGGGGAACAATTGGCTAGGTATAGGGAATTTGAACGTAATGTTTCACTTCCATTACGCCCTGAGAGTAAAACACCTAGATGACTTTACTGTGTCTGGTTGGAAATTGTCTACAGTTTTAATGATTCCACACATCGAAGAAGGATATTGGAAAATAAAGAATAGGTCCATGCAAAATTTGAAAGGTTGTCCTTAGCTGATGGGAATAGAGCTGCAAATGGATTACAACAGAGGTGGGCCAAATTGACTATGTTTTTGAAAAAGGTAGAGCCACACAACATCATAAACTTTAGAGCAACTATGCAAAGGGTCCACTGGTACATAGAATTGAGTTGATAGCCAAGACCAGAGCGATGGATGCCTCTCACATTCCAGCCTCATGTACTCCTGTGGCCACTATACAGTTGTGTAGATGATGAGCTGGATGAGGATTTAGAGCTAAGCTGATGAGTCAAGGTGGACATAATGAATGGGTTCTACTAGAGGGTGCACACTTCTATGATCAGACAAACACAAGAAGGCAACTTCAGGGTGCTATCAAAGATTAAAAACTCTTCAGTGCCTGAGGACAGGCCCTAGTCTTTGTAGGGGAAAAAATGATGAGGCATATTAATGCCATACTTTAGGATACCCTAGGATGATAATTGCTAGACCTTTTACTTCATTTTGATACATTTACCTCAAGACTCTTATGTTTTTCTGCTACTATAAGGCAAGCTACCAACAAACATTTAACATGGTTTAAATGTACTTAAATATGCTATGCTTGGATAAATTACTATATTTCTTTTTTTGAAAGATATTGTTATGTTTTAATGAGTAGAGTAGATGTTTGAATATGATTGATTATACATGTTTTGATAATTACTATCATAAATGTCTTATCCTAACCCTTGAAGGCATAGCGCACTGGAATAGAAAATGTTGTTTTGACCACGTACGATGCATTCATTCATGGAGTGTTCCACTCAGTCTTCTTGCAACTTTCAGTAGAAGAACATTCAATACAATGCTAGTTGAAGGATAAGGTGGAAGTTCCAGTGAAGAGCAAGGCGGCATGTTAATTTCTCTGAGGAGATCTAGGCATGAGTGGGAAGTGATATTTTTTGTCACGGAAGCTCTTTCCTTCGTTCTAGATTTAATATGTTTTAGTCTTAAAAGCTTTCCTCCTTTCTAGTTAGTAGTGTTATAATAAAGATTCGCCTATTTCTGTGGCATGATTAGGAAAGTAGTTAGGATTTTTTCCTTTAAATAAAGCCCCACTCCTATGTGAGAAAGGAGGGCATTGTCAAGTTTATTATAGAAATAGTTTGCTTTCACTATTTCATGAAATTTCTATACTTTCATTCAATAAATAAATAAATGAAGTGTTGATATTTAGTTGAGTATAATTGTGATTCAGGATAATCATCCAAGAGGGGCCACTTGGTGAGAAATCTATAGTTAGATAGATTCATATTAGTTAGAATCATTTCCTAAATTTTTGCTATTTTAGTGCCAAGTGTTGAACTACTCCTGCAGCCAAAGTTACAGATTAGCTAACGCCTCTTGTAACCAAAGTCGTGGAACAGTAGAAGTACTATGGCATAGTTTGTAAGAGTCCCTATGTTTTGTTAGCAGTTATATTTCTATAGTTTCTATTCCAACATTTACTTTTATGCAAATTTAGCTTAAGCATTACTTTAGCATTCATTTCCTGCAATCATAGAATAGTTTCCTTTCAACATTTCTTTCCTATAGCAATGATAAAATGTATGGCTGAGTGATACCTGGTGCATATACCTTGCTATCCCATTTCAAGTAATACGTCCCTAGTCTGACATACTAAATGAATTTCTATAAAGAGGATAAGCTGCTTGGTCGGATGTCCAATCCCTGAGTTCAAAATTATACCTAGTTTCTGAGCCTTTATAGGAAGTGATCAATCTTTCTCCTAGGATCGATCACGTGTTCAGAGAAACCAAACTGTTACAAAAATTTTTATGTACAAATGTTAAATCATGTGCCTCCATCTATCAACATGCACTTGACATATGTTTTATGGATTTTGACCTCAATGTGTAAAGCTAGATTGTGCAGATGGTTGAGTGACTTGTCATCCTCCTTAGAAAAGGAGAGGTAATGAGGTGCAATGAGATGGTTAACCATGGTCTGGAATCGATCAACGTCAATGTCCTTAGGAACATTTTTTGTGAGTAATTTTTTTCTCTAGGATCTCCTTATGAATAGGGGAAATTTGTAACAACTCCAATATAGATATCTAAGTGGGAGTATGTTATAATTGGTCCACTAGATTGTAGTTTGGATTGATTGATGTGGATGTATGCTTAGAAGATGTAGTCCTTGACTGTCTAGGTGCTAACTGCTTGGAAGAATGAGGACCATTAAGCACAATTTTTTATTGACTTTAAGTCATGACATTCAAGTTCGCAATATGTGTATGTGTTGGGGATTTGAATCCTTTGAGGATAATCATAGGTTGTTGCGCTTGTATGTTCTCAATTTAAAATTCATAAGACCGTGATCGTGAAAGAAGAAACAATACCCCTAAGGATAATCTGAGGTGATTCATCAATATCTGAGTTGTAATCTTCCTTCTTACCCTTAATCATATTTATTCTCTCATAATTTGGTTCAAGCATGTGTATGACATTGTCATTATCCATGTAAGTGTAGTTGATCTTAGCACCCTCATTTTTCATTTTAGATCCTTCTCCTTGTTCATACTTGGGTAGTGGTTTAGTATAGACCATATGATCAGCATTAGTCATGTGTCCATCCACCCCAACTTTCTTATTATCAATAAGGTCTTGAATGAGGTGTTTAAGTCTCATACAATTGTCAGTTTTATGACCTTTGTTTCTATGATAGTTGCAATGATGGTCATCATTCCACCACTTAGTCTTAACTTCAGGTTCATCAGGTTTTGAATTGTCTGGTAATGTGATGATATTTTTTTATACCAAAGTTTTCAACACCACTTCAAGTGAGTCTTCTAGAGGTGTAAAAGTGTTCTTAGGTTTGGGTGTCCATCATGATTTAACCTTGCTAAAGTCATTGGACCTTTTAAATCATAAGTTTTGGAAGCCTCTTGTTGTTTGGTAGTTTGGATTCCACTATTCAAATTGAAGATAGGTTCTTTGGGCTTGTTTTTAGGTGTCAACTATATCATCATTTGATACATGCTTGTTTTTGTTCCATGATTGTGATTTACCCTTGTCTTTTCCATTTTTATTGTTGTGATTGTAGTAGTTGTTGTTAGACTTGTCTTTGTTCAAACTAAGTTCACCCTTATTGACTAGAACATATTCAATTCATAGGGCACTTTCTATCATCATGTCAAATAAGGCAAAGAGTTTCTTTCTAAGCTCATAGTGTAATTTGGGAACAAGGTTATTGACAAAAATGTCAATCTTCTCAATTTTGAGAATTTTTCTAGGGTAACATGAATAAAGCTTTGTCCACCACTGAAGGAAAGCCACAAAGGATTCCCCTCAGCATTGTTTGATATTTCATAGATCTAGCATGGTGAAAATATGTTGAATGTTCTAAGAGTAATGTTGAATGAATCTTTGCACTAGTTGGTCAAATGACTTAAGTGGAGGAGATAGTTTAGTGAACCACTCCATAGTCTAACCACTAAGACTCCTAGGAAATATTATCATAAGATAAGTAGGTTCTTGAAAGAATTCCATACTTAGTGCACAAAAGTCCCTAACATGGTCATGATGATCTCCAATACCATCATACTTGTCATATTTTGGAAATTCAATCTTACGAGGAAAAGGAGGCATGCATAAATCTTTGTCAAAAGGAAATGAACATATAGCCTCAAGTGAAAAGGATGTCCTTGGTTGTTATTTATCCTTTGTCAAGTTTAGCATTTCTTTCTTCATTTCTTCCATTTGTTTCTTCAACATCAAAGTTGTGAGGTAACTTAACTCCTTGTGAGGCTAAGTGCATGAAGTACCCATCTTTGTCTTGATTTAAGGTTAATTTCATGATTTTTTGCAAATGTTTGTCTTATTTGAATTGTAGGATGTCTTTCTTAGTTATCTCAACATCTGAGTCATCACTCTATGAACCATGTCTAGTGTGTTGAGAGACATGTTGTGAGCCATGTCTATAGGTGTGATGATCAAAGTATTGGTCCAAATATTCTTGATTTCCTTGTCCAAATTGTTTGTTTCCTAATTGTTTCAAAAATTCATCAATCTTCCTATTTCATTCCTCCATGGTTAAAGTATAAGAAACACTATTTTCTAACCTAGGTGAGGATAGCGTAGACTCACTAAATGTATTAGTAAATGGATTAAAACCCCAAGGTTCAGTTTCTCATCTCGGTGATTTGTTAAAGTTTGCTTCGGGTTGCTTCCCTTGGCATATCTGATATCTTGTTGTAACCAACATGAAAGAAGATTGTCAAGAGCTAAATGGGATGAATTAGATTGACTTGATTTTAAAACTAGGTAAGCAAAGTGTCCACTTGTCCAAAGTGAAAAAGTGTAAAAAGAGAGCAAAGATAACTTGCCACAAGATGCCCAAGCTGTGGGTAGATGCCCTATCTAAAACACTTGTGAACAAGCAAAGATAAGATAAAAGATCCAAAAGAGATGATGGACAAGTGAACAATCTACTAACCAAGAGTGTAGTCAAGAGATCCAAGTAATCTTTTTTAGCTAAAGGCGACTCCTAACTTGTTGGAATGTACCAAATAATAGGAAGAGATAAGGATAACACTAGAGAAGCTATGTTGACAATGTTTAAGCTTAAATTAAAGGTTTGACTCCAAAGGATTGTGATGGTTGACTGACAAGTTTAAAGTATTTTCTAGACCAAGTTTAATTGTTTATGTTGAAATAAAATGATGTGAACAAGAAATAGTCTCTAAACAATCCAATAAGGGACAAAGAAACCCCGTGGATACAATAACTTGTGAGGTATAAAGTTTGTTTGCAATGCTCCAAGAGCATCAAGTGTATGTTCACAAATATTCCCACAGGTCTCAACACAAATAAAAAACACATCAAGCAAGAACTACCTAAGGAAATGGCTAGTATCAAAACCTTTTCTCACAACTTGATACTCCTTTGCCTCACACAAAGTGATGTTGGCTTTGTCATGGATTTTCATCCAAGGGAATACATATTGTGAGTAATCTTGAGGTGATCTGGGTAAGTCCACTTGGATCAATCCTCACACAAAGATTATGATACTTTCAGAAGCAAATAGGGTAGCCTCTAACTTAAGGTATTTAGTAAGGACCTCTGTTCATGACTATCCCTTATAGTTCTACAAGTGGAATCGAGGCCTATAGCCCTAAAAGCACCCCAAAATTATAGTCTCACAAGAAAGATTGAGACCTCTCAGCCCTATACAAGTTGGATGTACTTCACTTGTAGTCTTGTAAATAAGATTGAGACCAAGATGACCCTACAAGCACCTAAACAAGTGTAGGCTTGCTTAGAAAGATTCAGGCGACTAGGCCCTACACATGAAGAAGCATTAGAAGTAGATAATATTTAAGTCTTCCCTCTCTTTGGATTGAAGGAAGATTTTGATTATAGTTGTATAGATTAGTCAGGTTCATGTGTTCCCTACTTGGGTCATTCCCAAATGATTGCTCTCTTGGAAGGCCCTCCAAAGGTAAATGCAAGAAAGTAAAATGGATAGCTAATGGAGGTCAAGATTTTTGATTTTCCACAAGGAAAAGAGCATACTATCCTACTCCATAGTTTCTCCCAAACACATCAAGCACATGTTCATTTAACCAAGATTCCTTTTACAAGTGACAAACTAAGTAGGTCAAGATTTCTGATTCATCCTCTGGGAGGTGAAGAGCACACTCTCCTACTACTCAAATAATCATAAGAAAATAAGCCTTTCTAATTAAAACTAGGTGCCTAGAAAACCAAATCTATGAAAGCACAATGTTTAGTTGTGTCTCCAAGGCAACCTACAAAACCAATGAATTGGTAGTCTCAAATCTTTTCAAGATCTTCAAACAACGTCCTACAAAATAAATTGATTAGTAGTCTCAAAATGCTTTATTCTTGGTCAACCATTCCACAAAACCACTATTAGAAGATAGGAAATATTAAATATTTGCAAGAAAGCTCAATCATGCATTAAACTATGTGCAAATAAAGTGCAAGCTCATCACTTTTTTTTTTCTTTTGACCTAGTCAACAAGATCCAATTTTTTTTCTATAATTTTGGCCCCAAAAATAGAAATAAAAAGAAAATAACCTTGTTAAAAATCTGAGAACTTTCCAAAAATGCAATTTTTTTTAGAAATATCCCTTAATTTGTGCCCTAGAGACCCTTACTAAAATAGACCAATTTTCACAAATTGACTATTTGAGCCATGTTCTTGCATCTAAATTAAAAACATAAAGAATTAACCCCCTATAGAATTCTTATACCTTTCCAAAACTATAAATTGTTCAAAAAAATCCTTTGATTTGTGACCATAAATGAATTTTCATGAAAAATCAATAAAAAAATATAACTCATAGAAAAATGATCATAAAAATCTGATTTTTAGACTGAGACACCTTTCATCCATCTCCAACTTGCAAAAAAAAAAATCAGATGAAAATACCAAGCCATTTGGAAGATATGACCAAATCTTTCAAAAACCTAGGGTTTTTTCCTTCAACTCAATCTGCACAAGGGTTAGCCTTAAAAACCAAATTGAGTATCCAAAATTTGTGGGTTGGCCCCACGGTGGGTGCAAAAAATGTGATCCAAAAAGTGTGGTCACTTCTATAAACCTTTATATCCAAGATATCCAATGACTTTGGAGTCTTAGATGGCGACTTATAGCTTCCCATCCATATCATACAAGAATCGTGTAGATAAACAGGGTGGATCTCAAATAAACCCAATAAGAAAGATCCCTACAAGGGGCACTATAGAATGAAAGATTCAAGTAGATATCAATCAATGAGAGTGCAAGTATCCAAGATATCCATGATGAATGAAAATGCAAAGTAATCTAAGATGAGATTCAAGAGATGCAAGATTAAGCTAAGATGAAATGCAAGAGTGTAAAGAAAGTAAATCTAAGCTAACAAGATAAAAGATTACTATCCATGCTAATTAGACTAGATTAACTAAGCTAAATGCAAGAAAGTAAATAACAAAGCTAAGCTAAATGATAATGCAATACTTCAAGATGCAATATGAGCTAAGATGCAAAGATAATTTCCAAAAGTACCAAGATTGCAAGAAGATTCAAAGATCAAGACTCCAAGAAGATGAAAGAATGAGGAGAGGGCCTCCTTTTAAAGAAATTAGAAATGAACGGATGGTCAAGATTAAGAGGCAAAATAATGAGCAATGGTGGAGATTAAGTCCTGGTTGATCCATGTGCGCATGTCTTTAAGAGGGAAAAAGCAAAGCCTAAGATTAAGAGGCAAAACAATGACTGGTTGAGATAAAGAGACAAAAGCCTTTTTCAAAAATCAAAAGATTCCATCTCATTAGAAAGTGCACTTTTATTTTTATTTTTATTATTTTATTATTTTATTTTAGAAAAGTGATTTTCATGTGCACTTAGGATAAAGGGGTTTTTATTATTTAATTAAAAGGGAGCATGTTCTTTTAATTAAATAAACATAGAAGAAAGTGGTCAAACTTTAGGATATAATCAAATAAATGATTAATTAATTAAGCATAATTTATTTGATGCAAAGCAATGGTCTAATATTTTAATTTAATTTTTCATAAAGAGGGCTTAAGTTTACTAGACCAAAATTGGGTGATTACAACTATAAATATCCATTCATATGTTCTTATGTTGATTCAAACATGGTACACAGTCAGCAAGTAACCAATGTCACCTTGGAAGTTGGCACCACCTTTTAAAAAGATGAATGAAATAAATAGCCCGTCAAAAAGTAATACATAGAAGTTACTAACCAGAAAGTGATAAGAAGGTTTTATGCATAGAAGGTGACAAGAAGATCTACATGCTGAAAGATATATTTTTTAAGGCTTGAAATAACAATGCTTATCAATAAAGACAATCAATAATTAATTTTCATATTTTAATCTCAAAACTATACTAAATATCTATGTGTGTGTGTAATCATATGCAACATAAATGTGACAAAATAGTATGATGTGGAATGTGCAAATGGGTATGAGGGTGCACAAAATAGGATAAGAAGTGGCATAAAATGGGACATAAATGGCTCTCATTATTTCCCCAACTTAGCATATTGCACATCCTTGTGCAATATTTATTTTTGAGAGGGTAACATTTAAATGGAGTTTTCCTTCTTCACCTTTAACTATTATAGCTCATGAAAAATTACATTTCTTCTTAATATTTTTAATATGCATACCTGCTCCAACTTTTTATTTTCTTATTTTTTCATTTTTCAAATTTTCAATCATTTTTTTTTTTCATTCGTCATAACGTCACTTTTTCAAATACTAGATATGGGAGGTATCATGAAAAATAATCTCCACTTTGAGCTATGTGAAATGGGTGAAATGATAGACAACATTAAGGATGAAATGATAAGGAATATGAATGGTGAAATAATAATGATTATGGAGAGTGAAATAATGTGTGAAAATTTAGGTAATATAAGGATGGTGTACCTCCTCCCAACTTAAAGGGTTCACCATTCTCAGGAAACAAAGAGACGATAGGTATAGATGTTCCATAAATGATTAAAATAATAAGAAATATTAATCAAGTTAAGAGATAAAACAATGAAAAAAAAACTAATTATTTTACCAACTTACATGTCCATTTATGCCAAGGTATGATAGCCAAAATAACTCAACAATTGTGAATCTCTAGCAATGAAGGAGCCTAAAACTCTGATGAGTACTGCAATACCATGAAAGATATCTATCTAACCAAAGCATTATAGAACATGTGGTAGGTAGTTGATTCCACTATCTACAACACCTTAATTAAATGTGTAGCACTTGCTACAAGTGTTGAAAGGCATGGTAACCATAACAAGCTAGAGCATAGCTACACAAGTGAGTGACATGAGGTGCTAGAATGATTCAAAGAGTGAGACAACCATAGAAGCATTTGAGTGTCCCTAAAAAATGATTATCTCAAAGGAGGAACACCAATTATTACATTTTTTCCTTTTTCTTTTTTCTTTTTATATTCTTTCTAATTTTTGCAATTTTTTACTTTTTAATTTTTTACAACAAGTGACTATTGGCAATCCAGTTTTCAATCACTCATCGCTTAGTGGTGTTGTAAAAATAGTTTTCGCCACTAGGAATTTATTTCAACTACAATCTGCCAAAAATTGGTTTTCAAATTGTTGTTGTCTAACGATGCCTGAAGGTTTTCATTGTTAGAATTTATTACTTTTTTTCTTTTCTTTTTTTTTTCATTTTTGTCATTTTTTCTTTTGAAAAATTGCATATAATGACCAAAGAAAATGAAACTCCTATAGGGATAGTGAAGTGATACCATCCAAATCTTTGGAGTTTCTTTTGAAGCACTTTGATGAAATTCACTATTGAAACTAGTGACATTTGGAACTTAAAATGATTACCAAAAACAAAAAAGGTGCCTTCATCAAGATTTACCATGCATCACCACAAAATACTATTGCTACAAGAAATATCAATTACATTTAGCTCAAACCATTGTATATAAAATTTGATTGTAGAACTTTGGAATTTATTCCCAATCAATTTGTTGAAAGGATTACTTACAATAGAAGCAATTTTCCAAAGATAAGGCAATGTAATGAAAGACCAATGGTATTCTCTCAACATACCCATACATTTTTAGATAGGCAAATGAACTAATCCTTATTATGAAATATAATGATCCACATTAGAATATACTCAATCTCCTTGTAGGATCTCCACATTTCTTCAAATGATCTCTAGATGTGTGGCTTATGAGGAATTAGCCAAGAACATGGTACTACAAGATTCATGGTTACACAAAGTTGCATTATCTTGTCCACATGATTGAGCATCAAGGATGGTGAAAAGGAGAATCTAAGCCCATTAGTGTTAAACACTTGGAACACAAATCCTCTTGTTGTCTCCAAGTGTGTAGCACAAAATAAACTTCATCATCTAGTTAGCAAGGCTAAAAAATGCATCATTGATCTCATAAAGAGAAGCACCATCAATTGGTGCAAAAGTGTCTAGTAACCACCATGTAAGAAACCTGAAACTATATTCTCAAGATCAAGCATATTAGGTATAGTAATATGATATCATTTATTTAATAACTTCACCATTATAATTAATTTATTGATTAAAAATTAATGATAAATTTATATATATGAACAATATGTAATGATAATAAAATAGATGAATTGCAATTAATTCTTGTGTAAACATAATATAAATTCAATTCTAACTAACACAAGAATTCATACCTTGTTTTGGTCCAAAGCTCACACAGTTGGTTTTATGAGAAACACTAATAAAATAATCAATGAAGATGTTATTTAACCAATGATTTCTAGAATTCAAGGGATTCCCCCCCTCCCCCCAACTTAATTTCATAATACAATAAGGGCATTAGGATAATCCAAAGATAATCCAAAGAATTGAGAAATATAATGATGTATTAAATAATACCTTGAGTCTTGTATGATAAATGGTAATCCTCTAGAGCATATTATTAGTATGGTCATTAATGCATTCAAACCCATCTAATTGTGCTCAATAATAGAATCAAGTATTGATGGGCCTAAATCAATAAGTGAGTGAGGAATGTACATTTTGACCATAGCCCCCCAAAGATCAAGATGTTTGACAATAAAAATATTAAATAAGAGATCTTGTAGGTTTTCATGATACATGTCTTGAGTGATTAATGTATCCATTCTAACACCTTTTAGTGCATAATAAATATCAGCACACATACTTATTATTTCAATGATCAAGTGAAACTCAAATTAAAGAGTTTCTTTATATGTGTGAATGCCTTTTAAAGTTCATGATTTGGTAAGTGAATAAGAAGAACTAAGTTAAATATTTTTCAATCGATCATATTTTTCTTCTAATTCAATGAAATCAAAATCACATCCTTTTAATTGCATTGATATATTTCAATTGTGAGTCACCAACTCCAAGAACATTATTAGAATGTAAAGAGATCCATGAATTTGCATTATTATATATTGTTTTAACCACCTTATTATTTAATGTGTTATTAGGCATCATGGTTTCCTTTGGAGGATATGGTGAAGTGGATGGTATCTGAGATGGATGAAATAATGAAAATGGTAAGAATCCTAGTAGATATAGAGCGAGTGGGATGAAGTAGATGTTAGCAATAACAATGAACCGACACAACTAAGAGGGGGGGGGGGGGTGAATCACTTGTGTGCCAAATTTGAAACTTAAATCCTTTTAATCTGATTACTTTAACTAATTGAAATAATAATATAACCACAAGAACACCACAAAATTAGAAAATCATAACACAAGGATTTTTTTGAGGAAAACCCTGTTAATGGAAAAACCCCGATGGGGATGGAATCCACAAATAATGCAATAGAAATATTATGTCCCAGTTAGGAGACTTGGCCCTGTTAGGAGCTTATTATTACATCTGGTACATATCCATGTTAAAGGATATACCATGTTAGGAGTCTTTCCAACCTTGTTAGGAGTTGAGTACAAAGGTAGTCTCATTGCCCGAGCACACTGCCCAAAGTGAAGGTTAAATCCACCTTCTGAAGGTTAAACCCACCTTATGGATCCACTACCCAAATAAATGTATAAGAGTATACAATAATAGTAATAAACATACTTACAAAAACTAACCTTTCCTATACAGTTCCAATGAAGTGCTCAAAGAATGATCTCTTCTCTACATCCAACAAAAAACTCACAACAACAAGCTCGCATCACCATAAAACCATCCATACAATAATCCAAGGAATGAATTTCCTTTATACAAGTTACAACAAGTAATTAGGTCAGCCTGTTAGGACTTATCCAATGCACAAATGAATACATAGACCCTTTCTAAGATACACACAGTATCTTAAACAAATATACAAATCATCAAATGTGTGCCAAGATCCGCAATCATGCTAGAAACCTTATGAACATGTTATCTCCTCTAGTCAGCCCCAGATAGGTCTTCGCAAGATCACACACCACATCTAGCGTCACCACGATCCCAGAAACCCAAGAATCTCTCAAAATTTTATCCCATGTGTCTTTTGTCAAGCCTCAAGCTCACATACTACAATCCATGCTCACATCCAAGCTATACTGAAAACTCATAGACCATCTATGTAATAATCCTTTGTTACAATAGCGGGTTACACTTTTTTAGACATGCTTATTTTTGCTGAAATAACACATTTTTAATAAAATATGATGATTTAAGCATTGAGAGGTTCCATTTGAAGTAATTAATTAGAAATGGTTAGCTCAAATCCTCTTAGATTAAAAAAAACATAGATATAACATCTATTCTCCTCATTCATACCTACAATGGAGTCTCCTTCGCACCTATTAAAATGCTGACAAAAAATCACTTCAACTTTATCTTTTGGAAAATCAAATGAATCCATTTGACAAACCTATCTATGTAGTAAGTTAATACTAAGAAAAATATTTCCAATGATTATAATGTTAATATATATTAAGATTATTATGACTTTGTATTTTTAGTTTTACTAAACATAGATATTTCACCGCATGTCTGCCTCTATGTTTGACTCTTATGGAAAATTAGTAAATGAGAGAAAAAAAATTCTAAAAAATATCTATGCCCTAGGTATTGAATTTATCTTTCTATCAAAAGAAATAAAAATAAAATTGGACAAATACACGACAAGTTATAAGCTATGTAGTCAAGGTATGTCAAAATTACGGTTTAGTCAACTTCAATGTTAATAAAATATGAAATAATAATGATAATGTTGTCAAAACAATTGCATGCCCTTTGTATGGATGTTACAAAACTAAATTCAAAAGAAGCACATTGATATCTATTTTAGAAAAAAAGTTATGCTCTATGAAAATAATGTAACTCTTTGAAAATAACATTTTTAGCAACATACTAGTTTTTGTGGGAGAAAGAAAAAACCATTCAAATCAATTCAAAAATAAAAATAAAAAATATATTTAGAATCTAGACAAAAACTCCTAAAAGACTCTAATTTACTTCATCTTTCGATTTCAAACGGTTTAACAACAATGTGCATTCAAATCTTTTTTTTTTCAAAATGTAGAGTTCAATGTCCACTTAGGCAAAAACATGTAACCCACTATTGTGGGTTCACCCTAATATTAATATTAATATTAATAATAAGTACTAGTACACTATAACCAGTCTCCACCAAATCAGCCATAACTCATGCAAAAAACTAGATAATGATTCGTGACCTTAGAAATAAGGTCTACACACCTCCTTAAAAAATCTAAGCTCACGTACTCTAAAACATCATACATTGTCTGTACTGCTTTGTCAAACCTACATGTTCTATCATAACCAGTCTGTCTGAGACTCCTAATGAAACTAACTAAAACATATGTTGACATCAATGACAAAACATGAATTCTAATAGCAATAATTCCAACAATGGGATGGATTTAATAGGGATGGTAATAATGGATATTATGGTTGTTGTGAGCATTCGATTTTCTATTCTTGGTAGTAAGGTGATTGTTTCCATTCACCATACATACTATATGTAGAAGAATTTACTGAAGAAACATTTTGTATTCCTATTTCAATAGAATTATGAGATATCTCAAAATCATCATTTATACCTTGATCTTCCCAATTGGATGTGTGAAATTACCCTCGATTCACAACACTTTTTCATATTCACCTTTTTGTGTTGAGGCTTAATTATATCTTGTATATGCATCAACATGTCCTCTTGATCAATTTGGCATGTGCACTCAGCTTCTTCCTTGCAACAGTTAGTATAACAAATGGTCAAATTTTCATTCTCAAAATTATATTTTCCTAAAAATTCATCAATTATTTATTCTTTTTCATACATAGGCATACCATTTATAGATTGTGATATAGAATGGGGTCGAGGAGCAATGCCCCTGCCACCAAGAACATTTTTTTCTCTTATGTTCCCTTTGGATTCTTCATTTTTGAAGCGTTTTTCTCTGAAAATTGACTTGTTTGAACTCCCTTGAAAATGCAACATTTGTGTATTATTTCTTCAAGATTACTTCTTTCTTTTTAATGATTCACAAAAATGGGCATGTACATATATAAATGGAAAATTATCTTCTTAGATCTACCTACAAACTCAATTAATGTATCTATATGACTTAAAAAATACAAATTAGTAGCAGTCACCTAGGTGAGGTTGACAGTCGTACTAGCTTTCTTCCTAACGCATTGGTCATAACTCAACTCATTGAGATAATAGGCCTTTGACACCTCTCCCTCATAATAGTGCCAAAATGATAGGGCAACACTAGGATAAAGAATCAACTATGTTAAGCTTGGTCTAAGTGTCAATGTGGGGATTGTAAGCTTGTGAAAGATATCATGGCTATAGTTTGAAGGGGTGAGAGTCACAAGCTAAGTGTGGATGAAATGCATCCTATGGAAATAAAACTATAATAAATCAAAATAATTCTAGTGATAGAAACTATCACTTCCTAGTGATAGGAATATTAGCCACTTATAATGATTACAAAATTTAGATGAGCCATAAGCCCCACCTTGCAAATAATACAAAAACAACATTCAATAAAAAATGGAAATAAACACATTGCTAAACTATAGAAATCACTAGACGACCCAAGAATTGGGCCTTGTCTCCTTGGTATATCTAGTGATGGAGCACAAATGCTTTTCTATGCTACTGCTTTGATCATAATTTTTATTTATTTATTTATTAGAAAATGATTAACGTTGATACACAAGTCTATTTCCAAAAATACACAAATCTACCTTTGAGCTTATATTACATAGTATATATATCTCTCAAGCTTATAACATCTACTAAGAAAATAATGCCTTTCATACAAAAATAGATATTTTTTATGTCTACAGCCTATGGTCTATGTAATACCTTGATTTTTGGCTACATATCACAAATGACATTGTTATAACAATACTAAGAAATATGTAATGGTGCCAACATGGGAGTCATCTTGCTGATATGTTGCTTAGTTCAGATATGACGTATGGGTTGCTAATTAGGCTACTATAGTGTTTTGCGAGGGTAAGCACTAAGATGGTTCTAAAGTTTTATTGTTGTGTTATTTCTCACACATATGGGTTGAAGCTAATGCAGGAGCATCCTGGGTGTACGAGAAATCTTGCATCACCCAAAAATATTTCCGGTTTCTTTTCAATAAGGGCTATCTTGTGCAGAGCTTCTATTTATGGAAACTTACTATTTTTAGTAAGTTGGTCATATGAGCTTGGAATGTTCTGATTTCACAGGTGGAGGTTCATCTTAGTCATATCAGCCTACCAATTGAGTTTCATTGCCATATCATATGTATCGGTGAAGTTATTGAGGTTTTTGGGTAGAAAATCTTTGAGCTCAATTTTGAAGGCCTTAGAGGCTTCAGATCGCGATCGACCCCCAACTGACTAGAGCTTGCGCGAGTCAAGCACTGTAGATCAGGTCCTGCCATTTTTGAAAAGTGGTTATAATAGAAAAATGGATCTATGGTTAAAAATTTATGGCCTCCGAAAGTAAATTGTAATTGTTTTGAGCCGACCCTAATGTGATAATTATGAAAAATAAAATAATTCTAGGGTAGCTGGCCTTAATGGCTAAATATTTGGAACCTTCTCGGTTGTTGGAAAATTGTCTATATAAGGAAGGCTTGTAGTGTTGTCTAGGATAGTTGGGGGTAGTTCTGGGTAATGATTCAAGACTTTTTCCTACAAAATATTGTAAAGGGAAGTGCTCATGTGGCTTTGCATATTGTAATTCTAAAATTTGTAATTCCACACTTGTAGAGATAATAAAAAGCCCATTTTCTATTCTTGCAAATTGTTGTTGTTTCTCTATTTCTATTATGTGTTTGTGGTATTAAGGGGAGTACCCTTCATCAAGTGGTATCAGAGTAGGAGTTCCTGAGTGTGTAGACAGATCATCGACTGTGAGGCAGTTTGCACCAGGACCGTGGTTTAGGGTTTCAACGATAAGCATGAAAATGTCTCCACGAAGGGAATGTGGTTGAAGAGTTGGTGGTGTGCCACCTAAGGTTAGATCCCTCCAATGACAAGTATGAGCATTGTAAGAAGAGATTTGTAGAGGAATGAATCTTATAGTTAGAGATGAAAGTGAGGATGAAGCCGAAGAAGAAGGAAATTTTTATTAGGAAGGAGAAGGTGAAATTTTGAACCAAGAGGAAGAAAAGCTTTTTCGGGCCATTTCCAAGATCGAAAAAAGACCTAAGATTGAGGTTTCTAAATTTTTAGGAAATCTTAACCCAAAAGAATCGATCAACTAGATCAATGAATTAGAAGAATATTTTGAGTATGAAGATATCGAGGATCCTAATTGAGTCAAGTTTGTGAAGGCCAGACTGAAGGGTCATGCAAAGATCTGGTGGCAAGAGATTCAATTGGAGCAAAATAGAAGAGGAAAAGAGAAAATCACAAGATGGGATTGGATGGTGGATAAATTGAAGTGACAGTTCATTCCTATTGATTATGAGCTTGATCTACTGAAGAAAATGCAAGGTTTGAAGCAAGTAGGAAGATCTGTCTAGGAGTATACAGAGGAGTTCTATCGAATCCTCATTAGGCCATGCAGAAGTTGATAAGGAGAAAGTTTCCCATTATCTCAATGGGTTGAGGTCGAGCATTCATGAGGAGTTGAATTGGGTTTGAATGAACAATATTGAAGAGGCATACCAGTTTTTCCTAAAGGTAGAGGAAAAGTTGAACAAGAAATTTGAAAGTAGATAGAGTGGAAGAGGTCATGGTAGAAGATCTAGTGGATGGTCTTATGGAGGCCAAAATGAAGATAAAAAAAAGAAGGATGAGGCTAGTAGCAGTCAGAATCAGAGAGAAAATAATTTCAATCATTTCCATGATTAGAATAATAGAGATTAGAGAGGAAGGGGACGAGGACAAGGATTAGGAAGAGGAGGCTTTCATGGAACATGTTTTCACTATGGAGAAGAAGTTCATAGGGCATTTTAATGTCCTCAATGCAAAGGAAGGACACACAGGAGAACTGAAGGCCAGGCTAGAGTTGCACATGTATATGAAGATGCCAAATCATCACATTCTAAATATGTTGAAAGAGGAGAAATCCTAATTAACAGAAGAGTCTTGCTGAGTGGTGAGAATGAACCTGAGAAAAGGAGGAGCTTGTTTCACACTAGATGCAAGTGTGGGGATAAGTGTTGACACCGTCAAGGATGGAGGATCCAATTAAGGACTATCCAAACTTGCAGCCAAACACCAACACAATGGAATAGCACAACAAGAAACCATATCTAAAAGAAAACAAATATCTTTATTCATCAACAATTGATTACATGCAATGTATCAGACTATAAGGCCTTCCCAGTTATGGCCAATTACAATGCAAGAAATAGTTCTACAAGATTACGCAAGATCCAACATACTTCTCCTCAGCTAGCCCAGGTCTGGAATACAACATGACACTGGTAGGCACTCCAAGAAAGATCTAAACTTGTGCTCGCAAGCCACCAAGCAATCCTCTTGTTCCTAAGATCACAAGCTACTAACTCTGCTAAACTTCTTCTACTCTGTCTAGATCTACTCTGATTCTGGATCTCTGCCTCTACTTCTCACTACCCTAAATAATTACCCAAACATCCCTTAAATACTAATCCAAGCCACAAGTCAACTGGATGAAACAATTAACTCCTACAACAAATATTAAATGCCAAACATCAGTCGGCTCTCAAATAACCTTACAATAATTAAATTCACTATGTCGGCCTCCATATCCACATAGGAGAATGCAACATGCCAGATCTAGGTCCCCACATGTCCAACGGTCAATCCATAACTCAAGAAACATGACCCAAATTAAATGCACCAGTCGGCCAAGCCAATTCACCAAGAACAACCGTCAGTAATCCAAACTACCAAGTGCCAGGAAATATACCAAGAAAACATACCAACCTAGCTCCTTAAGCATTACCGAGCACCAGAAATGTTGAGTCTCCTTCCATGACTGAGCTTCCTTCAGTGACTGAGTCCTCCAGTGATCGATCCACTTCAGCAACTGAGCAACAGACATAAACACCGAGACCCCATCGGTAACCAAGCATTGAGCAACAAAACACCAAGTCACCAAGTGACCAACATCAACTGAGATCCACCAGAACTTCCAACTGAGAATCAGCACCAAGATCACCTAGCTCCATCGGTGAAGCCTTACAAACTTTGACTGAGAACCATCATCAAAGATTGAGAAATGCCAGTCTTCTACCGAGATCACTAGCCAATTAGCCAAACTCCACCAGAAAATTATCGAGATTTCCATAATCTTTAGGAACCAAGGATTCCCCTGCATCAAACACCTAAGGTAAATAAGAAAGTGTGTCCCACACTTTACTCCTTCAAGAAAATCTACCATCCACTTCATCTTCACACAAGGCTTGTCAATCCACAAAGCTAGGAAAATGCACAAGTCTATTAGCCAAGTCCTCCTTAACCTATCTGCCACCAACCAATCAGCATGTTCAACATCCAGAAAAAATTGAGGATTCAACCCATCACCAAGTATCAAGTCATAATCCCATCTCAGAATCTCCTCACTAGACTTATCACTATCAACGAGAAACTCAAGTTCACAACTAGTAAACAACATCTGCACCTCAACACCAAACAAAAGCAATTCAACAACACCCTCATCACAAAGGTGTCCAGCAACAGTCAACTCCTCACCAACAACAACCTGATCAGGCACAACCATATGCTTTACAATTTCCATGTCAAGCACAATTGACTAAACATGGAAACCAATCTTCTCACCAGCTTCAACAAGGTCAACAACATCATCAGTAAGCATAGGTAACTCAGAAACAACCACAAGTTGCTTTATAGGTTTCATGGAAGAATCCACCAACTGACCATCAAAACCAATTTCACATGCTTCCACATGTCTTCTCTCTTGGACCGGTCTTCTAATAGGCTAGACAACTTTCCTCTGGATTGGCATGCTCCAAATCCGGTAAGCTCTACAAAGCTCAACAATACTTTCCTTCGTAAGGTTCTTAACTCGGCTCAACAATTCTACTTCCAATCAAGAAAACCTCTTAGAAATATTCATCTCCACCACATCCCAAAGATCTGAAATCACACCATGGTTCAATCCTCTCAGAGAAATCTACAAAGATCTTTGAAAACCCTCTGCAACAAACCCAACACTAACCACCTTGTGACAATCTCTGAGTTGTATGCAAGTCAGATCGCAACTTGCCACCTCGCATGAACAACTAGGCCACAATTCCACAAGTTTAGTGCTATGGATCTGCAACTAACAAGATCAACTTTGCAAGATTAGCCTTGCTAGGTCAACCTTCGCTCCATAATATCAAATCACTCCAACAGGAAATTTTTTTTCTTTGATACCACTTGACGTAGTCAAGGATGGAGGATTCAATTAAGGACTGTCCAAACTTGCAGCCAAACACCAACACATTAGAATAACACAACAAGAAACTAGATCTAAAAGAAAATAGATATATTTATTCATCAACAACTGGTTACATGCAATGTGCCGGGTTGTAATGCCTTCCCAGTTACAGCCAATTACAATGCAAGAAATAGTTCTACAAGATTACGCAAGATCCAACACACTTCTCCTCAACTAGCCGAGGTCTGCAACACAATAAGACACTGGTAGGCACTGCAAGAAAGATCTAAACTTGTGCTCACAAGCTACCAAGCAATCCTCTTATTCCTAAGCTTGCAAGCTACTAACTCTGCTAAACTTCTTCTACTCTGTCGAGATCTACTCTGATTCTAGATCTCTGCCTCTACTTCTTACTACCCTAAACAATTACCAAACATCCCTTAAATACTAATCCAAGCCATGAGTCAGTTGGATGAAATAATTAACTCCTACAACAAATATTAAATGCCAAACATCAGTCGGCTCTCAAATAACCTTACAATAATTAAATTCACTATGTCGGCCTCCAGATCCACATAGGAGAATGCAACACGCCAGATCTAGGTCCCCACATGTCCAATGGTCAATCCATAACTCAAGGAACATGACCCAAATTAAATGGACCAGTCAGCCAAGCCGATTCACCAGGAACAACTGTCGGTAATCCAAACTATCAAGTACCAATAAATATATCGAGAAAACATACCAACTAAGCTCCTCAAGCATTACCAAGCACCAGAAATACTAAGTCTCCTTCCATGACTTAGCTTCCTTCAGCGACTGAGTCCTCTAGTGACCGAGCCACTTCAGCAATCGAGCAATAGACATAAACACCGAGATCCTGTCGGTAATCGAGCACCAAGCAAAAAAACACCAAGTCACCGAGTGACCAACATCAACCGAGATCCACTAGAACTTCCAACTGAGAATCACCACCAAGATCACTGAGCTCCATTAGTGAAGCCTGAAAAACTTCAACCAAGAACCATCATCAAAGACTAAGAAATGCCAGTCTTCTATTGAGATCACTAGCCAATTAACCAAACTCCACTAGACAGTTACCGAGACTACCAGAATCTTCAGGAACCAAGGATGCCCTTGCATTAAGTGTTGTGATGTGATTATTGATAGTGGAAGCACTAACAATTGGGTATTAGAAGAGATGGTGACAAAGTTGAAGTTCAAGAGGTAGAAACACCCACATCCATACCAAATCACCTGGGTGCAGGATGACCACAAGGTCATGGTCAATGAATAGTGCCTAGTAAAGTTCATGATTGGAGGATACCATGATGAGGTACTATGTGATATCATACCTATGGATGCATGTCATATGTTGTTGGGCATGCCATGACAGTTTGAAAGGCATGTTTTACATGAAGGTCATGCGAATACCTATTCCTTGACGAAGGATGGAGTGATACATAAGCTAAAGCCATTGAAGGACATCGAAGAAAAGGTATGTAGTGTTGCAAGAATAAGTTTTGTTGATGGAAGAAAATTCTTAGAGGGTATGAGGCATGATCATATGTGTTTTTCTTTAATTCCAAAAGCTGGTAAAGAGGAAGTAGAAGATGCACATGTAGAAGTTGTATATTTGTTGAATGAGTTTCAAGATATTGTATCCAATAATGTGCTTGATAGATTACCACCAGTAAGGAAGATCAGTCATCAAATAGATTTAATTCCAGGAACCATTTAGCTAAATAAGGTAGCACACAGAATGAAACCAATAGAAAGTGAAGAGTTGAACAAATAAGTACAAGAGCTGTTGCAGAAGGGGTTGATTCATGAGAGTCCGAGTCCATGTGTTGTACCAGTAGTATTAGCACCAAAGAAGATTGGAGAATGGAGGATGTGTATAGATTCTAGGGCTATCAACAAGATCACAATCAAGTATAGGTTTCCATTGCTGTAGATGGATGATATTATGGATTGTTTGAGTGGAGCTATGTATTTCTCAAAGATAGATCTAAAGAGTGGATATCATCAAATTTGGATCAGAGAAGGAGATGAATGGAAGAATTATTTCAAGACAAAGGAAGGATTGTATGAGTGGTTAGTCATGCCTTTTGGGTTAAATAATGCACCGAGCACTTTCATACAGCTCATGAATGAGATTTTGAAAGAATTTCTGGGTAAGTTTGTCATTGTTTACCTAGATGATATTTTGATCTTTAGTAAGACATTGGAGGAGAATATAATGCATACTCGTAGGGTGTTTGAGAAGCTGAGAGAAGAGAAATTGTTGATTAATTTGAAGAAGTGCAATTTTGTGAAGGAGTTAGTGTATCTGGGATTTGTAGTTTCAGCATAAGGTCTAAAAATAGACCCAAAGAAAGTGAAGGCTATCCTCGAATGGCCTACTCCAAGGAGTGCTACTGAGGTAAGATCTTTTCATTGTTTGGCTATCTTTTACAAAAAGTTTATCAGGATTTTTAGCAGTATTTGTGGACCCTTGACTGAAACAATGAGATGAGATAGGAAAGAGTTTAAGTGGATGACTGAGGTAGATAAAAATTTTAAATTGTTGAAATAAAAAGTTATAGAAAAGCCTATTTTAGCACTTCTAGATTTTAATAAGGTGTTTCAAGTAGACTGTGATGCTAGTGGTATTGCAATATGAGCTATTTTGAGCCAAGAAGGTAAACCTATTGCTTATTACAGTGAGAAGTTAAATGATGCCAAGAGGAAATATTCTATATATGATCAGGAATTTTATGCTATAGTTCAGGGATTAAAGAAGTGGAGACACTATCTTCTTCCTAAGGAGTTATTTTTGTATACTGATCATCAAGCTTTACAATATTTGAATAGTCAAGGAAAGTTGAATCAAAGGCATTTGAAATAGGTTGAGTTTTTGCAAAGTTACACATTTTTTTTGAAACATAGGAGTGGAAAGTCTAACAGGGTTACAAATGCACTTAGTAGAAGACAAATTTTGCTAACAAAGATGTAGATTGAGGTGGTTAGGTTCAAGGAACTCAAGAGTATGTATCCAGAGGATCCTGCTTTAAGTGAAGCTTGGAAAGCTTGTATAGAACCTGTTACTCTAAATAGAATGAAGTGGTTGGATTTCATCATCCAGGATGGTATGCTATTCAGAGGGAGTCAGTTGTGCATTCCAAAAAGTTCTATGAGGGAGAATCTCATCAAGGAGAAGCATAGTGGAGGATTGGTTGGACATTTTGGTCATGATAAAACCCTTTGGTTAGTGAGAATTATTACTAGCCACAATTACAACAATATGTCAAGAATTTTGTACAGAGTTGCAGAGTGTGTCAAATGAAAAAAGAAGAAAAGTAGAATATAGGGTTGTATCAACCATTACCTGTACCAAAGAAACCATTGGAGGATATTAGTATGGACTTTGTTCTTGGTTTACCAAGGACTCAATGGGGACATGATTCAATTTTTGTGGTGGTTGACAAATTTCCAAAGATGACACATTTCATTCCCTGCAAGAAGACTAATGATGTTCATATAGTGGAATTGTTTTTCAAAGAAGTGGTGAGACTACATGGATTGCCAAAGAGCATAGTTTCAAATCGAGACACTAAGTTTGTTGGATATTTCTGGTGCACATTGTGGAAGAAGTTAAAGACATATTTGAAGTTTAGTTCATCACATCATCCACAAACTGATTGACAGACACAAGTTGTGAATAGGAGTTTGGGGAATTTGCTGAGATGTTTGGTTGGAGATAAGCAACATGATGGGATTTGATTTTACCACAGACATAATTTTCATACAATAATTCTGTCAATAGGAGCACTAGTAAATCACCATTCCAGATTGTATATGGAAGTAGTCCCATAAATTCTTTTGAGTTGAGGAAGATAGACAAAGGAGAGATAAGTAGTGTTGAAGCTGAGGATTTTGCAGAACATTTGAAGAACATCTATGGGGAGGTGAGGAAGCACATTACCAAGATGAATGCGCACTATAAGGCTAAGGAAGATGAGAAAAGGAGGCATAAGGAATTTTAGGTTGGTGATGAAGTCATGGCTCATTTGTGGAAGGAGCGATTTTTGGTTGGTACATATAACAAGTTGAAAAATGAAGAAGTTTGGGCCATGTAAGATACTGAAGAAGCATGATTCAGGAAATGCCTATGAAGTAGAATTGCCTACTGAGCTGAATATTTCACCAGTATTTAACATTTCAGATCTGACAGAGTATCATGAAGGGGGTGTTGAAGATGAGATCACATAAGCACAGTGGAGTATTCTAACAACTAGTTCAACTACCAAAGAGATTGAGGATATACTGGATAGTTGTGTTGGAAAAAGCACAAGAAACAAGACATATGAAGAATATCCGGTCAAATGAAAAGGATGACCTGTAGAGGATTCATCATGGATGACAAAGGAGGTTAACTGTCTTGGTTTTCCTCTGCACACCTTAGTCGTGATAGGGTCACTTCTCAAATCACCTTGAGTGTCTAATGCAGGAGCATCCTGGGTGCAAGAGCAATCTTGCATCACCCAAAAATATTTTTGGTTTCTTTTCAATAAGGGCTATCTTGTGTAGAGCTTCTATTTATGAAAAAATACTATTTTTAGTAAGTTGGTCATACGAGCTCAGAATGTTCTGATTTCATAGGTGGAGGTTCATCTTAGTCATATCAGCCTACCAGTTGAGTTTCATTGCCATATCATATGTATCAGTGAGGTTATTGAGGTTTTTGGGTACAAAATATTTGAGCTCAATTTTGAAGGCCTTAGAGGCTTTGGATCATGATCGCCCCTTGACTGACTAGAGCTTCCGCTAGGTGGACACTGTAGATCAGGTCCTGCCATTTCTGAAAAGTGGTTATGATAGAAAAATGGAGCTAAAGTTAAAAATTTATGGCCTCCGAAAGTTGGGCTACCTAAAAAAATAATTTGTAATTATTTTGAGCTGACCATAATGTAATAATTATGAAAAATAAAATAATTCTAGGGTAGTCAGCCTTAATGGCTAAATTTTTGGAACCTTCTCGGGCGGTGGAAAATTGTCTATATAAGGAAGGCACATAGTGTTGTTTAGGGAAGTTGGGGGTAGTTCTGGATAATGATTCGAGACTTTGTCCTATCTATATAAGGAAGGCACATAGTGTTGTCTAGCGATGTTGGGGGTAGTTCTGGATAATGATTTGAGACTTTGTCCTACATAATATTGTAAAGGGAAGTGCCCATGTGGCTTTGTATATTGGAATTCTGAAATTTGTAATTTCACACTTGTGGAGATAATAAGAAGCCCATTTTTTGTTCTTGCAAATTGTTGTTGTTTCTGTGTTTCTATTATGTGTTTGTGGTATTAAGGGGAACAACCTTCATCAAAAGCTTTTCAAAATATGCATTCTTGTAAGCCCACTATACAGGGGTCATTTTCCATCCTTTTGATCCTTTTGATACCCTTTGTATTTGGCAATGAATGGAGGTTTTCTTACTGGTTCTTTCCTCCAGGAGCCTTTGAACTAGTTATTTATTAAATAAAATTATTAGTGGCTTGCCACTTTCACTCAAAAAAAAATACTAAGAAATAGGAAATAACATATTTTAGTTTTCTCCAACAATAAATACATCTCCCATTAGATCTAAAAACAACACCAAGGTGGCTAAACTTTGTGACAACAATGATGAAATATATTGTACACATAAAATCACCAAAGATAGCAAAAACAAAACTACTAGTGTAGTGCCTCCCATGGTTTCATTATGTCTTGTCTTATGTTGATCTGAGCTAGACTCTTTTATGTGTTTCCATGACTATTTGTATGTTGTGATCTTGTATTGGCATTGTGAGATGCATATGATCATTGTACATTCTTTTGTTATTACTGATATCATTTTTGGCATAAGTGATAGGTTATACTTGTGCTTCTTGTGATGATCATATATGCATAATGACCGTATTGTGACACAACATGATGCTATATGATGATATCTCATTTATTTTGTATTCGAAGATGTTTGATTATGTTATCTTGATGTTATTTATAATTCACTGATGTATCCACTAGTGATCACTAGGATATTGTCCCTTATCATGTTTGATTATTATCTAATTAAGGGTTTTCATTGCTATATGTTTTATTTGTCATAATATGTTATTAAATACTTTAATTTAAATAAAATAAATATTTATGATGTTTATTGAGGATTAAATATGAAATGAATGGTTTTATAGCATTCAAATACATAAGAATGATTACATTGCTAAAACATCCTTTCATTAGTTGTATTTTAAATTATTATATATATGTGCTTTGACTATTTATACTATAAACAACTAAACTTGATGTGTACATGTTTTAGTGAATAGGTTCCAAACATCAACTCACCTAGTTCAACAAGTGTGAGCATGTCTTATCCTCAGCAGTGGCACATGATATAGTTACATTGGTCATTCATGATTTTAGCCAATATCATCCCTAAATGGACGTTGTATCTTAGTTGTTATATAAACCTTTGGTTATCGTGTGAGTAAAGTTTGAACCTTCTTGTATTAATGTAATAGATCACTGTATGTATGTGCATATAGAGTATTTGTAGTTGTTGCAGTGAGTTATACTAAATGCTAATTTTAATCATTATTGGTTGATTTATGTTTTCTAACAAATTTTTTCGTAGTGGCATTCTATTTTATGGGGATAAATTTAATTTAATCCTGGTCGAGTTGGGTTATTTGGTTGGATTTAATTTCTTGTTTTAAATGGGTTTATATTTTAGCCTTTTTCTCTTTAGAGAAAAAAGTGAATTTATAATTGGAAAAATAGAGAGTTCATTTGACACTTACATTTTTTAACTAAAAAATTGCTCAAACCCTCTTGGAGAGAATTCAAACTTTTGCTTTTTGGGAGTGATTGCTTTGTTAGGATTTTGTGGCTAGCGGCTCCTTGGAAGCGTGGCTAGATTGCTTCACTTTATTGAATGTTTCATTTGATTTCATTGGTTATTTTATTTTATTTCTTCATTTGGGCATTGTTCACCTTTAGTGAGGTAGGAACTCACATACCTCTCTTTATTCTTAGTTTATTGGCTTTTCATTTATAGAATTTAGATTGTGGTTTGAAATGTAATCAGGTTACATGGATCAATTAAAAAACTCGCAATAACATAAGAGATCTCAACCACAAAGAGATTTGTTAGTGCAATTAGTATTCCCAATCATCAAGAAATAATGTAAGAAAAATAATAAGCATAAACATCATACATAATGAAATTAATTCAAGAACATGAATATGAAAACCACTATGAAATTCTTCCTTGGTGTTATCCTTCTTATGAAACGTGGGCTCTCATAATTGAGCTCAAGATCATGCTATCATAAGAATTCAAAGCAATTGTGGTTTTTTTTAAAATATGAGAAAAGGTTCTCTATTTATAAAATTTTAGGGATTTCAATCAAGAATGCATGATTGATGGGATGATTGACTGTGATTGAGGAGTTGAACTCAAAGTGAGTGGGAGTTCAACTCTGCTTGACTGCCTTGATTGGGGGATTGATTGATCTATTAGTAAATAGATTGGATAGATGACTTGAATGGACTGGTGAGATAACATAATAGACTAGTGAGTTAATTGGTTGCATAGATGAGTTAACTGATTGCATTGATTAGAAGACTGAATTGATGGAATACTTAACCAATTGCTGAGGGAGGAATTAACAATGTGGATTCAATAGTTAGAAGAGGGAATTGTGGAATGAAGAGTTGTGATTGAAAAGCTAACTCAAAGTGAGCGCGAGTTAGGATTTAGGAGGATAATTATGATTTAAATAAATAAAATATTATTTTTTGCAAATGTGGAGATGTTTTATAAATAAATAATTGCTTATTTATTTACAAGATGAGTTACTACTTCTAATTAAATAAATATAATTTATTTAATCAACAAAGGGGAATAATCACTTTAATTAAACAAATATCATTTATTTAATTATTAGATGTCTTCCTTCCACTTACCTACGAGAGAGTGCATGATCACCTTAGAGGATGTGTATAGGATTTTGTGGATTTTGATTCATGGAGAGAGGGTGGAATACTTTGTCTAGATAGGGAGAGAAACATTATGTGATTTTTTTGCTTACAATGTGGAGGAGTTGGGAGCTAGGGGGTTTGACATCAAATGGGTGGATTTTGTGGGTTCTGATCCATACTTCACAATGCTTTACAAAGTCATGGAAGGATTTTTGTGCCTAGATAGGAGAGGCCATGGATTTCCTATTGGGTGGGGAGAGATTTTTTTGGCCACATGGTCAGAGGGTAGAGTTTATGCATGGGGGACTTACGTTTTGGCTATGGTATACCATCAACTACATGAGATAACCTATCACAGGGGTCAGGGATTAGGATGTAGGGTTACACTTCTACAGGTGTGGGCTTTTGAGTACATAGTCATTTTTTGTCCATTTTTGATAGACCAATGATTTAGTCTGATCAACCTTTTATGTACTCATATGATGTTGTTTATCATAGGCATATGGAACATGTGAGGTACTGGAGGCACCTACTAGACACTTTGAGGTTTTTTGCATGGATACCATACATAGGATGGCCTATATGGGATGATGAGGATGATTATCTCTCATTTTATGGATATGAGAGATATTTGATAGGTTGGTCCACTTAGTATTCTAGGATCATTGAGATACACCTACTGGGTAGAGTGCTCAGACAATATGGGGAGATACAAGGAGTACATGTTGGCCTAGCACAATTTTCTAGGTGTGGTAGTGATGTGAGAGGATGGGGACCTGTGAATCCTATTTCCATAACTATTACAAAGTTTGATGCTTTGGCTCTAATGATATGGGACTAGAGATGTGATAGGGAAGATGCAAGGATTACTACAGATTATGATTCATGGTGGACTACCCACATTCCTATTCCATACATGGATCCATCCATACCAGTGCCATTGGAGATGGATATGCATGCGAGATAGCCTCGAAAGAGACATGGGAGATGAGGGGATAGATGAGCTATGTAGGGAGGCATAGATGGTGGGAAGAGAGGGAGAGGTGGTTGATGAGGAGGTAGGTGAGGGGGTGATGCTAGAGGTAGAGATGGAGGTGACGAAGATGATTGGGGTGGTAGTAGATTTATTATTGTAGTTGCCTCACTTATTCCTCCAAGCAGTGCACTCATAAGTGGAGGTGGAGAGACATATGTAGATGTTACAAGGATTAGTTTGGAGGAGATAGGGAGTGAGACTAATAGAAACATCAATAATAGAGATACAAGTTCTTCTAGTGATGATTATGAGATGAAGGAGGTTGTTGAAGGAGATAAGGAGGTTGCTGGTGGGGATGATACTAAGATGATGAATGTATCCATGGGGGGATTTGATGATCCTACACAAGATGCCCCTACAGAGACTAGAATAGGAGGAGATAGGTTTGATGTAGACATTGTAGATATTGATGCCTTAAGACAACATTACAGGGATCTACATGCTAGGTATGATATGATATAGAGGAGGATGACCCGTACAAAGGTTCAAAGTGACTAGTTTGGTGGGAGAGTGACTAATATAGAGGTGTGGATTGAGAGGATGTAGAGGGATTTTGATGTTGAGAGGGAGAGTATGAAGGCAAAGGTACAAGCCATAGAGGGTAGGGCCTAGGATGTAGAGACTAGGGTGAGATATTTTATTGCCAGTGTACATGATTTGACTTCTCAGCAGTTGATGGATAGATTGGTATAGGTAGGTGCATATGTTATCCAACAAGCCAGGGACATATAGAGAGAGAGATTGATTATTGTCATATGGATTATGAGAAGGCTGTTCCTATAGCACAAAGGGTACCCAGTTATTGTGTGTGTGAATTTTGTACCTAGCTGTAGACACAACACTTTAGTAAAACATTAGAGGTTAGTTAAAATCAAAATTGTGCAGTGAAATAGAAACTAATCTAACCAGGTGATTTACTGCCTTCTAGTAGATGCGAGTATGTATTCTCAGATTGGACCGAGATCAGTGACCTTGATGACACCTAAACAAAGGATTTGAATGTAGAATCTAGATATGAGATGAATGCAAATTAATCTATATTTTTGGTTTTTCTGTGCAATAAGATGGAATAAACTGATATGAATCTATTCTAGATGAAAAAATGATATGCAAATTAAGCTACAATGATATGCTAAATATGAAACTAAAAATGATTAAAAACAAGATTGATCTCACAAAAGTTGTTGATTTGCAAAGAAGCTTCAATTCTTCAGATGTCAATTCGCCAGCATGATTGTGCAAATTCATGGATTGATTTTGGCAGAGTAAGTATGCAAACTTGTGAGATGAATTATGAAGAGCTGAGCCTTGATTTTATAGAAATCCAAGGCTTTGGGGATGCATGGAAAAAGCCATAAATCACTCAGGTTGATTTTTGAGTCAACAAGGAATTAAAGATAGTTAACTCACAAAAAATCATGCAAAAACAACCTTTTGATTTAAATCAGAAGTTGAGATCAGCTTTTAACTCAAGAGAGAGTTGAGTTTATTTTTAAAACAACTTGAATTGATTTCCTGATTTAAAGTTCAACTGCTTTTTGGATGTGCATAATTAATTATGAATTAAATAAATAAATAAAGTGATTTATCCTTAACTTAACTGATTTTAAAAATAAAACAATTGATTTATGGGTTAATCAATTATTAAATCAAACTTTTATTCCAAAAACTATATTATTAAATTTGACAATTGACATTAATTAATTAAATAAGTATTTAATCAATTAGTCATAGGATATTTGATTTATTGTCAAAATTTAAATAATACAATTTAGGAATAAATATAATTAAATCTAATTAAATAATTAAGTGGCAGTATTAAATCTAATTAATTAAATATTCAAAATATTCAATTAATCAAACTTTAGGATAAATAGGATTTATCGCCAAATAATCATTAAATTAAAGATAATTAATATAAATAGGATTTAGGAATATTCCCCGATGCAAAATTAAGATAATCAATTAAAATTCGATAATGTGCTGATGTGCCTTAGGTTAGGACTTTGATGTCGATTTCATTCGATGTGTTGATATAGGAGGTTAATGAACCTATAGCCCATTTTTGGGGTATTACATTTTGCCCCTCTTTGAATTGTTGTGTGAAGCGCAGTGGTTCAAAGAAATTTTGTGTATGATGTTGAAACTTATGTTTGAAATTGAAATTGATATGAAACAAAAATTGATTTGAAAGATTCGAAGATATTAGGTCCTGAATGACCAAAGATAATGTTAACTATAATAGTAATGAGCCGATGATTGTGAAAAAGTGTCAAAACACCTGATTCTGAACCTTATGATTGCGAAGAAGTGAGTGACTGATTCCAGACTTGATTGTCGATAAGAATCACATTGGTATCACATCTGAACCCTTCAGTTATGAAGAACCAAGGAAATAACACTAATGACCCGATGGTTACAAAAGACTGATACAGTTTACAAGATTAAGAGAATACCAGATTGATATGGATCTCGATGAATTTGATATGCCTTGAGTGATGATTGATTTGCCCCAAGCGATGAGGTCTTTTTGATGAATCAACAACTAGACTTGGTTGTTGTCCTGATTACTGAGGAAAGATATGATTTCAAATTTAGATTACAGACTTTGAATGATGTGCAATACCATGCCCCCTTCAGGATAAAAATTGAAATCTGACAAGAAAAGTTAGCGTTGAATAAGTTTAGAAGCATGTTAATTGAGTTTGGTTAAACACATTCGAGAATGCATTCTGCATTGTTTGGAGGTCCAGAAGACCAAGTTTGACTAGGTGAAACCATGAGTTGACTATGGTTAACCATGTTGAAATTTGATAGTTTGATGCAAGATAGTTAGTTAAGTTGAATACTGGATTTCTATGATGATTGAAGGTCGATTATGCAAGCAGTAGACCATCCTGGGTTTGAAAATTTCAAATCATGATTTTGACATAGTAAATGATCTCAAATTTTGATTTTGATCCCAAAAATGGATTCAGAACATCGAAATTAGCCAGGGGTGCAATTTTTGTGAAAAATGGAGCACTTTGTAAAATTAGGTCAAAAAGCTATATAAAGGCTGGAAGGGTCATTTTCAATTCATTTCAACCTTTTGACTTTAGAAATCTTATGGAGCCCTCTGAGTGAGAAAATGGTAGAACAAAAGGTACTTGTGAGTTCGCATCGATTTGAGCATAGTCAGAGATACCAGAGACCTCGGCAGTATGGACATCTGGTAGGTGGACCTCTGTGCTTTGCTAAAAATTCAATTTTTCCATGTTTTATAACATTTTTAGGATTTTTGTACGTTTTTCAATTTTTCAATTTTGCATGCATGGAAACTCATACGACTCTCCAGCGAGACTCGTATGACTTTTCAACTGTAGATAGTTTTTCATTTCATAAGCCCCCAAGACTCGTATCAGAGGGACCCAAGAGTCGTACGACATTTCGTCAGGTCCCCCATAACTCGTACGAGGAGGAATGCATTGTTGTATCACTATGCTTTGTCGTATGGTATGATGTAGAAACTTGTATGACTTTCCTTGCTAGTCTGAAGTGTCGTATGGAAAATAGTGAGCCAAAACTCATTACTAGGTCAATTTTTTATATTTTTTGATTCTGTAGCCTGATTCCTGACCTTTTAACCTAACTTCTAAAATAGCGAACTACTCAATTCATGTCCTTGTGACCTATTTTGAAACTAAATTATTGATAGGATTCTTTGTTTCTGTGCTGTGTAGGTCATATATCGAGATATTCATGTACGGATTTCACATCCAGCTACTTAGAGATTATGTGTGTCACTGCCGAACCCTATGAGGGTACACCTTGCTTCCTGTGGATTTGAGTACCTCATTCATTTACCTGAGATTAGGGTAAATCATAGACTTTTGACTACTCTAATTGAGAGATTTCATTCTGAGACCCAAACATTCCACTTGCCGACTGGGGAGATCATTGTTACTCCTGAGGATGTGTATTGTATACTACGCATTCTGTTCCATGCAGGCCAGTGGCCAGAGTATGTGAGTTTAGGGAACTCAGGTCTTTTAGCTTTTTGATGTCTCTTTGGAGATGATACCCAGATGACTACCTCTATTTCTTGGGAGACCTTAGTGCAGCGATATGGACAGATGCACCGGCTGGAGTGTATCATTGCCGGGATGATCAATGGTATTATTATGTCTGACCATTAGTAGAACAATCTTTTGATGGGTTGGGCCCCTATGGTAGCATGTTTGATGGTGACTGCCTCTGAGTTGGCTTGGGGTCAATGTCTTTTGGCCCATATGTTCTCTGAGATGCACAAGGTAGTGTATTAGGAGAGCAAGTCTTTTGCAACTGGAGCTTTAGTTCTACAAATTTGGGCGTGGGAGCATATCCCAGTGTTGAGACCAGTATGTACTTCACAAAGGCAGCCTCAGGAGCCTGTTTTATATATATATATATATATATATATATATATATATATATATATATATATATATATATATATATATATATATATATATATATATATATATATATATATATATATATATATATATATATATATATATATATATATATATATATATATATATATATATATATATATATATATATATATATATATATATATATATATGCTGGATATGTCATACAGGGGCGGATGCGCCATGTAGAGTACTGGAGGTGATGCCTCGATGATATGAATTTTGTTTGGTGGAGACCATATGTAGTGATTGAGCCTTGGCTAACTACGCGAGAGCAGTTTAGTTTCTTCTTTCAAAGCCGTGTGCTAATTGGGAGGTCATCCTCCACTATAGAAAGATTCCTTATTACCAGGGTTTGGTGGTAGTATGGACGAGTATAGGATGCCCTAGAGGATTATGCTACTTATGCTCAAATAGTTCATGAGCTTAGACTCAGATGGACCATGAGGCTCTCTTATGCTTTGTGTTCACATGAGTATAGTGCTATTGTCGGTAGAGATTGGGAGTATAGACCATAGGCCGTGGATGTCGGTGTTGTAGATGGATTTATCGCATGGCTCGCTGATCATCTGATTCATAGATTTTTTGATCCGATAGAGCTGATACCCTCCATGGAGGAGGCAATGGACATTACAGGTGCTCCAATGGGATAGGGTCCCAGACCCACATAGGTTCCTATTGTGCATCCCACACCTCTGAGACCTAGAGTGATGGCTCTGCCACATAGACCATTAGGATAGATGAGGCCCCCTTGTCCCACTAGTTCTACAGTAGGCAGATCTACAGGTTCTCATAGACGGACTAGGGGGAGAGGGTGGTACTTTAGGGAGTGTTGGTTCAGCTAAGGAGGTACTTGTAGTAGAGAGGGTTGTGGGTGGTGGTACTAATCTGATGCAAGAGGATACTAGTTTTGATTTAGGTGCTGAGGTCAGACGTCATAAGGCGCAAAGAGAAGAGACCACTGAGTAGGTTTCCCCAGATACTGAGATGCCAGTAGCCAATGTTGATCCTATTGTTCCTCTTACTCCAGAGGAGACTATCAGATGACTCAGAGTATAGGTCAGGGACCTGAAGGTTCACAATGCTCGGTGGGATGAGAGATATATAGAGGTAGATAGATAGCATACTAAGCTTTGTGCCGAGGTGCAGAGATTATAGGAAGAGGTGATTCATCAGACCTACCAGGCAGCTTACTATGTGTCCACATATTATATAGTTGTTCCTACTGCACAGAGAGTCCCTTTGTACTCTCAGTATATGATGGCATCAGAGGGAGCCAGATTGCCCAGAGCAGAGGTAGTACCGGATGCACCACCTCCACCCCCACCAAATGTAGAGGATCATGCTAACAGCTGATTTGTGTTGAGATGTTCTGATATACTATGCTCTTTTTTATCATTGATATATTGTTCTAACTTTGAGAGCTCACATAAGCTCATTCTTTTGTACATTGTGCCAGTAGTGCACCCCTGACTAGTTCAAGATTTTTGATATATATATATATATATGAGATTGATATTTTGGTTGACTTCATGTGTACTTGTCATGTTTTAATTTATGATGATATCATGTGATGTTGATGCTATGAGTAGTGTAGTATGTATGTATGGATCAATGCAATGCAATGATTTCTTTCATATGTATGGATGTGATGCAAATGTATTTGATTATGGAAAGATGTATGTATGATTTATGTTGATGCACATGGATGAATTGTAATGCAACAGATTATTATGATATGTAAATGCAATGATACACATGATATGTTTTGCAGGAATTGATGAAGACAAGTACTCGGGCTTATGTCAAAAGGATGTTTAACCCAAGAGGATAACTGCTTGCGATTCTATGAGGAGACCTTTGAGTTAGGCGTTAGCTCTTGTTAGATTTGAAGAGACAATTGAATAATTGTTTAAGCATTGAACTTTGTTTAGCCATTGTGAGATCATGCAGTCATGCAAAAATGCAAAGAGACATGCAATATGAAATGCAACCTAAGACCTAGGACCTAGTCACTGATCATGTGTCGGTCATTCTCATCATTGAATTTTTAGGTAACTGGATAAATCAATATAATGCCCACTAGTTATGAAACCATAGACATATGAATATCAATTTTTATGCGTAGGAATCAATACAACACCCACTGGTTAGGCAACCATGGACATATGAATATTGATTTTATTTTCAGAATGTTGGATTAGATATAAGCACCAAGGCACAAATGCTAGGATGACCTGAATATCATGTCCATTTTGATATAGAAATTTGTAAGCATCAAAAAATAGATGTCGTGATGACCTGAATATGCCTTGCATACAAACACATCAAGCACTCAAGAGATCATTCTAAATCTAATGTGAATTACCCATAGTGACCCTTTATCCTCCACATCCTTAGGTAAGATTTTGTTTCACAGTCATCACTCTCTAAATCCTATAAATGACATCATCAAAGAGCTTGTGGGAACAAAATATGCAAAAATCTCAATGTGAATCAGTAAGCATACAAGGAGATAAAAGCATGTAAAAATCATAGATTATTTTCAGTTTGCGTTGATGTTTGATTGTGTTGTTGTAGATGCAAAATCCTTTCTGGAGACGAGAGTGACTGACTGATCCGGATGGAGCTTCAAAGGATGTTGACTAGATATGACTCATCTAAAATGTACTGGAGACCATAGGATATGATAGTGATTGCCCCCAAGTTTGAACATTGATAGGATATTGACGCTTTAGCTGATTGGTGTACAGATTGACTTATTGAAAATAGGAATGCATAAACAAACCGGGAGATATGTACAAACTAAAGCAAGATTGAAAGTTGGGAAAGACCAAGATTGCGCTGATAGATGGAGCATTTTGAAAAAACTGGCACCCGTTTGCCAGGTTTTCACCATCTTGGCAGAGATTCTATTTTTGCTACCAAGGCGCCTATTTCCAAGTTTTCACCAAGGCACTTTTTCTTTTTCTCATTTTTTTGTATTTTTCATTTTTTCAATTTTTTTTTGTACTTTTGATATTTTTTACATTTTTTGTGAATCATCAAGGCACCTATTGCTAGGTTTTCACCAAGATGTTCATTTTTTTTAGGACTTTTTCTGATTTTAAAGATTTTTCAAGACATTTTACCATACACTGAATGCCTTAGGCGTAGAATTTCTTCAGATGGAGAATGTTGATTGGTTCTCAGAGCTGTTCTCCTTCATTCATTGAGAGTTGATAGGAACTAGAGCCAAAAGCAGCAGTGATAACAAAGAGACCCAACCAATTGGGTTCAAAATTCCCCTTGCGTTCTCAATGTGATTGATTTTTAGGATTCTCTCTCAAGACTAGATCACCAACCTGAAATTCTTTGTGTCTGACTTTCTTGTTGTAGCCTCTAGACATTCTTGTCTAATATACTCTAAGATGATCATACGCTGCATGTCTATGCTCATCTAGTAGTTCAAGTTCTTGCAACCTAGACACTTTGTAGTCATCATCAGTTACTAGACCATGCATTCTGATTCTTAGTGATGGGATTTCAACCTCAATACGTAGTACAACTTCAGACCCATAAACTAAAGCGAAAGGTGTAGCCCCAGTGGGTGTTTTGATACTTGTTCTGTAGGCCTAGGGAGCTGGATTGATCATGAGATGCCAGTCTCTTCCTATTTTATTAACTGTACGGTGCAAGATTTTCAATAGATTCTTGTTAGGAGCCTCTACTTGTCCATTCCCTTGATGATAGTAGATAGATGAACAATGTTGTGTAATCTTGAATATGACACATAGATCATCTAAGTCTTTGTTTTTGAATTGTCCACCATTATCTATGATTATGGAATGAGGTATCCCATATTTGCATATGATGTAGTTCAGGATGAACATAGATATTTGTTTTCCAGTTGCTTGAGTCAAAGGGACTGCTTCTACCCATTTTTAAAAATAATCTGTAGCTGTGATTATATGGGTATGTCCATTAGAAGAATGAGGATGTATAGCTCCTATAAGATCAAAGGCCCATTGATGAAAAGGCCATTGTGTAGTGAAGGGAATTAGATCTCTCCCTAGAGCATCAATTAAGTTTCCATGTACTTGGCACTTTTGACAGTTCTTAGCAAACTTGATAGACTCTTTCTCCATTTCAAGCTAATAGTACCCCACCCTAATAAGTTTTTGAGCTAGTGTTAAACCATTTGAGTGTGACCCACAAATACCATCATGGACTTCCTCTAACACATGTTGAGACTCTTCCCATTCTAAACATCTAAGTAGCATACCATCTAGACCTCATTTGTACAGATCATGACCAATGATGACATATCGAGAGGCATTACGGATAAGGTATCTCTTTTCATGGCAGTTGAAGGTATCAGGAATGATTTGGTCTTTGAGATAGGAGAATAGGTTTTTATATCTGGATGAATCATGACCAACAATAGTGCAGATCATGTGGCTTTCAGGGGAGTCATATGCAGGATAAGATAGTGCTTCTACTAGGAACTCGTAGCATAGCTCATGTTCAGGCTACTGTGATAAAGTAGATAATGTTGCCATTGCATCAGCAACCTTATTCTCTGCTCTAGGTATTTGCTCAAATGTGATAGATAGGAAATACTTCTTTAAATCATCTACCATTCTCTTATAAGGAATGAACTTTCATCTTTAGTTTGGTACACATCATTGACTTGATGGATAAAAAGTTGAGAGTCTCCATGAATGTGTAATTCTATTATTCTCCACTCAATTGCTATTTTCATGCCATTAAGAAGGGCTTCATATTTGACAATATTATTTGTGCAAGAGAACTTTAATCTAAATGCTTTGGGAATTGAGTATCCTTGAGGAGTTACAAACAATATGCCTACTCCATATCCATTCTATGTATAGGAGCCATCAAAGAACAATTGCCATTCTCTAGAAGAAAGAGTCATGATAGAGGAATTTGGAAATTCCATTTGCATTGGTGTGTCATCAATCATAGGTGCATCTGCTAATTGATCAGAAATACCTTGTCCTTTAATAGCTTTTCTTTCCACATATTCAATGTCAAATTCACTTAAGAGCATGACCCATTTGGCTAATCTACCTGTGAGGGCAGCTTTGCTTAGTAGGTACTTGAGTGGATCAATTTTAGCTACCAAATGTGTTATATGAGCTAACATGTAGTGTCTCAATTTCTGTGATGCAAAGATCATAGCTAGACAAGCCTTCTCAATCATAGAATAATTCTTTTCGTATGCAACCAATGTTCTACTGATATAGTATATAGCTCTTTCCTTCTTGTTCTCATCATGTTGTGCAAGCAATGCCCCTAGTGATGTATCTGTAGCAGAGACATATAAGATCAAAGGCTTCCCTTGAATGGGAGGCATCAAGATAGGAGGATTGGATAGATATTGTTTGATATGGTTAAAGTTCTTCACACATTCTTCATCCCATGCAAAGGTCACACCTTTATGTAATGTTTTTGTAAAAGGTTGTGATATGTCCGCCAACTGTGATATGAATCTTCTGATAGATTGTACTCTCCCTTGCAATGTCTTCATTTGACTGATGTTCTTGGGAGGTTGCATCTCCATTATAGACTTTACTTTAGCTGGATCAACTTCAATGCCTTTCTTTGAGATTATGTATCCTAAGAGCTTTCCAGAAGTGACACCAAAAGCACAATTCTTAGGATGTAGTCTGAGACTAAATTTTTCCATTCTGTCTAGTATCTTGCTCAAGTCATTTAGATGTTTAGCTCTAATCATAGATTTTGCTAAAGTATCATCAACATAATCCTCCATAGTCCTATGCATCATGTCATGAAAATAGAAGTCATAGCTCTCTGATATGTAGCACCAACCTTCTTAAGCCCAAATGGCATGACATTCCAATAGAAGGTGCCCCATGCACATGTGAAAGTAGTTTTCTCTTGATCCTCTAGAGCAATTTTTATTTAATTATATCCAAAAAAACCATCCATTAAGGAATACATCTCGAAACCCATAGTCATGTCCACTATCATATCAATGTTAGGTAGTGGAAAATCATCCTTAGGGCATGCTCTATTCACATCTCTAAAGTCTGTGCACACTCTGATTGATTTATCAAGTTTTGAAACAAGTACAATATTAGAGATCCATTCTACATAATCAATAACTCAGATGAATCCAGCTTTCAGGAGCTTTTCTAATTCAACATTTACCAAGAGTGCAACATGAGGATGCATCTTTCTCAATTTTTTCTTAATAGGTTGACATTTGGAGCTATAGATAAATGATGCATTATAAGATTAGGATCCAACCCTGACATATCTAAATATTTCCATGCAAAATTGATCTTCTTTTCTATTAGGAATGTTGTAAATTTTTTCTTCTCTTCTTCTGATAAAGATTGTGCTACATGAATCAACTGTGGTTCTTCTGTTGTTCCCAAGTTGATGGATTGAGTGGGCTCAATTAGAACTGGAGATCTATTCTGTAAATGACTTGGAAGGACATCAAATATCTCATCCTTAGGTGCCTCAAAGAGGTTTTCACCTTTGGATACATATTTTATTTTTACTTTTATAGGTTTTGAGACCGCCACAAAGTGGTTTTCACCCTCAGAACTCCTTTTCTTTTTATTCTTATTCTTATTTTTTTTGACTAAGATACTTGATGTCTGACTCTGTCATGCTAACACTCAGTTCACTGATGGAAGTCCTCATAGGCTCAACTACATTGAGGTAGAAAGCAAGGGCATAGTCATTCAAGAAGGTATAAATACCATGGCTCAGATTTATGGAGGTTTGATCAAGAAGTTCAGGATGTTGGATAGTCAAAATGGGGAAAGATTGGGAGATAGTATTTTATGGATATGGATCTTTTATCATCATTTCTAACCCGATGCTTGAGTTCAAAGGTGATATTACAACTTAAGACATTCAATTCGTGAATAGGATCAATGTCATTGTGGGAGTCCAATTCAACCATCGGTGGATTAGACTCGATAAGTTCATCATTTCGCTCTAGAATTATGTTGGGTTTAGGTGCATATTGGTGAATAACATCAACATGTTTTTCTATGATAAGCTCATCTTCCTTTGGAATGGCTCTCCATTCATAGTCATTAGATTCATCTTTTGACTCAGGACCTCTAGGAAACCTTAGAACATGTGTATAGTCAGGATGAACACCCCAAAAAAGGTTACCCTCAGTTTCTGATTTGAATTCGTACTCATGGGAATTTATTTTAGAATAACTACTACCTTCCTCTTTGTCTGTTTGATTGTCTTCAAGATTAGCTAGTTCTTGTGTTGCAACTGTCTCTAGCTCTATAGTAGGTTCTTGTGTTTCTACTACATTGATTCTTTTTATTGGATCATCTTCAGCTTCAAGGAGGTCTTTGATTTCCTTAGGTAAATGCTCATAAGGAATAAGTTCTGAGCTGTCTGAATCACTATTTGATGGTTCCCTTTCTTCCTTTTTAAGAAGGGCTTCTCCTAGTGTGATCTGCTCTATGACATGAGAACAATTACCTTTGAGGTGGAAGGGTTTCTTTTGAAAGCCTAAGCCAACAGTATCTTTGTTTGCCCTACCAGTATGTGAAATAGGTGTTATAAGACCTTTCCCTCTGACTCCTAGAGGTCCTTTACTTGAATATCCCATCTTAGCTATCAATTTATCTCCTGGACTATATGACTTAGAAGGGATTTTGGAGACTGTAGAGTCACTAGTTGGAACAACTTGAGATTCAGGTTCATCTTTGTATAGCCATGTAAGCACAGCTTCATCTTCCTCAAATTCTTGCTTGGAGACTTGTTCTGCCACAAAATTTCTTTTATATGCCTCAAGAGGTTCTTTAGAGTCTGGTTTGGACTATTTTAAAGATTGTCCATAAGACTTAGGTGAGATAGGGAGAGATGTCAAAGATAAAACTGGCTCCATAGTATATTCGCCCATACCAATTTCTTTGATATTGACCTCTTTTGCAATGTCTTCCATTTTAGATGTGGATGCTTCTTTTGTTGACTTAATGGAGGATTCTCTGTTATTAGGCACAAGTTTATGCGCACTTTCCTTCAATGTATTGCAAGTGGTGGATATGTCTGCTGGAATAGTGACCTATACTCCTTCATAAGGAAATTTCAAACATTGGTGGAATGTAGAAGGAATAGCCTTCATCTCATGTATCCATGGTCTCCCTAGAAGAATGTTGTAAGCCAAAGGTAGATCAAGAACTTGACATATAGTATCCTTGATAATCGAATCTGCTCTGATAGGTAAGACAATGGTGCCTTTAGAAGATCTTTCTTGTTCATCATACACTTTTATAGTTATTTTCTTTCTAGGATCAATGGCCATTTCTGAAAATCCCAATTGTGTGATCAAGCTATAAGAACAAATATTCAGACTAGCACCCCCATCTATCAACACACGTTTGACTCTATGGTTCTAGATCAAGACTTCTATATGCAAAGGCTAGTTATGTGGGTGATTCAAGGAGTTGTCATCTTCCTATGAAAAGGAGATATATTGTGGATATGTAAGATGTCCAACCATAGTCTGGAACCTATCTAAATCAAGGTCGTCAGGAACATTGGATCCAAGCAAAGCTTTGTCGAGAATAGCTCTATGAGCTGGAGATATTTGAAGCAACTCAAACATGGAGGATTTTGCATTAGTGTGTTGGAGTTGTTGAACAATGCTGTAAGATGTTGGCCTCGTATCTTTAGGATTGGAAGATTTAGAAGAAGCCTTCTATTTGGAAGTGGAAGAAAGATTGAAGGGCTTCTTAGGGACATTTGATGAATCTGGGATTTGTCCGTTTAGATGTGCCTGAGCTTGTGATTGAGTAACTGTGTTAGTTGAAGGATGATCTCTATCTCTTCACACAATTGTGATGACATTGCAATGCTCAGAGAGATAGGGTTCAACCATATTGATAACAACATTATTTCCAGGGTAAGCATAATTGACGTTTGCCCCCATATTAGGTTGAGAAGATGAAACTTCTTGACCATGTTTCGAAAATAGTTCTGTGAATGTTGTATGATCATTATTTCTCTTATGATTGTCAATTGTGATGTCTCCCTTATCAATCAGATCTTGAATAGTATGTTTCAAGCATAAGCAATTATTAGTTTTGTGACCTTTACCCTGATGGAAATCACATAATTTATTCTCTCTCCACCATTTCGGCTTAGGGTCAGGATTAGATTGTCAGATCTCAGGCAAAGAGATGATGTTATTAGTTAGTAGAGTTCTCATAGCTAATTCCAAAGATTCTCCAAGAGGAGTGAACTTTCATTTATTATCAACGGACCAAGATTTGTATTTTGGCTTCTTTTGAGAGGGTTCGGGCACCTTTTTCTTTGAAGCTTTGATGGCTTGGGTACCAATAGTTAGATTGAAAGCTGGTGCCTTTGATGGGGCACATATAGTATCAACAATGCCATCTGTGATGATGCCTTTATTCTTGTTCTAGTTTTTGTTCTTGTCTTTAGAACTAGATCCAAATTCATACTTGTCCTTTTGAAGTGTAACATCTATTTTTTTTACAAGTACCTTTTCAATTTTGATCACATTGTCTACCATCTTATCAAAAGATGTATGATCTTGCATTTGTAAAGGGTAGTTGATCTCTGGGACAAGATTATTGATGAAGATTTCCAGCTTCTCAGTTTCTGGAATAGGCCTAGCATATAGAGAGAATTTCTTCCTCCATCTCTTGAGAAATGTCAGGAATGGTTCTCTTGGATATTGTTTGAGATTGCAAATAACAATCATGTTGATTGGATGTTGGATATTGTAAGAGTATTACTGATGGAACAATTTGATCAACTCCTCAAAAGTTTTGATAGTAGAGGGCAATCTAGAGAACCAATGAATGGCTGCTCCTCCCATAGATCAAGGAAAAAGACACATCAGATAGGTTGGTTCATGCATGAACTCCATAGATTATGTACAGAATTCTCTGACATGATCTTGAGGATCTGAGTGTCCATCATACTTATCATATTTAGGCATCTCCACTCTTTTTGGGAATGGTGGCATGTACAAGTCTTTGTCAAATGGAAAAGGACATAGGGCCTCCATGGAGAACTCCTTGGGTTCCTTTTCTTTCTCAAGTTTATTAAGTTTAACTTGCATGGCATGCATTTGTTTCATCATAGCCAAAATAGGAGTTTCTTCGTCATGTGTAATGATATATTCAACATTAAATTTGGGAGGAAGTTTATCTCCTTGATGAGCTAATTGTAAAAAGTATGTTTCTCTATCTTCTTTCAAGAAATGCTTCATCATTCTTTTGAAGTCATCGTCATTTTGATACCGAGCAATTTCTTTAGGTGTGGGTACCTGATCTGCACCATGTTGAGATTGAGCTCTTTGAGAGCCATGATTCATCCCTACTTGAGACATGGTAGGAGTTTTAAGAATCCTTGGGATAGATCGAGGAGGAGTTTGTTGATTACCTCCGTGAGTTGATGGAGGGGATACGTATCTAGTTTTTAATCGAAAGTTGCCAAGACCGTCATCTTTGTAAAGGCCAGAATTGTATAGTTGTTCAAGAGTTAGGCCCTGGATAGTGGTTATAGGTAAGGTATGGGATAATTCTCAAAATTTCTTGTGAGAGGAAGCTCTAGTTTCCACCATTAACCTTGGGTGAAGCAAAAGAATATGATGAAGACAACTGAAGAACAAATTGATTCAAGAAGATTAGATGACGCAACCTTGTCAAGGTTTGATTGATTGAAACTTAGATTGGACTTAGATGAAGGATACTATGCCCTAGATGTATGGGTAGATGCCCAAAAGATAGCGAACATGAGTTCAAAACACTTAGCCATTTTTTAAGATTGATTGAAGATTGATAGTTATGACAAGGTTTTGACACAAGATGAAAAAGACTCAAATTGATTAAATAGAAGGCTAAATCGGATTCAAAAGGCCATTTTAGGAAAATGATTGGATTCTCAGTAGTTGCTGCTCTGTTTCTGACACAGTGATTTGTTTGACAGATTCTGGAAATAGGCTGAAAAAGCTGGGTATCTGGCAATTCTGACAACTTTTTGGCACTTTTTCAAAATTTCTCAAACGACTTTCTACAGGCTCGTACGACAGTGGGTATAGCATGAAATGACAATTGACAAACTTGTATGACTATTGCAAAACATGCACGACAGTTGATAGTAGGGTTTTTGAATTTTTTGAATTGACTGGCAGCAAAACTTGTATGACAATATACCGGCTACCATACGACAATCTGGGGGTCATGAAACGACAATAGCCAAAAGTTGTACGACTTTCTGACTTTACAAGATGACTTTTGACTCTAGAAAGGTGTTTGACATCAGATTTTGCAATTTTTGAGGTTTTCAGTTTCAAATTGTTCACAAAATTATCTGTCCAGATTTGAAGATTGTAGCGGATTGATTCGTTCTTAGTAACCAGATAGATAATCAAGCATGCAAAATAACAAGCAAGTGATTTTAAGCATGTCTAAAAATAATGAATAGGGGACAAAGCAACCTTGCGCATGAACAACCAAGTGACTGAATGTGCTAATCCCTAAGAGTGCTAACAGTGTATGCTCCAAAAAGTTTTGCAATAATGCACATATTCCTAGAAAATGAAAATTTGGCCTCACTAGGGTTTGTAGTAATGGTCTGACTCTGCAACTTTTGTGATCTCAAGAGGGTGAACTCAAATCCAGGCACACTGGGGTTTTGACACAGTCTGAGAAATTAATCAATCAGGAGCTACTACGGAGATTTGATAGCCCAACAAAAGACCACACCTATGAAGATTTCCTCCACAAGGACATTTATATAGTGGCTACTGCTACCATGATGAAAATGGCTATTACCGCTTGAGGTTCTGTCAATGTGGTTTACCCAATTAAGGGAATGTCCACTATGGTTAACCCTTTTTAAAGGTGACTCACAAAAGATACCACATGGATACCGGTTCCAGATTCAAGGATCTGAGTTTCTGATACTACCCAAAAAGGGAGTAGAGCATAGTCCTCTAGCCTTTTCACTTTTAACCCAAACAAAGCAGACAGATTAATCCGACATGCTAAGACCAAGATTATCTCACAAAGATCTATGATGTCAACCACTTATGATCTATCAACCTCTCGGAGAGAGAATTTATCAATCAGAAGCTGAAGATGCATAAATCTAGTAGAACGTGAGATGCTCTTAGTAACCTCCCTACCTACAAGGGTTCCTTCATTTAGAAGAGTTTCACTGGAAACCCACTCTCTCAAGAACCACAAATAGTGTTCATAGGGCCTATTTACTATGTGTAACAAAGATGCTGAAAAGCAAATCTATGTTCATTTTTATAGACCAAAATGAAATTTGTGATATGAAAGCAATAAAAGGTCACACAAGCCAGAGACGTGAGATGTTCTTTTTAGTCCAAATCGAAACATTATCAGCTAAGAAGATTACCTAAATTCCTCGCAACGTGCTTAGTATATTTTTACCTATTTTTTAGCAACTCTCACGCTTTTTCCAATCAAAATCAGCAGAAATCAATCAGAAACAACAAATTTCAATTGTTAATGTTAGCTGTCAGTCCAAATCTGGAAAACAAATCTAGAAAACTACCTGAAAAAGTGAAACAACAATTGAAACCTAGCACTAAAACTCGTACGACAGTGGGTCACCTACTAGATGACAATCTAGATACTCGTATGACAATGTGTATAAGACCATACGACAACAGAGCTTCCAAATGACACTATGTTTCTGATGGTATGATCCTCGATCAAATCAACTATCGTACAATAGTGGGTACCTCCTGATATGATTTTTTGACAAAACTCGTATGAAAATTGTATAGACAAAAATTAAAAATCATAGCTTGGAACAGAAAATGACAAGAAAATGATAGAAATTGAATGGAAACCCATTTCAGGGCCCCACGGTGGGCGCCAGAAATGTGTGTGTGAATTTTGTACCTAGCTGTAGACACAAGACTTCAATAAAACATAAATAAAGAGGTTAGTTAAAATCAAAATCGTGCAGTGAAATAGAAACTAATCTAACCAGGCGATTTACTACCTTCTAGTAGATGCGAGTATGTATTCTCAGATTGGACTGAGATCAGTGACCTTGACGACACCTAAATGAAGGATTTGAATGTAGAATCTAGATATGAGATGAATGCAAATTAATCTATATTTTTGGTTTTTCTGTGCAATAAGATGGAATAAACTGATATGCAAATTAAGCTACAATGATATGCTAAATATGAAACTAAAAATGATTAAAAACAAGATTGATCTCACAAAAGTTGTTGATTTACAAAGAAGCTTCAATTCTTCAGATGTCAATTCGCTAGCATGATAGTGCAAATTCATGGATTGATTTTGGCAGAGTAAGTATGCAAACTTGTGAGATGAATTATGAAGAGCTGAGCCTTGATTTTATAGAAATCTAGGGCTTTGGGGATGCATGGAAAAAACCATAAATCACTCAGGTTGATTTTTGAGTCAACAAGGAATTAAAGATAGTTAACTCACAAAAAATCATGCAAAAACAGCCTTTTGATTTAAATCAGAAGTTGAGATTAGCTTTTAACTCAAGAGAGAGTTGAGTTTATTTTTAAAACAACTTGAATTGATTTTCTGATTTAAAGTTCAACTACTTTTTGGATGTGCATAATTAATTATGAATTAAATAAATAAATAAAGTGATTTATCCTCAACTTAACTGATTTTAAAAATAAAACAATTGATTTATGGGTTAATCAATTATTAAATCAAACTTTTATTCCAAAAACTATATTATTAAATTTGACAATTGACATTAGTTAATTAAATAAGTATTTAATCAATTAGTCATAGGATATTTGATTTATTGTCAAAATTTAAATAATACAATTTAGGAATAAATATAATTAAATCTAATAAAATAATTAAGTGGTAGTATTAAATCTAATTAATTGAATATTCAGAATATTCAATTAATCAAACTTTAGGATAAATAGGATTTATCACCAAATAGTCATTAAATTAAAGATAATTAAGATAAATAGGATTTAGGAATATTCCCCGATGCAGAATTAAGATATTCAATTAAAATTTGACAATGTACTGATGTGCCTTAGGTTAGGACTTTGATGTCAATTTCATTCGATGTGTCGATATAGGAGGTTAATGAACCTATAGCCTATTTTTGGGGTATTACAGTTATACTCCCTCTCATCAATCCCATTGCACTCACATATCTCATGGAAGTGGTGTAGTATCATTGTCTCAGAGAGAATCTTTTAGCATAATTGATGTAGTGATGATAAGTGTTGCATTGATGAATATTGGTAAATATTAAATAATAGGTGAATCATATATCAGGATTGGCATTGATGTCAACTGATTGACTTAGTATTTTTAGTATGTTACCAAATATTGTGTGAGTAAATCATGAGTTGCAATCTATTTCTGAAGTTTCTATTCTAATGGAAGAATATTTTATGTGTTGTGATGCTAATTTTGTAACCAAGACTTTTGATATGAAGTATTGAGCTGGTTATGTTTGAATGAAATCAAACCAGGTAAGTGCTAAAACAATCAGTGATAGACAATAAGTGATTTGAATGTTATCTCAAGTTGGTAAAGTATTTGATGGAGCAGTCATAGGATATGATTGATAACAATGACTAGATACTATGTTGAGTATCACGACTCATAAATTATTGACCAATGAAGATGGTTTAATTGACTGGAAGTGATATTAACAGAATGAATAGGTAAACAAGACATAGTTCTTGAACAGGTAATGAAGATTTGTGAATCATTGAAGAAATTCAATGTGGCAATGGGATCGGTGATGTTTTTAGTAAAGTAGTAAGGCAGTTTTGTGATTTGTGGAAAGTATTTGACATCACATTTCTTGAAGTATGCATTTGAGGTGGATTCTTCAAGAAGTTTCTTTTGGTCAAACAATTTTTTGAAGATGGATCAATTTCCAAGGTGAAATCCATATGGAAGCTGACACGGTCAGAGAAAAATATTTTATGAGTTTTTAGACACATTTTACCTTACCTAATTTGGTCTAGATCATTCGTATCTCATATCTAGGGTTTATTTCAAGTTGGTGGAAGAAAATCTATATATTAGAAAGTTGAAAAATAAGTTATTTGTTGATTGCAAATTGCAAAAGGATTCGGTGACAAAGCAAGTGAAGGAATCAAGTGTGATCAAGCCAGGGAAGATTATATTGTGTGGAGAAGAGTTTCATAACTTAATAGGATCTGATCATGTAGAGGTAGTGCAATTTAATAGATCATTTTATATGTTGCTTTCTAACTATTGTAATAGTGAAATCCCTTAACCGGGTGGATCCTAACATATCTTTGTTGTAAGTCCTCTAAAAGGTGGCATTTGTATTGAATGTTTAAAGTCCTCTAACAAGGATTCTCCTAACAGGGAAAATATCCTAACAGATGTAAAGGAAAATCCCATAATTAGGTAGCACCTAACAATGCTTTTGTAAGCCTTTAACATGGTAAGCTCCTCACAGGGCATATTCTAGAAGAGTACAGATTTAGTGGGTAAGAACTCCCATCATAGTTTTTCCTATTTGGGTTTCCACAAGAAAAATATGGCGTCTTCATTATGTGATTGATTATTTGTGAATGCATGCTTTTAAATTTTCTAGTTATATTAGTTGATGTTGAATGTTTTGATGCATAAAGTTAATTAAAGAGTTTGAAATAAATAAATTTGGTGATTACTGATTCATCCCTCCCCTCTCAGTAATCAGACATGTATTAAGAATTAGTATTAGAGCCAAGTTCCCCTATCGAGAAAGCTTAACATCTTGAGGAAAAAAGATCTAAAGATGTATAGAAAGGAATCACCTAAATTCACTAAGGAAAATTTCTCTACATGGGTAAGAAGGATGAAACTACATCTGACAAGAATTGGAGATCAAGTATTGGTTCATCTCACAACCAAGTATGTTCAATCTATTGGAACCCTAACTGATGAACAAATAAAGAGAATACTGGATCATAACTCTGTAATGATAGAAATATAAATTTCTCTATCTGATGTCGAGTTTGTAGATATCAGAGATATGGATAATGCTAAAGACATGTGGGACAAATTGATAACAATTTATGGTACTGATGTTCATGTTCAAAAAGAAAAAGTGGATAGTCTCAGAGGAAAGTATGATGAAATGAGAATCCATGAAGGAGAGAACATTGGTCAATACAACTATAGGATAAAGGAGGTTGTTGTTGCAATCAAAGGAGTTGTGCACAACTTGAAGAAGATGAGGTGGTAAGTAAAATTTTGAGAGCATACTATAATAATATGCTAGTAGAGTCTCTGCTATACAAGAATTGAGATCTATTAATCCTGAAAATGTGACTCTAGATTCCTTGGTTGGCAAGTTCACTACTTTTGAGCTAAGGGATTTCGATAACATTATGCCTAGAATAGAATCTACTTTCAAATATTCCCCAACCATTGGTTGATCAAAAGGAAATGAAGTCTCTAATAGTTCTAAAGGAAATCATGATTATGATTCTATCTTGTTTGAGGAAAGAGAACACGAAGAGTTGGGGGTACTGCTAGCAAGAAGACTACCTAGAGGAAAAGGAAAGTACAAAGGAAAACTTCCCCTAAAATAATTTCATGTAACAAAATTGGTCATATTACATCTAGATGTCCTCACAATGATAGGAAGGATAAGCTCAAGAGATTTAGAAATTTCAAAGACAAGAGAAAGAAAGCATGCTACCTAGTAGAATAAGGAGTGACTGATGAATAATTAGATGGAAGAGATGATGAGGAAGAGATAGTCTTTTTGCAGTCAAAGAAGAACCCTCAACCAGTGTAGATGGAGATAATGAGAAAAAAAATATTGATTTCAAGCATGAATTGCAACAATGACTGGATAAAAAATAGTGGGTGTATACATCACATGACCGATGACAAAAGAAAATTCATTTCAATGGAGGAATGTGATGGAAGAACAATAAGATTTTGTAATGGTTCTCCATGTGTGGTAACAGGTAAAGGTTCAATAGCACTTAATGATAACACTAATTGTGATGATATTTATTGGGCCAATGGATTAAAGTATAACCTGTTAAGTGTTGGTCAATTGAATAACAAAGGTTTTAGATTGGAATTTAGTAATGGTGTTTGCAAGATCTTAGGAAACTTTGGAGATTTGATTGCTATTGGTGAATATACTAGAGGTAACCTATTCCAATTGAACTCTACTAATAAACATTATTTGTTTTCTAAAGTTGAAGACTGTTGGCTGTGGCATAAAATATTTTGTCATGTTAATTTTGATAATCTAGTAAAGGTCAATAAGAAAATGCGTGTTAGAGGTTTTCCTACTTTAGCTAAGCTTGATAATGCTATGTGTAAGGAGTGACAGTTGGGAAAGTTGACTAGTTCCAACTTTACTAGTAAAGTTTATTCATCATAGATCATTCTTGACCTTGACACATTGATTTGTGCGGACCAATGAGAATTCATAGCTACTATGGATATAAGTACTTTATCTTATTTGTTGATGATTACTCAAGAATGATGTCTGCTATGTTTTTGAAGGATAAATCTGATGCATTTTGCATGTTTAAGGTGTATAAAGAAAGAGTTGAAAAAGAAATAGGTAAAGCACTTAAGTGTCTCAAATTTGATAGAAGAGGTGATTTTACTTCTCAAGAGTTCACAACATTTTGTGAAGAATATGGAATCAAGAGACAAATATCAGCACCAAGGACACCCCAACAAAATGGAATTGCAGAGAGAAGGAATATATCCATAATTGACTATGCAAGAACACTTTTGATACAAAAGGGAGTGACTCAAATATTTTGGAGAGAAGCTATAAGTATTTTTGTTTATACTTTGAACTGGGTACAACTTAAGAAAGGTACAAATAAAGTACCTTATGAGTTGTGGTATGGTCATACTCCTAGTGTTAGTTATTTCAAAAAAATTGGAAGTAAATGTTACATAAAGAAGGATGAAAAAAATGGTAAATTTGATTCTAAGAGTGATGAAGTGATATTTCTAGGATATTCTACTATAAGTAAAGCTTATAAGTGTTTGAACAAGCATAATAATAAGATGGTTGAAAGTGAAAATGTTAGAGTTGATGAATTTTTTGAGAAAAATGAGGAAGATAGAAAGAAGGAACCAGAAGACTATAGTAGGTTTGTTTATGTTCAACTAGTGGAGCCAGATACAATACCACATATAAATGAAGTGATGAATGATCCACAATTGGTGAATTATCCACAATTGGTGAATGATACACAACTGGTGAACGATCGACAACTGGTGAGTGATGATGAAGGTAACTAAAGAATATAACTGGTACTCCCAAGGTATGTGAAACTTAATCACTCTCAAGATCAAATTATTGGAGATAAAAATGATGGAGTGATGACAAGGAGTAAAGTAAGGGAAAGTACTTGTTACTATATGAATTGGAACTTGTAACTGTTAAAGATTCCTTGGAAGATAATGATTGGGTTAAGGATATGAAAGAGGAATTAGATCAAATGAGAAAAATAAGAAATGGACTTTAGTACCTAGGTCTAATGACAAGAATGTTATAGGTACTAAATGGATCTTCAAGAATAAGCTAAATGACAAAGGAAGATTAATTAGAAACAAGGCAAGGCTAGTTTATAAAGGGTATGCACAAGAAAAAGGATTGGACTATGGTGATACCTTTGCACCTATTTCTAGACTTGAAGGTGTAAGGATAATTTTAGCATATGCTTCTTATAAAGGTTTTAAGGTCTATCAAATGGATGTAAAATATTCTTTTCTAAATGATGTGTTAGATGAAGAAGTATATATTGAACAACCTCAAGGTTTTTCTATTGAAAAAGGTAAATACATGGTATGTAAATTGCATATACATTATATGAACTGAAACAAGCTCCAAGAGCATGGTATGAAAGGCTACATGCTTATCTTATTCAGTTGATTTCACAAGAACTAGTGATAATAGAAATGTATATCTAAAATTTGAAAGTGAAGACAGGATATTGATTGCTGAAATTTTTGTTGAGGACATAATATCTGGTGGAAATGAAGCATTGAGAAGGTCATTTATAAAAGAAATGAGGAAGGAAATTGAAATGTCAATGATAGGAAAAATTAAATTCTTTATTGGTCTTCAATTACAACATATGAAGAAAGGGATATACATCAGTCAATCCAAGTATGTGAAGGAGAATCTGAAAACTATTGGCATGGATGACTCAAAACTAGTGGGAACACCTATGGTAATAGGCTGAAAATTGTCTAAGGAGGATGAATACAAAGAGGTAAATGAAACTCTATATAGATCCATGATTGGCAAGTTGCAATATGTTGTTCATAGTAGACCAGATATTGCACATGATGTTGGTATTGTTGCAAGGTTTTCCTCAAATCCAAAGGAATCACATATGGTTGTAGTGAAGAGGATCTTTAGATATCTCAAGGGGACTAAAGATTATGGTCTATGGTATGGTAAGGATGGAAATTTTTCTTTTAAAGTGCTTACCAATGCAGATTAGGTAGGTAATGTTGATGATAGGAAGAGCACAAGTGGTGGAGCATTTTTTCTTCATGAAAGATTAGTCTCTTGGACTAGTAAAAAGCATAATTGTATTTCTCAATCTACTACAGAGGTAGATTATGGTGCTTCTTCTATTAATTTTTAGCAAGTGATATGGATAAAATAGATTCTTGAGGGAAATCATGAGAAGGTCACATAACCGGTTGTTATCTATTATGATAACACTAGTGCAATAAACATTTCCAAGAATCTAGTGATGCACTCGAAGACAAATCACATTACAATAAAATATCATTTTCTAAGAGAACAGGTAAAGGAGGAGGTAAGGCTTGAATATGTGCCTACTAAAGAACAAGTTGCTGATATCTTCACCAAACCATTACCAAATGATACCTTTGTGTATCTCAGAGGTATATTGGGGGTTATTCTCCTATCCACAATTAATTAGAGGATGATGTTGATTGCATCATTCCATATGTGTTTATCAAATTATCATATGTATGGATTTATGTAGAGGTGGACTACTCCATAGGAGGAGAAGTCTTAGTATGATGTTGTGATGCAATGATGAGGAAAGAACAAGCAAAGAAAAATCAAGTATAATCAAAGATGACTGAATGATTTGAAAACTTTGGCATTATTGTTGAAGGGGAAGAGTGTGCATTATAAAGGGAAAATATTAAGATGAGATGAAAGGAGGAGTATATATAGGTGATGAATTAGTATGATAGAGTGAGAAGACATGTGATCAAGGGTACAAACAAATGTGGAAACATTTTGCAAAAGTCAGTAAGAAGATTGTCATGAGAGAGACATGGTAAGAACTCAAAAGTTAAGAGGAGAAGGTAAGAGTGTTGCCATCAATGCCAAAGAGGGAGATTGTTAGCATAACTGATGTAGTGATGATAAGTATTGCATTGATAAATATTGGTACATATTTAATGACAAGTGAATCAGTTATTAGGCTTGTCATTGATGTCAACTAATTGACTTAGCATTTTCAGTATGTTACCAAATATTGTGTGAGTAAATCATGAGTTGAAGTTTCTATTCTAATGGAAGAATATGTTATGTGTTTTGATGTTAAGTTTGTAATTGTGACTTTTGATATGAAGTATTGAGTTGGTTATGTTTGAATGAAATCAAACTGGGTAACTACTAAAACAATCAGTGACATACAGTAAGTGATTTGAATGTTATCTCAAATTGGTAAAGTATTTGATGGAGTAGTCATAGGATATGATTGATAATAATAACTAGATACTATGTTGAGGATCTCGACTCATATTGTTGACCAGTGAAGATGGCTTAATTGACTGGAAGTGGTATTAACATAATGAACATGTAAACAAGATAGAGTTATTGAACGTGTAATGAAGATTTGTGAATCAGTAAAGAAATTTGATGTGTCAATGGGATTACTGATGTTTTTAGTAAAGTAGTAAGGAATTTTTTTGATTTGTGGAAAGTATTTGACATCACATTGCTCGAGGTATGTATTTGAAGTGGATTCTTCAAGAAGTTTCTTTTGGTCAAACAAGTTTTTGAAGATGGCTCAATTTTCAAGGTGAAATCCATATGGAAGCTGACACAATAAGAGAAAAATGGTTTATGAGTTATTAGATAGATTGTATCTTACCTAATTTGATCTAGATCATTTGTATCTTAGATCTAGGGTTTTTTTTAAGTCGGTGGAAGAAAATCTATATATTAGAAAGTTGAAAAAGAAGTTATTTGTTGATTGCAAATTACAAAAGGATTTGGTGACAAAGAAAGTGAAGGAATCAAGTGTGATCAAGCCAAGGAAGATTATAGTGTGTGGAGAAGAGTTTCCAATCTTAATAGGATTTGATCATGTAGAGGTAGTACAATTTCATAGATCATTTTATTTGTTTCTTTCTAACCATTGTAATAGTGAAATCCCTCAACCATGTGGATCCTAATAGATATTTGTTGTAAATCCTCTAAAAAGGTGGCATTCATATTGAATGTTTAAAGTTATCTAACAAAGCTTCTCCTTATAGGGAAAAGATCCTAACAGATCTACAGGAAAATCCCTTAATCGGGTAGCACCTAACAATGCTTTTGTAAACCTTTAACATGGTAAGCTCCTTAGAGGGCATATTTCATAAGAGTAAAGATTTAGCGGGTACCAAATCCCACCGTGGTTTATCCCATTTGGATTTCCATGAGAGAAATATGGTGTCTTCATTGTGTGATTGATTATTTTTGGATGCATGCTTTGAAATTTTCTAGTTATATTATTTGGTGTTGAATGTTTTGATGCAAAAAGTTTAAAGAGATTGAAATGAGTGAATTTGGTGATTACTAATTCACCCCTCCCCTCTTAGTAATCAAACTTGTATTAAAAACATCCTCATTAGTGATAGGTGCTCCACAGGGACAGATTGGGGCTAAGTCTTCCATATTAGCACCACTTAGGCCTTATGGACTTGATGGAAGAGACAATACTAGCTGATGGATGTAGACACTTATTTTATTTTGCATATATTTTGTGAGTTCTCTTGTGACTTTGTACCATGATACATTTTGAGATATATATATATATATATATATATATATATATATATATATATATATATATATATATATATATATATATATATATTCTATGTGTTCATGCTTTATGATGCTTTACTTTCTATGTTGTTGATGCATATGTTCTATCTTCCTTTTCATACCGATGTCTATTATGCCTATGATATGATGTTCATGAGATGCAAAAATTATATGATATGCTTCTATGGATATATGCATTTCCTAAATGATCATTCTTATATACTTGTTAATGATTTGAATTGATGTGTAATGCATTATGATGGATGGTTTCAATGTGATTTATATTTATGATGTTTGATTATGCTATATGCACTAACATGTTTATGCAGGATGCAATCTTTTTGTTTGTATCATGATAATCTATCACAAGGATTTTTTTAGGATTGACAAAGAGAATTGTTAGAAATGAAACTTTCTAGAAGATGATATCTAGGAAATGAAGGAATGATAATGAATTCTTGATTGAAACCTTTAGTTTATAGCAAGTAGAGAGATTAACACTTTAATAACCATGCTTCTGATTTCCAACTAATTTGAGCTACTTATTTATCATCATTGAGCCACTTTATTATAGAAAAGGTGGATACTATTTTATCAAGATATGAACGATCTAGGTATGATTATCCTCTTGTATTAAAAATAGGCACACTGAACAGACAAGGAATTTGGTTTGATCCATCTAGGTTGAGTATTTAGAGTCAAGGTATGTGTGGTGTATCACAACCAAAGTACCCATTGCAATGTTGTACTTGGATATTTGTATATGGATGTGAAGGCTCTTATCATAGATACCTAGATTGCTCTTTTAAGACTTCATGACAAACATTATAGAAATAGAAGGTAAATAAAAATAAGTCATGAACCATCATGACATCTCTAAATCACTTGCAAACATCTTAGATATGTGTAAGAACATGACTTGAAAAAATCAAGACATAATGAGATTAACTTGACTCAACAAGTTGTAGCTGTATTGATTATGTCTATGTATTTGTAGTAGTTTGGACATTATATTTTGATATTTTTTTGATGCTATTTGATTTCAAGAAAAAAGGTACCCCATCTAAGACCTCTCCATCTAATTTTGAGTGTTCCTTCCCTTGTATAAGACAACATGTTTTTTTTGACAAAATGCTTGTTGTGAGACTGATTTATAGATAAGATAGTTTGGGTAGTGTAGCTGAGGACCTATTGACTAGTTTTGATTGTTTTGACTTGGTATTGCTGAAGCTTAGATGTGTTGTATGTTTTCATTCAATGCCTATTTTTTAAATTTTAACGAATTGGTTTATGTACAAAGGATATTTATTGCAAGATTTTGTTGGGTTTTTAATTTGTTTGGTTGTCTTCAACAATTTTTGAATATTTTTACAAATGTTTTTGGTCTACCATAGGGTTCATATGTTTGTAGTCGAGGTATGTGTGACGTATCACATAAGTGAAGGCCCTTATCCTAGACACCCCAAACATGGTCACCATAGATGAATGTTTATATTTTTTAATGTTTTTGAATCTTTTGAAGGTCTTTTTCCATGTTTTTGTTGTTTATAGGATGATTTTGTGTTATTTTTGTTGTTTTGAAGGACTCTTTTTCAATTTTTAGGAATTCTTTTCAGAAGATTTTGTATTATTTTTGGTATTTTTTCAGGATTTGATGAATCACGACATTGGGGTGCCCCCAGTCAGGATAGAATGCGCACCTTATTATGGAATGGCCATGATGGGTTCACTTAGTGTGAAATGTGGCATGATGTGATAAGAAAAAAGATAATTGAAAAATTTCAAGCCATGATAGTGATGACCACTGATTTTATTGTGAAGAATGGGGTGGAATAACATGTGATGTTAGGTTGGAGACATGATAGATGATGGAGCATGATCTCTACACATGGTACTAGATTACCTAGTTTTCACCGTGCTACTTTCCCAAGGCACCACTAAAGTGGTTTCACCATAGGAAAAATTTATTTCTCTTGTATTTCTATTTTTGTGTTACCAAAGATGTCTAATTGCCAGGTTTTCACCAAGGTAACCTTTTTTACTTTTTTGATTTTTTGTATTTTTGACTTTCGAAGATGGGACTACTTTGAGAGCTATGTATATAACTTGCAAAAATGAAATCTATTGATGGATTCTGGTAGAGGCTCTCCCTTTGATGTGGATATATGATATGCTCCAAACCCATATACTATCTTGATGATGTAGGGACCCAACTAGTTTGCTTCAAACATTCCTAGTTTTTCTCATTCAGCTTGGTTTTTCTAATTTTCTGTTAGAGCCAAGTCACCCACTTTAAAAGACTTTGGTATGACCTTCTTATTGAAACTTCTCCTAAGATGGTGCTGATATGCTTGTAAGTGTGTTAGTGCACTCTGTCTCTTTTCATCAAGCGATTCTAGTTTATGTAGTCGTGATACTTAGTATTCTTCATCTGAAATGATGTGCTGAAGGGATACTCACAATGATGGGAGTTCAATCTCTATTAGAAAGATAGATTTGGTATTGTATACTAATGAATATGGAGTGGCTTCTATGAGAGTGTGAATACTAGTGTGGTATTCCCATAAGGTGGGGTTGAGTTGGAGGTGTCAATCCTGACCAACTTCATTGACTATCTTTTTTAGGATTTTAATGATTATTTTATTTGTAGCCTCAAGCTCACCATTGCCTTGAGGGAAGTAGTGTGAAGAATAGCTATGATGAATGTGGAACTTTTCACAAAGTTATTTCATTTGTTTAATCTCGAAGGGGGAACCATGATCAGTGATACTATTTTTTTGAACTCCGTATCAGCTTATGATATAGTTCAAGAGGAACTTGGAAAATTGTTTGTCGGTAGTATAGGTCATTGGAATTTCTTTGAACCACTTTGTAAAATACTCAGTGGTCCTGATTGTATACTTATGATCGTCAGAGGATAATGGGTGAATCTTGCCAACGAGTTCAAACCCCCAGTATGAAAAAGGCCACGCTGAAGTAAGTGACCGCATCTCCTGAGCTAGTGCATGAATGAGGTTCCCATGAATCTGACACTTTTTTCATTTTGAAACAAATGAGGAGGCATATTTTTCCATAGTGGGCCAATAATACCCAATTCTCAGAAGTTTCTTTGCTAGATATAGCAAATTGAGAATGAACATTACTAATAAAATGTTGAAATTGCCTAGGAAGACATTTCTTTAAAATAATATGAATTAAATGAATATTATCAATAATAACTCCTAAACCATTTAACTAACTTTTAATGGAATCAAACTTTAACAAAAACTCATCCATAGTTTTGAAATTGATATACTTGTGATCCTCCAACTAATCTTGGAGTTGAATCTTTCATGATTTGTTAGGACTATCATAGGTATTTTAAAAAAAATCCCATGATGAATATGTTGTAGTGTAGTTAGCAATCAAAACATATAATTCAGGACTTAAAGAAATTTCTATGAGGCCAAGTGCATCCTAATTTTTAGTATTCCAAGCATCTATCTCAGCTTGGGGAGCATTGGCAGCTTGAATAGAAGTAGCATTAGTAGCAATGTTTAACAAATGTTCAAATTGGAAAATAAATAAAATATGAGTTTTCCAATCATGATAGTTAGTAATGTTTACTTTAATTTCAGGAATTACGATAGACATGATTGCAAGAATTTAGAGTACTAGAAAAATGAACCCCCTTTAAAATTTGAAAATAAATAAATAAATAAACTCCCTTATGTAAATGAGATTGAATATATTTTATTAAAAAATAAAATTAAAAAAAAAATATTAAAAAGCTTATCAATTATATTTCAATTTTTATTCTAAATATAATATACAAGAAAAAATGATATTTAAAAAAAATAATTGAAAATTGAAAATTTTATCCTCATAAATGTTAATATTTTAAAAGTTCTATTAAAAACTAAGATTTAAAAGAATGATTTTTTGAATAGAATCCTAATTATAGATATTAAAAAAAAAATGATAAAAAAGAAGATTTAATAAGCTAAAAAGTACCTGTTGAAAAGAAAACTGAATTTAAGTTTTAATTTAAAAAAAATATTAGAATAGAAAATTAAAGAAGATTTTACGTAAACTAAAAAAACTTAAAGTTCTTTAATGTTTTCAAATAAAAAAGATACTTTTTAATGCACTCACTTTCAAACAAAGAGTATTTTAAAAACTTTTTGAAAACTATGTGAAGGTTCTGATTATTTAAATCAAAATTTTGTTATTAGAGGATAATTTTTTTTTAAAACTATAAGATTTTCCTTTTTAAAAATAAAACTTAGTTTTTAAAGCCTATATATTAGCTCATGAAAGAGTGAACCAAAAAACAACAATGAAGAGAAATAGAAAAGGTGAGCTTTTTTAAGAGTTTTTTTCTGAATAAAAGTGATAAATTAGGTAAAAGGAAGGGAGAATGTATTAATTAAAAAAAAATGGTAGTGAATAAGAATAAAATCAAAAAGCTCTAAAATATCACATACAAAGATACTAAAAAAAGATTCGGATAACAATCTAAATAGTAAAATTAAATCAAGCTTGCAGTCAGGTATGTATTGAAAATTTAAACAGAATAAAAAAGAGTTATTTGCGAAAGAAAGATTAAAGAAATAGCCAAACAAGAGAAAAATAAATACTATAGACCAAGGAGAAATAAATTCTCCAAGTTGAAATAATTGACTGGAAGGAGAGGTGGATAGAGACGTCATATATGAAAAGAGATTTGAATTTTTTACAATATTGAAGTTGAAAAAAAAGGAAAAAAAAACTTGTATATGTGCAGATTTAAGACCAATTATTTTGTATTTGCAAGCAAACTATTAAATTTTTTATGAATACTACAAGTTGCAAGTTAGAGATTAAAATTTTAATTAAACCTGCAAATAAATTACAGAAAGAAGATAGAGATATACAAATTAAGTTTAAATGAAAAGATTAGATATATATTTTGGTCACATAGATAGCTGCATGCAATCTAGAAATTAATATAAAGAGATTCAATTTTGATTTTCAATATGCCAATAAAAGATATTAGAATTTTTTTTTTTAAAAATTGCAAAGAAAAAAATTGATATAGGCAAGCAATAACCTTGCATTTAACACAATAGAGGTTATGCAAGCTAAAAACTAAAATATAGTCTAGATTTAAAATAGAAACTAATTTTAAAATGATAGAAAGATAGGAAAGCCTGCACAAAAAAATGTTAGAACAATGCTCCTATTATTTTTGGCAGCAAGCCTTCCAAAACAAGAAAAATAAAATAGGTTTGGCGGCAAGCCATCTAAACCAAAAAAACAATTGATATAGAAAGAACTCTCTAGCGGCTAGCATTCCAAAGAGGGTTAGAAAAAAAAAGATTTAAAGAAAAAACTTGCAACAAAGAGTTAAGAAAATGAGTTGCATCCCTCTTCTCAAAAAAATATCTCCAAACAAGGTGATCTCCACTAAATGGTAACCTTCATCAAAATTCACTCAAAACAAGGATTAGTAACCAAGCTCTGATACCATGAAAGGAATATCAAAAGAACAAGGAAAAATGAAATCCAAGAGAGTTAGAAGATGAAGAACTTGTTGCCATGAGAAATGCAACAACTTGGAGAAGTCACCCAAAAGCCAACAAAGGAGACAAGAGATTTTGAAAGGAGAAAAGAAAAGAAAAACCCCTTGTGAATTAATATGAATGAGGCAAAAGCATAAGAAAGAGAGAGAGGGAGCAATAACTCATTTACAATAATGTCAATAGGTAAAGAATGAGAGAGAGACATCTCTTAAATATAGATGAGAAATGAGTTACAAAAGTAACTCACAAATCTATGAATGCCACCATTCATAATAGGTGTGTGCAAAGTGTCAACATCCTCTTAAGGAGGATAAACTATTTTCCTTATTAAAAGAATTACAAAAATATGACTTGTCCTCACACATGCACTAGAGGACAAACAAGTTGTATAGATTTCTTGGAATATCCCTTATTTAATACAACCAAGGAAAGATTAATTTCTAATAGTTTTTCTACTTTTTTAGTTTTTCCATCAATGCCAAAGAAGGAGATTGTGGAGATATTGGCATTGTTGTCACTGGTGTCAAAACCCTTGTACCAATGGTTGTGCTTTAGGTAATGTAAAAATTTAATCTCTCCTATGCAATTGATTATGGTAATAAATCTTATGAAGGATTACCTCTTCTCTGGTCATTATAATATATATTTTTGGTACATCTATGGTATTTAGTGAATATAGAAATATGAATTTTTGGATTGATATAATTGGATATTGTATTTCAGAGCTCTTTCAGATATCTTTTCTATTTGGACATTCATGCACTTTATTAGAATATTTTAGTATGATAGTTGTATTCACTTTTGGACATGTCTTATCTTGTGCTATCTCTCGGTTAGTACATAATTTTTGTAGATCAAGATATGGTCTTGGTTGTGGCATTCCCATCGACCCCAAAATATATTCATCTTTCAATGATTATGCTATGTAATGTGTTTATATTGTGTATAACCTATCTTTGGGTCTTGTAGTATCATGGTATGAAGTTCTCATATGTGCGACCTATCTTTTAGGTCTATTGCTAGCATGCTGAACTATATTGAAATATATTTTTGTACTTAAGCTAACATATTTATTGCTAGGCTGACATATGCATTTGTTTCATCGAATATGTGTATATATAGAACATCTATTTAGATATGAAAGTATGCGAGTGTGAGTACAATAAATTTGATATGATGCGAGCATAGTTATGTGAATGAATACTCGACGGGGATGTGTGCAAGAAAAAATAAGAAGTGTGAAGAGTAATATTGAAGGTAGAGGATAATAACATAAAGGAGTATTGAATTTTGCAAAAGGTTGGTGAATGCTAGTAGAAGATCTCTAACTAGATCTACTGCAACAAGTTATTATTGTGCTACTATCTGGAATTGTTTCATGCATATACAGATGCAACTTTATTAGTTCACATTTTATATCAAGACAGTTAGCCCAACCAGTAGTGAGCCTTACCTGTAGTGAGCCTTTGTAACAATCACCTTAAAATCGATGTCACCTTAACTAATTTTCTATTCATGAGAATTAGTTTCTCCATGGTTTTTCCCATCTTTGGTTTCCACATTAATTCTAGTGTTATGGTATTTTCTATTTGTGTATATTCAAGTTCTTATGTACTTAAATTATCAAAATGATTTAATATTAAATACCATTTCAATTAAGTTTGTGAAAAGTGTTTTGGAATAACTGATTCACCCCCCCCGGTGTTATTCAATTTATTCAACAATTCCATCATGTATGATTTTTGTTGGTCAACTATATATGATTTTTTACGACAACCAATAATTCCAAACATAAACATTTTTAGTATTCCATACTTCAAATTCTTCTCAATGTCCATCACCATCTCATAAGCCTAATGATTACTTGTAGGATCTTTTCTTCTTAACTAATAGCTCATTTTTCTATAAATAGAACCTAGATAAACCAACAAATTCATTTCATCATTCGGTCTAATATTTTTAGGAAAACTCCTCAATGCTTTTGCAAATATTAAGTTGAAAGTAGGAACCAATTCACCTTCCTCTATTTGGATGTCCATGAAACTGCTAATAACTAAATAAAATGAGCTCTTTCTCCAAATTTCTTAATGAAAACCAATTTAATTTCATCCCAAGAACTAATTGAACATGGTAAATCTAAAAACTAGTCCTTTTCATATGTTTATCATTCCAAATAATTGAGGGGGGAAGGCGGGGGTGAATTAGTTATCCTAAAATAATTTTCTTAATCTTAGTTGATTGGGAGAAACCTAAAATCAATAAGATAAATAAAAAAAATATGAACACAAAAGCATTTATGAACACCATACACAATGAACACCAAATATTACATGAAAAAACCCAAGATGAAAAAAAAACACTGAGAATGAGCTAATTCTTAGTTATGAAACACTAGTTAAGGTGATTTTTACAAAGGGCGGCTCACTGCAAGTAGGCTCATCACCTGACTATTATAGCCAATACAAAAACCATTGATATTATTAGTATCAAAACATGAATCGATGGAGTTGCATCTACATATGCATAAAGTCAGTCTTGGTTAAGATAACAATAATGGTTTACATTAGATCTAATTAGGAATCTTTTGCAAACCTCCAACAACCTTTTTCATACAATTTTTGCAATACTCCTTACTACATCATATCATAGTCACACATCTCTTCTAGTCACTTTCTTTCAACTCGCTTATTTATTCCTTGTCACATTACTTCATCATCCTTCACATCCCTTTTTCAATTACACATAGACCATACTTGGATCCAAAAAGATGTATATATATACATACACCATTATATATATATATACACTCATAGAATAATATAAATCTAGATTAGGTTGGCCTAGCACATATGTCATCTTGAACACTAAAAAGAATTTTGAATTATTCATTAAGGTTCAATTCGCTAGCACTAGACCCAAAGGATATGTCACACATAAAGATATTCTTTCTATGTTACCATGAGACCCATAAATAAGTCATTCATAAGATGAGTTTGTTACATAGCATAATTAGTGAAGGATAAAGAACTTTGAGATGCGGAAGATGTATTCCAGTGCTGATGGGAACACCACAACCAAGACCAAGTCTTGACATCCATTAAATTTAGTACCAACCAGAGGAATATAATTAAAAAAATTTGTTCATAAATGAAATATAAGTTATGTACCAAAAACTTGTAACATACTGCATGAATGTCTGAATAGAAAAGATACCCAAAATAGGCTTTGAACACAACAACCAATATCATAGATTTAATCTTTATTATTCTACACTAATTATCTTTCATTGTTGTCCCAAAAAGAAGTACTACCATATCTAGATCAAGGTTAAAATCCACACTGCTCATCATCATATCATGTCATATAGGATAGATCAACTTTGTACATCATCTGAAGCACAACATTTCCGATCATAGGTTTTGGCATCAATGACAAAACTGTCATATGACGAAAATGAGTGTTTTTTGTCAATCTTTTAGAATTCATTTGGATTTTTGAAAGATTTCATTTATTGTGTTTTTGACTTGAAAATCAATTGGAAACAAAGGATTTAACCCAAATTTTGTTTTGGTTGAGTTTGGGAAAATTTGGTGATGGCCATGAAGGTATTGTATACACCTGATTTGAGTAAAATTTTATTTAAATTTTGGTTCTTGGTGAATGTATAATATGGATTTATATTTTTGTTCCTTATTATGAATTTTTTATGAAAATCAAAATGGATTATGTGTGGTTTTCATTCATGAATATTTTGTCTTGGTGATGGTTATTGTGTACGAGTCTTGTTGGCAACTAGTTCTGGATAATTCTTTGATTGAGCATGAAAAGAGTTGTTGTTTGGGTGTCTTAACTTTTCTATTTGGATTTCTTGGCCTCATGTGATTTTATTATTATTTGGTATACATGGGTTGGAATATGTCATGATATTTTATATTTACTTGACTCTTAGCATGGCTTCAATGGTGCCCTTACTAAAAGCAATTCCAGAAAATGTGTATGTTATGTGAGTCAATGCATGGATTATGTGATGATGGTTTTTGTATTTCTATGAGATTATTACATGGCCATTAACATTCAAAAATACCTTTTGAATGAGGATTAAAACCTTGAAAGACTTATGCATACTCGGTTGGGCAATTTATTATCTTGTGAGATTATTGTATGGTGAGAGCATGATTTCATGTGGTTATAACTTATGTGATTAAATGCATCATGGTGATGGAATTGCAAGGCAAGTGAGAGTTTTTATGAGATAACATTTCAAGTGTATACAAGGTTATTGTTGTGGTATTCATTGCTACTCCATTGGTTACTTGCATGGATGAGAACTATTATTTTATTACTGAGGGACATGCCGATAATGTGCCATGCCTACTTATTTGTTTGTAAACCTCATTAGATTTCCATGTGTGTGTGTATGCATTATTATATGTAAAACCAATTGTGGGAGTGGCTCTCAATGGGGTGACCAAGGTACAAAGGGGCCACTAGGGAAATTCATTACAGAGTCCTTAATCAAGTGATAACATAAATAAAGTTAATAGGGTTAAAATAATTAATCAAGATAAGTATGGATAAGATTCCTCCTACATGCCTTGTGGTCTCTTGTTAGTGACATAAATATTGGAGAAGGCTTGAAGTTTCAACATGCTAATGCATGAGTCACAATATTGTAGTTGAGGGGATGGGTCATTCTATTCCCCACCTTGGCGACAAGTTGTTTGGCACCACATGAGACATGGTGTGGTGATGTGATGGGTTATTCTATTCTTGATTGGGGCTATGCACTGCATGAGTCAAGGTGTGGTTGTGATGAAGGGTACTCCCCTTACTAACCCAAACACACACAACACAACAGATAAATAAATAGAAAATTACAATAACTGAACAATTGCAAGAACAAAAACACTTGCTTTCTATTATCTTCAATGAAATGACATTAAAATATTTAGAAAATAACATGCTACAACCACATGGGAAGTTTCATTACAATAATTTGCAAGCCGGAGCCACTATATGCATAATTAGAACTACCTCGTTAACCCTTATTTGTTTTCTTTATATTGGAAAGTTTAACCATCCTAGAGGGTTTTGGAAATTGTCACCCTCCTTTTTTAGGCTGAACACCTTTATATAATATTTCCCTACATTGGAATATGCCAATACCCTAAAATGGGTATTGACACTCATTGAAGTATTTCAAGGGATTTTATTTTTTCTCCTAACGTAGCACAAATTTTAGAGGCCATATTTTACAAACCGTGTACCCAATTTTCTATTATAGCCACTTTTTAGAAACCTCTTGAATCACTCTACAAATTGGAAAAAAATTACTATATAAAACATGTTTTGAACCCCTTTTAGAGCCTCTAAGGCCTTCAAGACCAAGTTTAAAGTTTTTGTACCACCCCGTTAAAACAAAAATAAATCAATATCTTCAAAACCAGATTTGATCTTGTCATGAAAATTTACCAGCATTCTTATATATCCTAAATGAACCTCTACGAAAGTAAATGGAACAATCTGTGTTAAAATGAAAACTTACTAGAAATAGTAAACTTTCCAAAAATAGTAACCATTCCCAAAATAACTCTTTTTGAAAAACTAGACAATATTTTTAGGTGATGCAAGATTGCTCTTACACCTTGGATGCTCCTGCATCAGGTTAAGATGATGGGTTATTTCATTCCCCATCAAAGCTATAAAATGGCACTCCCATTCTTGGACTACACACCCCCTCAGATTGTCTTGTGAGTCAGTGGTTGTTGAGCTTGTAAACTTGCATGACAGATATGTCTTGACCTTACTTGTGGTACACTCAGATGTGTGTGTGTGTGTGTGTGACCATGCATTAAATGTGATCACACCTCTTGTAGTTTGAGTGATGTTGTGATTTGAGTTATTCATGTATTGCCACCTTGTTTTTAGATAGATGTGTACCTCTTGGTGATTGTGGTGTCGGGATCTATGTGGTCACAATATATAGTAGATATGTCTTGTTGTGGCTTGCTATACATGTGCATATCCAGTATGATTATTTTGGCTTGTGTGGCATGGACCATATGGTTATCTCTGTCAGCACTATGGGAGAGCCCGAGGATTCCTCATGGTCAGGTGGCATGGCCAAATGCTATTGGGGACCAATGTATAGATATCGAGTGGTCCTATATGATATTGAAAACTTTTTTGGACTTGAGACTCATCTCATTGTATCCTTATATTAATCTTTTGCATTGTATCTTATTAGATCATTCGAGTAGGTATGTAAATTGCTCTTGTACATTGGTAATTATTATGTGATTTGGATAGTATATTATTCTCATGGAATTGGTTTATTTCACTCATCTTGGCATTCATGGATTGCACACACCTTGTACTTAGTTTTGATGCACTTTGTTGATGATTCCATGCTCACATTACACTCCTTTATGTTTCATATTTCATAACATGGATTCTTGTTACTAAATGATGATATGGCAGTGTTTCTTATTAGAGTCATGCCCCTATTACCTCCAGCTTGGATGTTTCTCTTTAAATTATAGGGTGAGAAATAGCCTCTAGATGACCAAATGATCTAGTTAGAGCCTTTAATTCCTTTTTTTTCCTTTCTTTTAATATTCCTTCACATCCATCCATTTCTTCTATGCATCCATTCTAGAGTTGTGCATCTATTTCATGTACCTTGCACATACATACTAGATCTTCCTTGTACTTAATGTGTCTAGTTTCTACACATATGTGGCCTATTCCTACACATTTATCCTTTGCAGAGCTACATATTTATGACATACTATAGTTTTACTTGTATCATTCATGTTCGAGTTTGTGATTTCAACACCTAATACTCTCTTGATCACCTTAACATATTTGTATTCAATTTGGTATCATTTCACATGTTAGTTGATCAAGGTCCTCCGCAACTAGACCTTGCCTACACATGTCCCTGAGTAGCTAATGCCTTCTTGAGATCCCAAATGGGTCTTGGAGGATACTAGGAAAGTTGTGAGGTTTATGAGCATCATTCAAGTGCTCTCATGGATCCTTGATTAAGTGTCATTACATGGAAGCTATGAGACCCTTGTGAACACTAGACCTTCCATCTCATTGGATCAATGATGTTCATGTTTCTTTGCATATGTTGTTTAGTGCATGTTAATGTTTAATATATGTATTACATTTACAATGTTGGTGCATTCATGATACCAATGTAGTTAATGGTGCATTGTTAATAAAAACGAACTGTTGTATCTGTTTGTGCCTTGTTCTTCGAGGGTTCTCTAGAGAGGAATGACATATAATTGGGTAATTTGGTCCTATATGAGATTAATGACAAATAAATATAGCACAATAACCAAAACTAGAGTTTTAGATCCATTTTTGCAAAGATAAGAATATAAGTTTATTATTTATTAGTAGATATTTAAGTAAATTTATTAAATAATAAACAACATATAATGGTTAGGGTTTACATAATGGTTCTAGTATCATTGTTAGAGTTAGGACCTTGATTAGGGTTAGGATTATATTTTAGGGTTTAAGATTAGGATTATAGTTAGGATCATGGTTAGGGTTAAGGTTTCATCATCATTATGGTTATGATTATGGTTAGGATCAGAGTTTAAGATTACAATTATGGTTAGGTTTAAGGTTTATATCATGGTTGTAATTATGGTTATGGTTAGGGTTATGATTAGGGTTAATATTAAGGGCTAGGGTTAGGATAAAAGGTTATGTTTACACCATAGTTAGGGTTAGGATTGGGTTTATTTTTTGGGTTATGATCTTTTTTAGGATTAGGGTTTAATGTTTATGTTAGGGTTAGAGTTAGATTTAGGGTTGGGGTTAGGGCTGTGAATAGGGTTTAGGGTTATAATTATGGTTAGGGTAAGGGGTTGTACATCATGGTTAGTCTTATAGTTAGGGTTAGGATTTTGATTAGGGTTAATGTTAAGGTTAGGTTTAGAAATATGGCTAGTTGTATGGTTAAACTTAGGGTTTTTTATAGTTAGGGTTAGGATAATGGTTTAGGTTTATGTCATCATTAGGGTTAGAGTTGTGTTTACAGTTTAGGTTATGATCTTGTTTAGGATTAGGATCAAAGTTTAGGATTATGATTATGGTTAGGTTCAAGGTTTATATTATGGTTTTAATTATGGTTAGGTTTGGGCTTTCTCTTAGGATAATATTTATGGTTAGGGTTAGCATAATAGTTTTAGGTTTACACCATGGTTAGGGTTAGGATTGGGTATAGAGTTTGGGTTATGATCTTGTTTAGGATTAGGATTTAATTTTAGGGTTGGGGTTATGGTTGTGAATATGGTTTAGGAATACAATTATGGATAGGGTGCATTGCAATATCATGCATATATATGATGACATTGATGTTTTATCATTGATGTCACAATATTTTTTTATTTCTATCAGTGTTCCTAATATGTTCAGTGATAAGATTGGTTTAGTATGACTACTGTGTTGAAGATCAGATGCTTTGAATGTACAAATGGTTTTAGGGATGTTTTTAGTTGACTTATGTAAATTTACAGAGGTTAGTCTTATGATTTGAGTTAGTTAGGATATTGGATCAAAGACTAGTATTTGGGATGTTCAAGAAGAGATAATGTTACAGTTTTTGGTTCAGTGTGGATCGGTTATGCAACATTTTTGGTTTCTGACTTGGAAACATGTCTAGGACAAGGATGTGTGTCCTCAATTTGAGTGGTTCATGATTTGGATACTAACAAACTATTTTTCTTGAGTGGCAGAGGTTACTGTTGGTGTTTTTGATGAACAGTACAAAGATAATGATGAATTCTAAGACAAAGTTGTTTTGGTTATTACTGTGACATTTCATGGTGGTTGTCAATGTTTCTATATCATGTCCTATTCATGTTTTTGGAACTCATTGAATTATATGATCCAATTTGGTGATTTTATCATGGCGTGTTGGTGTTCTTATTGATCTTGGCCAACTGATGGTGTAGCATATTATGATGGATCGAAGTGTGATCTATGGGTATGGATCATGTTAGAGGATGAAGATTTAGATTCTTGCTATGTCCTAGCCAACATATTTTGGATCACATTGATGACTACATTATATTTGATTAAATATTTGTAATTGAGGTGTTAAGGTTGAGCTGACCTTGTTTATTTCTACAAGATTGATGAATTGTATAAATGTAATGATGTAATATCCTTTTATGGATTAGATCATGTGTGTATGGTTGTATGAGAGATTTTTTAAAGAGGTATGAGTGTAATTTGAAATTGAGGCAAATATTTGATGTATTATATACTTTATTGGAACTATATTGGCATAATGAAGATGATATCAATCAGTTTATGATTTTTGAACTATAGTCCATAGTGGATTGTTGTCCATCTACTTTCTTTAAGGAAGTGATCATTCATTTGGGTTTTAGCCCTTATTGTGTTTGAGCAGTGAACTCTAGGCGGTGTTCCTGAATGCATGTGCATTTCCCTTGTAATACTCCTAACAGGGTATAGTGCTTTTTGCCGAGTACATCATCTTGTGGGTTTGACACCCACCATGGTTTTTCCCCTAATAGGGTTTCCATGTCAAAAATATTGGTGTTATGTGATGGTTATCATGTTGTGTTATTTGGTATAATGTTCATCATTCAGATTTGAGATTTAAGTTTAAGATTTGGTTGAGATCTTGTGTTTTGGGACACAACTATTTTACCCCCTCTCTTAGTTGTGTGTGCTACCTTATTTCTATCAATTACTATGAGAGCTAAGTCCTCTTTTGGAAGCTTGATCACTTGAGGAGATCTGGGATGACAACTTTGAAGGACAATTTGATATTTGAAGGCACTAACTATTTAATATGGAAAGGTCAAATGATTACACACCCAAGACACAAGGCAAAATACTACTAGGAGGTCACTAAGAAGACATAAAATCCTCCCAAAGATATTTATACTGCCACTACTAATGAGAGGAATAAATTTTAATACAATATCAAAGATAAGGAAGCATTGTTGAGAGCCATGTTTGATACGAAGTACACAAATGTTATGGAATTAGATAATACACATGAGGTATGAATTAAATTAGAGATTTTTCATGAAGAAGATTCATGTGTGAAGTAAGAAAAGTTGTAGAATTTAAAAGGGAAATTTTAGTCATTGAAGATGAGTTAGAATGAAAACATTGCTTCTTACATACAAAAGGTGAATGAGCTTGTTTGTGGAATCATATGCTCTGGTGGAGCATTGGAAGAAGATGAGATTATTTCTAAGGTACTTAGATCCTTACCTCTTGCTTACAAACACAAGGTTGTTGCTATTGAAGAGATCAAGATTGTGGCCCCAATAACAAGAGACACATTGGTTGGCAAGCTATCTACCTTTGAGATGAGTAAATTTGGTGATGGCCTTCCTAAACTTGAATCTACATTTAAAGCTACTATTTATAAGGATAAGAAAAGATATGACCCTAGAGAAAGTTCATCAAAGTGTAGATATAGATATGCAAAGGAGATGGAAGAAATTGAGGAAGAGGAGAGAAAGCTCGAAGAACTTGTAGCCCTACTTTCCAAGAGATTGCCTAAGGGAGCTGGTAAGTATGAAGGAAAGTTACATTTGAAATGATTTTCATGTAAAAATATAGGTCATTTTGCATCAAGATTCCTTAAGAGAGTACAAAAGCATAAGCCTAGGAAATTTACACCTAGATATCAGAAGAAATGTTATTTTTAGGCTAATGAAGGTGTGACTGATGATGGATCTAAAAAAGAGTGATTATGAGATTATGTTTATTACTATAAAAAATGAAATCCCTAGTTTCATAAATGAGGAAAAATCCCTAGCTACACATGTTGAAAAGAAAGATGAACGAGTGATAGAGAAAAGATGTTCACATCATATGACTAGAGATAAGAGAAAATTTGTGAAGTTGGAAAGGTATGATGGTGGTGTTGTTAGCTTCGGTGATTAAAATCCTTGTATGATTAGAGGTAGAGCTTCCATTACACTTGATGGTAATAATAAATATGGTTATGTTTTATATGTTGAAGGTCTAAAGAATAATATTTTGAGTGTTGGAAAACTAGTTGACAAAGGTTATAAATTACAATACAAGAATGGAGAGTACAAAATCATTGGAAGTTCAGGCATTGAGATTGCATCAAATACAAAGACTAAAGGTAATTCCTTTCATTTGAATAGTGCAGAGAATAGATGCCTATTTTCTTAAATTGATGACAATTGGTTATGGCACAAAATATTTTTTTCATGTGAACTTTGATAACATAGTGAGGATAAGTACTACTAATGCAGTGAGAGATTTACCTAAAGTGTTGAAGCCTACTAATGCAATGTGTAAGGAATATTAGCTGGGTAAGCTAACTAAATCTACTTTCAAAAGTAGAACTTATTCATCAAGTGGATTCTTAGATCTTGTAAATACTGATTTGTGTGGCATTAATAGAACTAGAAGCTATTATAGAGATAGGTATTTCATATTATTTATTGATGATTATTCAAGGATGATGCAGGTTACATTTTTAAAGGAGAAATATGAAAATTTTGAAAAATTCAAAATTTTCAAGGCTAGGATTGAGACATAGACAAGTATGAAGCTGGAATATCTGAGATCTGATAGAGTTGGTCAATTTAAATCTAGTGAATTTAATGCATTCTATGAAGAGAATGAGATAAAGAGACAAATGTATACACTACAGACCCCACAACATAATGGTATTGTAGAGAGAAGAAACATAACTATCCTAGACAGTGCAAGGACAATGATGATTGAGGGAAATGTACCACAAGTCTATTGGAGAGAAGTGGATAGTACTACAATTTATACATTGAGCTGAGTTCAAATCAAGAAAGAAACTGGTAAGAATCCTTATGAGCTATGGTATGATCTTGTTCATAAGTTATAAAATATTTCAGAATTTTTGGAAGAAAATGTTATATCAAAAGAGATGAAGATTTATGAAAATTTGATCCTATGTGTGATAAAGGTATCTTTATTGATTTTTCTACAAAGAGAAAAGCATACAAATGTTAAAATAATAGGTTAAGAAATATAGTTGAAAGTGATAATGTTAAAGTATATGAAAGTTATTAGATACAAGCTAGATCTTGCAAAATTGATTTAGATGATGAGGAAGACAATTAGGGAATGCAAGCATAGAAGCATGATCAAAATCAGAATAGTTTAGTAGATCAAAATGAAGTTACAAATGAGGAAGAAGTGGAGACACAAGAGTTAGCTACAAATGCAAATCCTAAGACTCCAAGGTATGTAAGAATAAATCATTTTGAAAATTAGATCATTGATGATAGGAATCAAGGTGTTCAAACTAGGGGTAGAATTTATAGAAATAGAGATAAGATTTATTTGATTTCAAAGATTAAACCTAAGGATGTTAATAGAGCATGTGAAGATGAAAGTTGGGTTAAAGCTATGGAAGAAGAATTGAAACATATTAAAAATGACAAAACATGGATCCTTGTTCCAAATTCTAAGGACAAGAATGTGATAAGAACTAAATGGGTATTTTAAAACAAACTGAATGAAGATGGTGAAGTGGTTAGGAATTAGGATAGACTTGTTTATAAGGGATACTCACATATATAGAAGGTATTGACTTTGAGGAAAATTTTGCTCGTATTGATAGAATTGAGGCTATTAGAATGTTTCTTGTATATGTTGCTTATAAATATTTCAAAGTGTATCAGATGGATGTTAAGTTTTCAATTTTGAATGGAGAGTTGAAAGAAGAAGTGTATGTTGAGCAACTTGATGGATTTCCATCGATTGATCAAAGTGACATAGTTTTTCGATTGAAGAAAGATTTGTATGGATTGAAACAAGCCCCTAGATCATGGTATGAGAGATTGAATAAGTATTTATTGAAGCTTGGTTTTAATAAAGGTATTGCTGATAGTAATTTATACTTCTAGATTGATCATGCTAACATTTTAATTGTTGAAGTATTTGTGGATGATATTATTTTCAGTGGGAATGATGAGTTGAATAAAGAGTTTGTTAATGAGATGAAAAAAGAGTTTGAGATGTCTATGATAGGTGAGATAAAATTCTTTCTTAGTTTGAAAATTACTCAATCAGAGAAATAAATTTTCATATCTCAGTCTAAGTACGTGGAAGAGTTGTTGAAGAAGTTTGGTATGGAATATTCAAAACTAGTTTATACTCCTATGGTTATCAGTTTCAAATTGAAAAAGGATGATGAGTCCCCTAAGACAAATCAAAGAAGATACAAATCTATGATTGGTGGATTATTGTACTTGATACAGACCAAACCTAATATTATGAATGTTATTTTCATTGTTAATAGATCTTAAGAAGATCCTAAAGAGTCACATGTTATTGTTAAAAGAATATTTAGATACTTGAAATGGATAGTTGACTATGATTTGTGGTATCTTAAAGATGATGATTTTTCATTGAGAGCTGATGCAGATTGGGAAGGTGATGTGGATGATAGAGAGAGTACAAGTGAAGGTGATGTTGGATGTTGTTGGAATTGGTTACTAATATTGTTTTCATTCGTGTTTTGTCATTGATGTCAACATATGTTTCTATGAAGAGAACAGACTGGTTATTACAGTGTATAGATACCATACGGTTGATTCAGAATGAGAAAACACAGGGTTGTGTATAGGGAGGTGTTGTGATCTTATATCTAAGATCACATGTTGTAATATTTTATATTGGTCGAGTAACAAAAGATTTGGTGAAGACTAGTTTCTGGACTGTGACAGTGGGATTTGACAGAGTTAGTCTCTGTGTTTTGAGTGTATCTTACAAGCGACGTGGATTCAGTGTATGCAAGCTTAAGGGATGTTAGATAACATATTGAGGAATGTTATTTGAACTTAGAAAGTCATGGGAAGCATGATGATGTTAGTTGTGGCATTTGTTATGGCAGAGACCTATTTGGGGCCAACTTCAAATTTGTCATGTGTATTATGGATAGCGAGCATGGATTATAGATGTTGGACCTTAATTGTTGAATTGTAATTGTTGTATACTTGTTTTAGATACTGTGTGTATCTTAGAAAGGGGTTATGTAATTATTTGTATATTAGGAAAGCCTAATTGGCCAACTTGATCATTTATTATAATAGGGTATATATGTAAGATCTTTTCTTTTGAAAAGATATGTAGTATGGATGGAATGTAAAAGAGGATAGTTTATGCTTCATTGGAACTGATCAAGAAAATAGTTTCTATTAGACAGTTCACAAGGATTGTGTATTTCCTTTATATACACTTGTGTTGTGAATAGTCAGTTCTAGAGGTGGACATAACCTTCTTTGGGTAGTGAGCCTACACTTTTCTTTGACTCCTAACAGGGTCTGTCTTTAACATAGACTGTGTATTGTAATGCTTTAATAAGTTCCTAACAAGGCTATATCTTTTAACAGAGATACTATACTCTTAGTACATCATTTGCGGGTGCTAATTCCCACTGGGGTTTTACCTTTAATAGGGTTTCCTCAACAACAAAATATTGTGTTATTGTATTGGCATTTACCATGTTATCATTTGATTTGGTGTAGCTGCTATTCAAAGTTTAAAGTTTAAAAATCTTTTATACAACTGATTCACCCCCCCTCTCAGTTGTATTGATGGACTATTATTCCTAACAATTGGTATCACAGCTATTGGTCCTTAGAGAGAAAGATTAACAACTTGAGGTGATCTTGGAGATGACATTTTATAGGAAGGATAGTCCGAAATTTGATCCTAAAAACTTTGACAATTGGAAGAACAAGATGAGAACACATTTTCTATGTTTGGGTATTGCCTACTAGATGATCAAAAAGAATGAGGTAACCATGAAGGCTGAGGATGAATTAGATAAAGCTACTGATGGAGAAAAGAAGACATTTTCATACAACATGGTTGCAAGGGAAGCACTGACCAACACACTCTCTAAAGGAGAATTTACTGAGATGAAAGATCTGGATTCAACACATAAAATTTGGGAAAGATTAGAAGCATTATATGAAGGAGACAAGTTTACTAAGAAAGAAAAATTACAGAACTGGAAAACAAGGATGGAGAATTAGAAAATGAAAGATGATGAAAATATTAGGGCTTATGTATAGAGAGTTATTGAGGTTGTGATTGGAATCATAAATTCTGGAGGCACTTATTGACTCAAAGAGAAGGGGAAAGGAGGGGCCAAAATGATGGCACACCCTACTTGATCCACCTTTCTCAACAACACGCGGAAGCAAAAACAACATAGTGAGAGAGAGAAAGCAGGATCATTCATATATTATTTCAAATTGATTCATACATGCCAGGCTGTAAGGCCTTCCTAGTTAGAGCCATATATTATAATGAATTATAGAAGTCCTCAAACATGCGAGGATCTGCGAACAATCTCGATTCTACCATCTTCTAGCTTCTATCAAAATTGACTCCTTAAACTCTAGCCAAACATCTATACTTATACAAGAGGCTATCAAACTAAGTTGTCCTTAAAATCCATAATCAACGGAAGGAATGATTAGATCTAGGACCACACACTTCCCAATGAGGGATACTAGCATTAAATCCATGACCCATAATCAATGCACAAGTTAGCCTCAATAGAAACTCAAAATAAACTACTCGGTAAGAAAGGATGACCGAGCAATAGACAAGCATCATTGAGCGCCAATGAAACAACTAACCACCCCGGAGATAACTAACCAAACTTAGTAACCAAAGGAAACGGACCAACTACCGAGCCAACTCAGTCAAAGAAGGAACTGAGCAATACAAACAAACTTCAAAATGTTTTTGGTGACATAGGATTGCCAAGGACTCGAGATACTCCTACATCAGAAACCTGGGATTATTTAGAAATGATTCTCTGAATCATTCAATAGGTATGATCCGAGCTACATCCAACTCAAATTGTGAAATCCATGAACTATCTTCAATCGATCTATTCTTTCACTTTACCAGATATTCCATATACTATTTTCTTCTTGTACTTCTACCAATTTTTTGCTCCAAAATCTATTCAACTTCTTCATTCTATTTCTTAGGATACTCCATTGGTACTGTCATGTCTTCATCAGGTTCATGATACTCATACAAATCAACAATGTTGAAAATTAGTGATATATCCATGTCATCAGGTAACTCAATCTCATATGCATTTCCACTGTCAAATTTCTTCAAAATCTTGCAAGGTCCAAAATTCTTCATCTTGAGCTTCCCATATGTTCCAACAGGAAATCAACCTTTCTTCAAATGAACCATCACTTCATCACCAACATCAATTCTTATATCTCCTTGATCTATCAGCTCTATCTTTGTATTTCTGATTACTCTCTTCCAGCTTGATTTTCACATCTTCATGCAATGTCTTCATGTACTCAGAAAACTTCACTCCTTCAACACTTCTCTTACTTTCATCAGCAATATCCCTTAAATCAGATATATCTCTCGGGTGTATGCCATTCACAATCTCAAAGGGTGTTTTTCCAATACTCCTATTCACTGAATTATTGTATGCAAACTCTACTTGTGCCAACATAGAATCCCAGTTACTAGATGTGTCTCCAACTAAACATCTCAAAAGATTTCTCAAACTTCTATTTACAACTTTTGTCTATCCATCGGTTTGTGGGTGAAATGTAGAACTATATTTCAACTCAGTGCCAAACTTTCTCCGAAGAGTCTTCCAAAAGTATCCAAAAAATTTACTATCTCGGTTAGAGATAATACTCCTTGGTAATCCATGCAATCTAACAATTTCCTTAAAGAAAAGATCTGCTACATGTACTGCATCTGATGTCTTTCTACAAGGTATAAAATGTGCCATCTTTGAAAATCTATCTACCACAACAAATATAGAATCACTACCTCTTACTGTCTTCGGTAAGCCAAGAAAAAAATCCATACTGATGTTAGTCCAAGGTTCCTCAGGTACAACAATCGGTGTATACAATCCAATATTCTGACTTACTCCTTTTGCAACTTGAAAAATTCCACAACTTTTCACAAATTTATGAACATCTTTATACAACTGTGGCCAAAAGTATTTCTCCTTAAGTAAATTCAATGTCTTATCAATACCAAAATGTCCAGCCAAACCACTACTATGTTTCTCTTTTATCAAATTAGTTCTCATTTATCCTCTCGGTATACACAACTGAATACCTTTAAAAAACATACCTTCTTGAATGAAATAATCTTCCCATTTTGTACTCGGTTGATCTTGAATAGGTTCTCTGCACTTTATCCACGGCTCAGAAAAATCAGGATCAGTTTCATACAAATCTCTCATCTCATCAAAACCAAGAACTTCAATTTTCATCTCAGTCATCAAAGATCTTCTACTCAATGCATCAGCAACTCGGTTAGTGACTCCACTTTTATGTTTTATCACAAATGTATAACTCTACAAATACTCAACCCATTTCATATGTCTCTGATTCAACTTATTCTAACAACCCAAGTATTGTAAAGCCTTATGATCAATATACAACACAAATTCACTCGGTATCAAATAATGTCTCCATTTCTTCAGTGCTTGAACAATAGCATAGAATTCTTGATCATACATAGAATATTTCCTTCTAGCATCATTCAAATTTTCACTAAAGAAAGCAACATGTTTACCTTCTTGACTCAACACAGCTCCAATTGCACTTCCACTTGCATCACATTCCACTTGAAATACCTTATTGAAATCAGGCAATGCCAAAATAGGCAATTCAACAACCTTCTACTTCAAGGTCTCAAAACTCTTATCAGCTCCATGTGTCCACTTGAATTCTCTTTTATCTCCTCTCATAGTCTCAGTCATAGCATTACAAACTAAACTGAAATTCTTTATGAACTTTTAGTAAAAACTTGCCAAACCATGAAATAATCTTACCTCACTAGCATTCACATGTGTAGGCTAATTCAGAATAGCTTCAACCTTTTCAGGATCCATTTTCAAACCATCAGCTAAAATTACAAATCCCAAATACACAATCTCCTCTTTCATGAATGAACACTTTTTCAGATTTATCAGCAACTTTTCTTCTTTCAATCTCTGGAAAACTTGTCTAACATGCAACAAATGTTCTTCTCTAGTCTTACTGAATATCAGAATATCATCAAGATATACAATCACAAACTTACCCAAGAATTTCTTCAAAACTTCATTCATCAACCTCATAAAAGTACTCAGTACATTAGTTACACCAAAAGACATAACCAACCACTCATACAAACCTTCTTTTGTCTTGAAAGTAGTCTTCCACTCATCACCTCTAATTTTGATCTGATGATACCCACTTTTCAAATCAATCTTTGTGAAATACTTTGCTCTAGTCAAACTATCCATTATGTCATCCATTCTCGGTATAGGAAACCTATACTTCACTATTATCTTATTGATTGCTCTGGAATCAGTACACATTCTCCATTCTCCATTCTTCTTAGATGCCAATACCGTAGGTACTACACAAGGACTCAAAATTTCTCTAAGAAATCATTTCTCAAGCAACTCTTGAATCTATCGGTTCAATTCTTGATTCTCAGTAGGTGTCAACCGATGAGGTGCCTTATTCGGTAAACTAGCTCCAGGGATTAGATCCTTGCAATGATTAATACTTCTCTTCGGTGGAAAACCATTAGGTACATTATTTTAAATGATATCATTGTACTCAGTGAGTAACTTATTAATCTCCCCAGGAACACTATCCTCTATTTTCTTACTCGGTTTGTTAGGAATCACAACAAAACATACATCATTCTTCTTCAAATCCTTAACAAATTTTCTTCCTTCCATCAAACAAAATTTCATAGATGTGAAAACATTACTAACAGGTTCTTCGATCAAAGGTAACAATATTTGTCTTCTTCCATCAGCCACAATAGTATACTTATGCACTCTCCCATCATATATAGCATGTATATCATATTTCCAAGGTCTACCCAACAAAATATGACAACAATCCATAGGCATGATATCACATAACACCTTATCATAGTATTTTCCAATCTTTAGATTCACATAACATTGTTCACTTACCAAGAGTGTATGCTCATCTTTGATCCATGAAATCTGATAGGGCTTTGGATGTTCCAACCTTTTCAACTGCAACTTTGTGACCATGTCCTCAAATGCCAGATTCTCTAAGCTACCACTGTCAATGATTACCTTTCAAAATTTGTTAGAAACTCTACATCTGATCTTGAACAAACTTTTCCTTACTGGATATTCCTTTTTACTTTCATTCCACAGTGCTCTTCTCACCATCAAGTTATTTTCCTTCTCAGGTTCATTTAGTGACTACTACCAACCTTCTTACTAGCATGTGTACATTCAAAGGATCTATGTCCTTCTTCTCCACAATTGTAACAAGTTCCTCATAAATTACCTCTGCTATAACCACCTTGGTAGTTACTGCCTCTGCCTCTAGATGAACTTTCACCTTTCCACTCGATCTTGCCTTTATCCATATTTATCCTTTCTGGTTCAGATCTACCACTTTCACCATTAGATCTACCTCTTCCTCTAGGGAATCTCCCACCTTGACCTCTTTGTCTCTGCTCATGTCTCTTGTTCAATTTATCCTCATCTTTCAATGCAAATTGATAACCCTCTTCAATGTTCTCCAATTTGACCAAACTGATTTCCTCTTGGATGGAAACTCTCAAACCATTCAGGTATCTAGCAATTCTTTCCACATCATCGTCATAATATCTAGATTTGATATCTAATCTATAGAATTCCTCAGTATACTCTTTTACTGAGCTATCTTTCTGCCTTAGAATTTGCATTTGCCTAACTAGGTTAATCTGATAATCAGTAAGGACTTTCCTTTCAATTTATTCACCATTTTATTCCATACCTTGATTTTGTCTTTGCCTTTCTTTTTGAGATCCAATTGCAGATGCTCCCACCACAAGGATGCATGACCTTTCAACTTTGTGCTTGCAATTTTCACCTTCTTTTCCTCAGATACATTTTTATACTCAAAATACTTTTCCATTTCAGTGATCTAGTCTATCAATTCATCAGAATCCAATTTCCCACTATATTCAAGAGGATTGAAGTGTGGTGTCGACTTCAAACTTGTCAAATCCTTCAAGAATATTTCCTCACCCTAATCCATAACAGGTGTAGGTTCTACTTCACCTTGTTCCACTTTAATTTCATCATCACTAACATCTTCAAGATGTCTTCCTCTTCTCTGGGTTGTTTCAACAGCTTCTAATCTACTAGCAAGTTGTCTCAACATGCCTGCCAATCCTGGATCTGCTTCTCACCTCCCACGAACCATGTTGAAAACCCTCTGCAATTATAGGTCAGATAGCAATCTGCCACCCCACAACAATTCAACTAGATCTTCACAAGAAGGAACCTACAAACCTAGATCTGTAGACCTAGATCCAGATCTCACCTCACTCTGATACCACCTGACACAAAGAGAAGGGGAAAGGAGGGTCCAAAACAATGGCACACCCTACCTGATTCACCTTTCTCAACAACACATGGAAGCAACAACAACACAATGACAGAGATAAAGAAAGATCATTCATATATTATTTAAAATTGATTCATACATGCCGAGTTGTAAGGTCTTCCCGGTTATGGCCAGATATTACAATGAATTACAAAAGTCCTCAAACATGCGAGGATCTGCAAACAATCTTGATTCTACCATCTTTTAAATTCTATCAAAACTGACTCCTTAATCTCTAACCAAACATCTATACTTATACAAGAGGCTACCAAATTGATTTGGCCTTCAGATCCACAATCAACGAAAGGAATGGTCAGATATGGGACCACACACTTCCCAATGATGGATACCAACATTAAATACATGACCCATAATCAATGCACAAGTCGGCCTCAACAGAAACTCAAAATAAACTACTCGGTAAGTGTACACACTAGATTGTGCACTTCTCTAAGTCATTACTTCAAAGAGAATCCATGAATGGGAAACCTTGAGAAAGTGACCTAGAGCTCCCTAGGCATAGAGTCACAAGGATGTGTATAGTGCTCTTAGCTAGAGCTATTGAAGCATGCAACTTTGCTAGTAAACCACACAATGGGAGATTCAAAGAGACAAGGGAAAGAATGCCAATATCCTCAAGAATCAAAATGAGAATGCAATGCAACTATGCTAATAATGAAGATGCAAGTAAGCTATGAAAGTATTACAAGCTTTATTAATTAAACTAGGTGAGCTAAGCTAGAACTTGAAAGGAAATCTAAACTAAGAAAGCATAAACATGAAGCTATGATGCAAGAATGAAAGCTAGAATGCAAGAAGATCTCCAAAGCTCCAAAGTCACCAAGAAATCCTGCAGCATAAGATTAGCATAAAAAATTGGGGATCCTAGAATGAGAAAAGAGCTCTCTTTTTAAAGGAATTGAAAAGGAATGGACCATGGAGATTAAGAGGCAAAAGATTTAATCAAGGGTGGGGCTTGAAAGAGGAGCAATCCATGTGCACAAATTTCCTCCAAGGACAAAAAAGTGTTGACTTTTGAGCCTCATGTGAGACAAAAAGGCCTTTTCTCCTTTTTATAAAATAAGAATAATGCTTTATTTGTGCAACTTAGGATAAGGGAAAAGTGGGGGCTTTTTATTTAATAAAAGGGGAGGTAATTATTTTTAATTAAATAAAGACTTAGGATAAAATGGCTAGCCCATGAAAAATAATCGAATAAATGATAGAATTAGGATTTGATCAAGGAAATTGATATAATGTTGAAAATGCTGATTTTTGAAAATATTGATTGAGGGATTTGATAAATTGCTGAATGGGGGCCCAAAGTCTAGGCGACCATTTTAGGGTGCATACATTTGCCCCTCTTTGACTAATGTTAGATCGATTTGGGATCATATGTAGTCAAAGAATGGAATTGAAATGTGAGATCAATTTGGGATCACAAAACAACCGATACATGTGTTCGACAGATGTGAACATATCAGGACAAAGATAAGTTGAAAGACAAGACCAACATACCTGTAAATAGGAGATTGTCAAGTCTCAAAATAAGAGATAAGAATCTCAAGCAATGTTTGATTGATAAAGCTAATTCAAGGATTGAAGTTTGATAGGTACTGCCCCCTCGGAATCAAAATTGAAATCAGGTAGAGGAGAAACAATAAATTGATAAATCTGATCAAATCACTAGAAATCATAATCAAAGGTGAAAGATGATAGGATAACCATCAAGCAGTGAAAATATGCCCCATTTTGACTAAGTTTGACTGAGAAAGATATAGGATAAAGATGAAGTCAAACCTCAGAGAGATGAATCGAATGAAAATGAATGAAAGACTAGAAGGTTCAAAGAGATGGGGAATGAATGAAATGAAGATGCCCCAATGAAGATCAAAGAATCATGCCTCAAATGGTCAGCCAACTGCGCAAAAGAAGGAGAAATTTTGAAATGCAATTTTGACTATCAAGATGAACTTAGATTTCAATTTTGATCTTGAAAATGGATCTAGGACATCGAAATTAGCCAGGGGTGCAATTTTCCCACAATTCTGAGATGTTTTGAAAATTAGGTCAAAAAGTCAAAATGCTATAAAAGGGGGTAAAAAGGTCATTTTCAAATTCATTTGTCTTATTGTGATTTGAGAACTTTGAGAGCTTAGAGAGAGAACATGGCCCAGCAAGAAGTGATTCCGGTACACAAACATCAATTTGAGTGCACCCGGTTGCACAACTGGCCTCCTCAGTATGGTGCCCCAGTAAGTTTTCAAAAAAACTCACCCTGAGTCATTAATGAGCCATTTATTGCATTTTAAAACACATTTTTAATTTTTTAAAAATATTTCAAATTTCACTTGTGCAAAAGTTTGTACGCTACTTATAAAGTATCGCACCCCTTTGATAATATTTATCGTGTGATAGTTCGCGGGTCCACAAAGTATCGTACAGGTGTTCAATCTAGTATCGCATGATATCAGACAAAACATCATGCAATCCTATGAAAACTTTCATACTCAAAAATATTATCGCACTATTATTGAGGAAAGTATCACATGATACTTTATCAAAAAATAGTATCACAGTAGTGTAATAGGAAATATCGCATGTTTTAAATTTTGAGAAATATGACATGGGTCTAGACAATTTTTGCATTTAAGATTTCTTGTACTGATTTTAGACATCCATCATGATATGTTCTGACATCTAGTTTGGGGTTATGGCTTGTAGGAGAACTTTCCAGTGCTCCTCATTAGGGTGCTGAGAGTGATTGGGTTACGCTACGTGAGAGATCTAGATACTCCTGGTAGGAATGATCTCATCAGCATGGGATTCGGGTTCTTGCTAGATATGCCCCATATTTGGGCAGATCATGGGCTACTGATGGCATTGGTTGAGAGATGGCATAGTGAGCACACCACCTTCCATCTGCCTACAGGAGAGGTGTCTATCACTTTGGAGGATGTCTATTAGATCCTCTGAGTATCTAGCCGTGGAGATCCAGTGAGTATAACCATGTTTCTAAATGTTCATAAATGTAGAGTTTCCATATGATAAAAACTAACATGATTTTTCATTGGCACAGGTATAATATGATCATGATCCGATCGAGGGGCGACAGGCCATCTAGGACATGTTCCAAGATGTGATGATCATTGATAGACACCTTAGTTGGGACCAACTAATGGAGGACTTTGGTCGAGACTTTCTAGTTCCATGCATAGTGTGCTCGATAATAGCACATGCCTTGATCAAAGATAGGAGCCAGAGAGGGTTCCCATTGGGCAGGGGTAGGTTAGTTGCCGATTTGATAGCACACCCACGATGGATGGCATGGGGCCCAACTATCCTAGCTGATATGTACCACGAGCTCCATGAGATCATCTATAGGGATAGCAGGACATGGGCATGCGGTGCTATCTTAGTAGAGGTATGGGCATGGGAGCACATCGTTGTTGTGCACCCACATGTGCAGCCTAGGGAGCGGAGATGCCCCTACATCTACATGTACACAGGTTTCATTTCACAGCCCCATAGAAAAGATGTGACATACTATAGGAGGCTACTGGATGAGCTCACATCGTTCGAGTGGAGACCATACAGGGCTTGTGAGTAGTGGAGCGACCGAGCGAGGGAGCTAGGATATATGCTATGTAGTCGGCCACTAGTAGGTTGACACTTTTAGATTGTTGAGCACTTCATCATCTCCTGGGTCTGGAGACAATTTGGACAATAGCAGAGGGTGCCCACAGAGATGACCACATATGCCCGGGTTAGGGATGAGGAGGGACAGGGATGGCTGCTGATGCTAGACTACCAGCAGGTAGTATAGGACACTGTAGGGATATGCAGGGAGCCATGGGACTATCTCCCAAATATGGCAGATGCAAGTGCAGATGCAGCCTACAGGGTAGAGCGGCGGAGGTATCCATTCCCATGGTTTATAGTTCTTGATGCACAGGTGACGACATAGGGTGGTGAAAGGAGTGACAAGGATGTGGGAGATGGGGGAGATGGAGGGAGGGTGAGGGAGAGAGGACAGGGATCTGATGATGAGGGAGATCATGCAATGAGATTAGTTCACCGATGGTTGGATGCTAGGCAGGATAAACCTATAGGGGGAGGAGGAGAGGATCTCAGGGCTAGAGTGCAGGTCTTGGAGACTGAGGTACATCAGCTCAGGATCATGATTGCTGTGTGAGATCAGCAATTAGCGGATGCATGAGCTGAGATAGATCGGCGGGAGAGGGCAGCACAGGCTGACGCTGCAGAGATCTGGAGAGAGGTGGCGTGAGTGACCTATTACCATGGATTATACATATAGGCTATACCTACAGCACATTGAGCACCACTCTACTTTGAGAGCCCTGGGAGATCTGACATGGTACTAGATAGAGTGGCAACACCACCTCCGCCACCACCACATGATGGGGAGAGTCAGACTTAGGTCTAGGGTGTTTAGATGTATAGAGACACATCTTGGGACATTATCTAGATTTTGGATCCCACATTGTACTTTGTATCATGACATACATACATACATACATACATACATACATACATACATACATACATACATATATATATATATATATATATATATATATATATATATATATGAGATTTATTGGATTTGTGATGTATCTTGTGTATGTGTCCCACTTGTGATGGATGTTTCAGTTTTATTGTCTTGTGATATTGCTCAAATGTATGATATATGCTTATATATGCTCATATATAATCTCTCTCATAGATGTATGTTTAGTTCTCATGTTTATGATGTAGACTCATGTTTTTGAAAATGAGCTTTTTATAATATAGATATGATGATAAGATTAACCCCTTGTGATGACAGGAAAAAGATGTGATGAAAAAGACAAGGAGCGAAAGACATGATTGAGAAAAAGTGAAAGCTGAGCATAGTTGACCAACAAGTCAGTGAAAAATGAAAGGAGAAATTGCATGTGTGTAGGTCATAGAATCAAACTTTGAGTATTGCATCTGCTAATGGAAAATATCATATCAAGGTAGACTATGGGTAAGATATCTGATAAGTGTTGAGAAACACTTGATGCTAGGGCAGTGTTGAAAAACACAGTTGGGGTGGTGTGACTACCTTTTGAGATTTTAAATTTTTTTTATTTTTTGGTATTTTGAAATATATAATTTTTTGGAGATACATCAAAGCACCTACTACTAAGTTTTCACTAAGATGATCATTTTTTCAAGACATTTTCCAATTTTTTAAATTTTTGACAATATATCATTTTTTTAGATTTTTTTAGGATCAATAAGTATGTACAGAGGATACCCCCAGACAGAACATGCATCAAACTCCCAAGTAATATCACATCATGTAGTTCCAATTTCTAGCAAGGTGGAGAACGAGAGGGATTAGCAAGCTGGTGGAAGAGATGGAAGACAAGAGAATGAAGGGAAGAAATCTTCAAGGGAAAACTCTTCAAGAGTACCCAAGCTAGGGAAAAATTGTCATGTAAAGCACATTTGGACAAGCAATGAAAGGCCAACATAGGATAAGTCACAAAAGCGTAATGCAAAAGAAGGAAAGGATGCAGTCCAAAGGAGTAGACATGTCAAGAGGCTTCATAGCATTATTTTTTACTCTTTTTTATTAGATCAAGACCAAAGGGGAAAAAAATAGCGAAAGACTAGAATGAATGGAGGAAAATAAATACGAAGGCTAAACATGAATGAAATGAAAGCAAGATCATCGTAAGATAGCTCACAAGATAGCCAAATGTTCATGTATAGGTCAACATTTTCAAGATCAAAGAGAGAAGACAAAGTGGATGAAATATGTAGAAGAACTACACATGATGCCTGATTGCCAGGTTTTCATCACGGTACTTATCCAAGGTGCCACAAGGGAGTGGTTTTCACCATAGGATGAATTTATTTCTCTTTACTTTTGCTACCAAGGCGCCTGTTTCCAAGTTTCCACCAAGGCACATTTTCACTTTTTTCATTTTTTATTTTTATTTTTATTTTTGAATTTTTGAATTTTTTCTATTTTTTTTATTTTTTTTATTTTTTTAATTTTAATTTTTATAAATTTTTCTATATATATATTTTTTTCTTTTTTTGAAGAAGGCAAGCTTTTTAGATAATGCTCCTTGAAAGAATAAACCATGATATGTCAAGGATTCAAAATGATATGCTCAAAGATGCTGATAGGGAAAGGAAGATGGAAGAGAAAAATGGAGGATAATATTTTATGTAAAGTGAGTGAGGTTGGAAGATAGGAGGAATAGGCAAATGAGGAAAAATGATAGAAGGTAGAAGGATAATGAATGGAAGGATTGTGAAAGGGTAGATGGAAAGGAAGGAAAGATCAACATCAACACACACCTTGAAGGGTGGTAAGAGGATGGAGGAAACATGAATGAAGGAATATGGTGAATGGATAGCAGAGGTTGTGGTTTAGGTGCATGAAATGGAAGAATGTTTTTGGACAAAGATGAAGTGGAAGCCTTTGGAAGCTTGAATGTCAACTTCACTTTTTGCTCAACATTAGACTCTTTCAAGAGAGACTTTGGAATCCATATAGATATAGGATTTTTATTTCTTTTTGATGATTTAGAGAGAATATCTTCAATGATGGATTTTGGAACCCATACTTGTCTTGTAGTTTTCTTCTTAGATATCTCTTTTGATTTTATGCCTCCATGTCGATTAGAGGAGACATGGTGATCTTTTTTTTTTTATGGATTCTTGTATTGGTTCTTTTTCTTGTATTGAACATTCAAGTTACTTCCAAAAGACTTGGGACTTGTGGAAGAAGAAGGAGGATAGGACTGGATTAGATGGGTTAGTGGATGAAAAGGATTCAAGGGTATGCATCTATTTTGATCTTGAGGAAAGATAGGAGATGGAGGGATGTAAGGACCCAAGATGGATGAAGAATTATGAGAGTTAGGAGGGGAAAGTGAAGGTACATAAGGGCCCAAGATGGAAGGAAGACGTGAAGCCCTTAGTATTGGTGGAGGAGGTCCAAGGATGGATGTGGAAGATACAAAAGGATAATCAACCAATTCATCAACATTTATATGACAACCAAGGACATCAGTATCTCTAGAGTGAGCATTAGGATTTGCGATAGGATCATGAACATCTTGAATATGAACAACTTCTTTGATAGGATTGTTCGGAGGTTGCAAAGACTTAGGAAGAGTAGAAAGTGGAAGTGAGCATGGAGTGGTAGAACAAGAAGATGGAAGACTTTGATCTTGACAAGGAGCTTTGGATAGCATAAGCGCATAATTTTCTTCTTGATTTTCAATAGGCTTAACATTGTTTTTAATAACCTTAATGGAAAGCGCAAGTGTAGTAAAGTTATTTTGATCATTAATAAGTTCAACGGTGTAAGTAGTAGCTTGATCTTGCTCAGGGGAAAACTTAAGACATGGTGGAATGAACAAGAAAGGGCGTAAAGGATCAAAAGAATCATGAAATGGATAAGAGATATTATGGAAAGGATTGGATGACATGGAGGATGTTTGATCTTGATCTTTCTTTATGTTTTTTTCTTTATCATTTTTAGAGTCCTCTTGACATGGAACCACTTCTAAGGACAAGGAAGCATGTTGGGATTGTATGGAAGACTTTGGAAGAGATGGTGAAGGACTAGTTGAAGTAGGCATTATAGCACATAAAGGCTTAGGGTCTTTAGGTTTAGCATTATTAAGAGTATTTGCAGCCAAGTGAAGGTTAGCTTGAGTTTCTTTAAGAGGTAGCCCTTGAGGATAACTATAGGGAACCACATGAAAAGTATTAGGATCTTTGTTGGATGAAGGATTTGTGAAAGATTTGGAAGTCTTGGAAGCTTTAGGAGATGTATGGGTATTGGAGGAAGTAGGGGATAGAAGGGAACCATCACAAGACAAAGGTACATCATTAACACAATTTTGCTTAGGAGTGTAATCTTTATTTTCAGCATGAGAGTTTTTAGAGGAAGAATTCTTATAGTATTTATGTTTCAAATCAGTGCGGTACACTTTATATTCCTCAATAGAAGTAGATGTATCATCTAGGTATTGTTCGCAGAAATCATCAAAGTCTCTTTCAAAATTAGAATCATATGGATCACCATCACGATCTATCCAATGTGACAACCCATTTCTAGTAAGCACGAGCACATGACTAGGAGGACTCTTAGGAATAGAGGTGTCATAGGTATCACTATATTGGCCATCATCATAGCCATCATAGTCATCCAAGTTGTCAAAGATGGGTTGATCACTCTTCATGGGAGAGGTATCACTAGGACTATCATATTGCTCATTATGGTATGTCTTGAGAAGGGAAGTAAGACTCTTAGGAGAAGTAGAAGAGGAACGAGATCTTGAAGAAGAGGAAAGTGAAGACTTAGTGGAGGAAGAAGACTTGGAATATGCAGAATGCGAATAATATTCAGAAGAGTCATGGTAAGACTTGGAAGATAAGGAATGATGAGAAGACTTAGAAGATGAAAAATGTTTGGAAGAAGGAGGTCATGACATGATCATGTCTATGATCCTAGCAAAGGCGTCTGATTCATTCATCTTTTATTTTATTTTTGTCTTAAATTCATCACCTATGAAATATCTAGAAGGACTATTGGAGGAATAAAACTCTTCGAATTAAGAAATGAGGTCGAGATCATCTATTTTCAAGAGCAGTTCCATAACAAGATAGTTGAAATTCATGGTTTTAAAAAAGGAAGAATCAAGCATGAAAGTGACAAAAGAGATGAATAGAAAAAAGTAGACTAGATAATAAGAGGAAAAGAATCAAGAAGACATGAAGAGTCTAGGAAGAAGACATGAAGGAAGAAGAGAAATGATGAAAATGGGAGACTAGGAAGACATGAGAGATGTGGAAGAAAGAAGGCCAAGAGTCATTTTGTGCAATTTGATACCATTTAAGTTCATTTGGATGTTGAGCAACATGTCATAGCACCTCAGATCTGACCCGAACCGACCAAGGAGACTGAAAATGACAGAAGTCAGACAGACAACAATTTTACCCCGTGTGACAATTTACAGAATACTAGGATGATATAATCTAGCCAGGCGATATTTCTTACAAAGGTTATCCGATAGTTTCCAGGCAGCCTGTGCGATAAAATCCAGGCAACCTGTGCGATAGTTGTGCAGCAATGAAGTATCACATGATAAAACTCAGAACAGTGTGTGATGATATTTCAGGATCATATGACTCTTGACCAGTGAGTGTTTAAATTTCAATTTTTAAGGGTAATTCGGTCAAAGTTTCAATCTGATGGTTGGATTTTTCAATTTCAAACATAGTAATAGCAGTAATCAGACAAGTTTGCAAATAGTAGGTGATCAAACATGTCATAAAACACTTTCACAAGGGCGAAAGCAACCTTTCCAAGACAAGCAATTGTGATATCAAAGCAAGAAAATCCTATGAATGCTACCGTGATGTTTGATGTTTGAGAACATTTGCACGGGTAGATCACAACGGGAACACTTCAAGAACTTACTAGCCTAAAAAGACAAAGGCTCAATACTTAACAACTTGGCCCACACTTGATGTCCCATTGCCTCACACAAAGTGGTTGCCCATAATAGATATTGACTTTGTCATGGAAGTGTCAATGACACAACCAAAGGAACATAGATGGTGAGTAATCTTGGGGTGATCCAGGTTAGTCCACAAGGATCAATCCTTGCACCAAGAAGCTAAGTGAAAAATAGGGTGGCTTCTATCTATGGTTCTTAGTAAGGGCTTCCGTTCATAATACCCCTCTTGCTCCCCAAAGGGACTCCTTACCTTGCGGCAAGTAATGGACCTCGCAGCCACAAGAGTACCTTAAGCATTCTTGTCTAGCATTTTTCTCATGGTCACAATCCCACAAGTACTCACACCAAAAGAAGACAAGTACTATGTCTACCAAGGTTTTGTGTTTTTGATAGCCTTGAGTTTATAGTGGGTCAGAATAGCCGGCTATAAGCTTGTCCCCACTTAGGTCATTCCTTTTGATTGCTCAAGACTAGGCCCGCTAAAGGATTCTAAAACTAAACAAAGAGTGGATCAACCTTTGAGTGTCAAGATTTTTGGTTCACCTCAAGGATGAATAGCATACTCTCCTAGCTCAAAAATTTCTCCCAAACACACCAAGAAAAGGCTCAATTACCCTCTTGCTTTCAAAATCCAAAGATGGGTCAAGATTTCTATTTCACAAGGGTGAAGAGCATACTCTCCTACCACCAAAAGATTCCTACAACAAGATATTAAGTGCCTATGAAAAGAAACAACTAGTATATGCCACACTTAAAAATAAAAGCAATGAACAAGCACTTGATTATTTTTATGCTTTGGGTAGCCCTACAAGAAAAGTTAGTAGCCCTTGTGCATTTGGAGCTTTGACATGTGTTCTTTTGGAAAATATTCAAGCAATGAGAGCACCTACAAGCACAACTTGTTAGCCCCATAGTAGTTAGCGCATCAAAACTAAATAAAATCTGTAAATCAAACTCTGTTCTACCACAACAAACCAGAAATCCGAAGCAAACCAATCAAATCCTTGCAAAGAAATGACTAAAACCAGTCACTACCAAGCCTGTGCAACAGTTCAGTTGCCAGAAGAATTGCATGACACTTTACAGTATAGTGGTGCGATATTTTCCTCCTGGATGATACTTCACACTGTGTTCGGGAGATGAAGTTCTGTATGGTCGTGCGACAGAAACCTATAAAGCTGCATGATACTTTTACTAGAAAAGTATCACACAGGTATAATAAAGTATCACACTATGGACAAGGCTTTTGAGGATACCTGTTTTGAAAGACTCAAGCCAAACAAAGATTAGATTTTAGTCTAGCATGAAATCAATAAAAAATAAAGAAAACTCTAAACTAAGCCACCTCAGATTGAGCCAAAACAGGTGCACCCAAGCACTGTTTGATTTGCTCTTGCTTAAGGAGATGTGTGTGTGCTCTCTAAGTGCATGGAGCATGTTCCTTATGCATTTTAGGATGGATTGAGATCCATGAAAACCCCATAAATGGCACAAAACAGGTATAGAACACCTGATTTGCCCTTAAGGCCTCAAGGATCCAAATGATGCTGAAATGAAGATTTAAGCTACATGATGTTTATGCTAAGATTGATTTTAGACCAAATAGAGATGTGATATGATGCTATGCTCATGCAAAACAATGGAAGAAACTAGGTTAATCCATTAAAGCTATATTAAGATGAGCTAAAATGCTTGAAAGTAAGCTAAATTAGGATTGATTATGCTAAAGCTAGAAGTAAAAGGGCATGATAACAATGCATTGAAGATGAAAGACTAAGCTAATGAATTTTTTTTTGAAAGGAGGAACGAGTGGCCAGGATCAAAATCTTTAAGAGAGGCTAAGATTCATTCAAAGGGGAGCACATGGATTGTGCTAGTTCAGGGCCACCTCCTTATGACAAGTGTCACAAGGGCATTGGGTTGAAAGATGGGAGGGATGTGCACAATTTGAGAAATGTGCCTAAGGTCAAAGGGTGTAAGAAAGGGGTGAGGGGCTTCTTAAATGCATGATAAATGCATGTAAGAGGGATAAGGAGGCCTTAAATGCACTTAATGCATGTAAGAGAAGTTTCTAGAAGTTTGTTGACTTTGGGTTAAGCTTAGCATGGCTAACCTTGGTTAGGGAATGTGACAAGATTAGGGGGGGATTAGGATTAGGATTAAGATTTTCTAGAAGAGTCTAGAATTTCCTTAGGATAAACATGGATTTTAGGAAATAAATAAAGATTTATTTATTTCCATGGTTTAGGTTTGAGAATATTTATTAAAAATTAATTTAACAAATATGAGGATTAAATATTTAATCTTAATTAAATATTTTGAGTTGGGATTAGGGTTAGGAAATTATGGGATTAGCTTTTAATTGAAATTAAAGAAGGATTAGAAGATTCTAGAAGAGGTTAGTGGTCTTAAGGAAATTGGCCAAGTTTTGGGCAAAAAATAAATAAATTATTTATTTTGGGATTTTTGGTCAATTTATTAATTAAATAATTAATAAATAAGGAGATAATGTTTAAATAAGATTTAAACATTTTTGGGAGGGATTCCTTAATTAAATATTTTTAATTAAGATAAAGAGATTTAATGACATAAAAATAAATAAATAAATAAATAAAATAATTAATTAATTAACAAATGATGATGTCATCAGGGGTTTTTTAGAAAATAAAAAATACATTATTTTCTAAATTTTTTTTAGGTGTCTACACACACAATATTGGAAGACTATTGCACGATAATTTATCAGAAAAATAGAAAAATAGAGCCGAAACAGCAAGCAAAAATGATGACAAAAAATTGACGGAAATACATGAAAAGAAGGACAAAACAAGAGTGTTATGCCCCATGGTGGGTGCCAAAAATGTACACACTAAATTGTGCACTTCTGTAAGTCATTACTTCAAAGAGAATCCATGAATGGGAAACCTTGAGAAAGCAACCTAGAGCTCCCTAGGCATGGAGTCACAAGGATGTGTGTAGTGCTCTCAACTAGAGCTATTGAAGCATGCAACTTTGCTAGTAAACCACACAATGAGAGATTCAAAGAGACAAGGGAAAGAATGTCAATATCCTCAAGAATCAAGATGAGAATGCAATGCAACTATGCTAAGAATGAAGATGCAAGTAAGCTATGAAAGTATTACAAGCCTTATTAATTAAACTAGGTGAGCTAAGCTAGAACTTGAAAGGAAATCTAAATTAAGAAAGCATAAACATGAAGCTATGATGCAAGAATGAAAGCTAGAATGCAAGAAGATCTCCAAAGCTCCAAAGTCACCAAGAAATCTTGTAGCATAAGATTAGCATAAAAAGTTGAGGATCCTAGAATGAGAAAAGAGCTCTCCTTTTAAAGGAATTGAAAAGGAATGGACCATGGAGATTAAGAGGCAAAAGATTTAATCAAGGGTGGGGCTTGAAAAAGAAGCAATCCATGTGCACAAATTTCTTCCAATGAGAAAAAAGTGTTGACTTTTGAACCTCATGTGAGACAAAAAGACATTTTCTCCTTTTTATAAAATAAGAATAATGCTTTATTTGTGCAACTTAGGATAAGAGGAAAAGTGGGGGCTTTTTATTTAATAAAAGGGGAGGTAATTCCTTTTAATTAAATAAAGACTTAGGATAAAATGGCTAGCCCATGAAAAATAATCGAATAAATGATAGAATTAGGATTTGATCAAGGAAATTGATATAATGTTGAAAATGCTAATTTTTGAAAATATTGTTTGAGAGATTTGATAAATTGCTGAATGGGGGCTCAAAGTCTAGGCGACCATTTTAGGGTGCATACAATAAGAAAGGATGATCGAGAAACAAATAAGCATTGCTGAGTGCCAGTGAAACAACCAACCACCAAGGAGATAACTGACCAAACTCAGTAACCAAAGAAAACCGACCAACTACTGAGCCAACTCAGTCAAAGAAGGAACCAAACAACACAGACAAACTTCAAAATAATTTTGGTGACACATGATTTCCAAGGACCCGAGATGCTCCTACATCACTTATGAAGAGGAAGAAGTCATTGCAAATATCCTTAGATCATTGACACCTGTTTACAAGACCAAAGTTCAGGCTATAGAAGAGATTATACCTTTGAATGCAAACTTTAGCAAAGAGATGTTGATTGAAAAGTTAACTACCTTTGAAGCTACAAAGATGGGAGATTCTTTACCTAAAGTTGAAACAACATTTAAGGCATCTGCACACAAAAATACATTATCTAGAATTGCGAGCACCAACAGTGGTAATATAAAAGAATAGCTTGGTGAGTATGTTGATGAATTGGAATAGATACAGGAAGAAGAAAGAAAGCTAGATGAACTTGTTTCCCTGATCGCTAGAAGAGAAAAGAGAGGTAAGGGTAAATTTGAAGGAAAGTTACCTTTGAAATATTTTTCATGCAATAAGATAGGTCACTTTGCATCTAGATGTCCTACAAGAGTTCCTAAGAAAAAACCTAAGTTTTACAAACCTAAGTATTCAAAAGAAAAATAATGTTATTATGCTAGTGAAGGTATTTTTTATGATGAGGAGATTAGATTTATTGCTATCAAAGATGAAAAAACATTACATGAGGAAAGAGCTTTAGTATCACATGTTGATAATAAATCTGAATGGGTTATAAATAGTGGTTTCTCACATCATATGACTAGAGATAAAAATAAGTTTATTAAACTAAATAAGTATGATGGTGGTGTTGTGAGATTTGGAGACAATGTTCCTAAGCTTATCATTGGAGTAGGATCTATTTATTTGAATGGAAAGACTAATACTGACAATGTACTACTTGTTGATGGACTTAAGCATAGCTTGTTGAGTGTTGGACAACTGATGGAAAAGGGTTATCAATTGAAATTCATTGATGGGAAATGTTTTATTAGAAGGGTGACCCCAGAAGAGTGGGTTACACTTTTTTAGAGATGTTGATTTTTGCTAAAAAAACACATTTTTAATAAAATATGATGATTTAAGCCTTGAGAGGTTCTATTTGAAGGATTTAATTACAAATGGTTAGCTCAAAACCTCTTAGATAAAAAAAAAATTGATATAACATCTATACTCCTCATTCATACCTATAATGGAGTCTCCTTCGCACCTGTTAAAATGCTGACAAAAAATCACTTCAAGTTTATCTTTTAGAAAATCAAATGAACCAATTTGACAAAACTATCTGTGTAGTAAGGTACTACTGAGAAAAATCTTTCCAATGATTATAATGTTAATATATATTAATTTTATTATGACTTTGTATTTTTAGTTTTACTAAAGATAGATATCTCACCGTATGTCTACCTCTATGTTTGACACTTATGGAAAAATAGTAAATGAGAGAATAAAATAAAATAAAATATCTATGCCCTAGGTATTGAAGTTATCTTTCTATCAAAAAAAATAAAAATGAAATTGGACAAATACACGACAAGTTATAAGCTATGTAGTCAACGTATGTCAAAATTACGATTTAGTCAACTTCAAACATTAATAAAATATGAAATAATCATGATAATGTTATCAAACTAATTTCATGCCCTTCGTATGGATGTTAAAAAACTAAATTTGAAAGAATCACATTGATATCTATTTTAGAAAAAAAGTTATGCTCTATGAAAACAATGTAACTCTTTGGAAACGACGTTTTCAGCAACATACCAGTTTTCATGGGAGAAAGAAAAAATCATTCAAATCAATTCAAAAATAAAAATAAAAAATATATTTAGAATCTAGACAAAAAATCTTAAAAGACTAATTTAATTCATCTTTTAATTTCAAACGGTTTAACGACAATAAGCATCCGAATTTGAATTTTTTTTTCAAAATTTAGAGTTCAGTGTCTGTTTAGGCAAAAAAGTGTAACCCACTATTGTGGGTTCACCCAAAAGTATGACAAGAAATTTGATTGCAACTGGTACTAAATCTAGAGGTAATGTATTTGAGTTAAATACATCTGAAGCTTCTTATTTTGTTGCAAAAATAGATGACAGTTGGTTATGGCACATAAGGTTTTTTCATGTTAATTTTGATAATATTGTGAAGGAAAGCTTGGCTAATGCAGTGAGAGACCTACCTAAAATTGTAAAACCATCTAACACTATGTGTAAAGAGTGTGTTATGGGAAAGAAGACTAGAAGCAGTTATAAAAGAATATCATATTCAGCGAAATGAAAGTTGGATCTGGTACATACAGACCTATGTGGACCTACAAGGACAAGATCATACTATGGTGAAAGGTACTTTATACTTTTTGTTGACGAATTTTCTAGAAAGATGTGGATTACTTACTTAAGAGAGAAATTAGAAGCATTTGACAAATTCAAGTTATTCAAAGAAAAAGTAGAGAATGAATCAGGCTTAAAGATAAAATGTTTGAGATCAGACAGAGGTGGAGAGTTTACTTCAGATTAATTCAATTCAAATTGTGAAAAGAATGGAATACATAGACAAACATCTTCTTCTAGAACTCCACAACAAAATGGGATAGCAGAGTGAAGAAATAGAACAATATTGGATGTTGCTAGGACAATGTTGATAGAAGAAAATGTATCTCATGTACATTGGAGAGAAGCCGTTGGGAAAATAGTATACACATTGAACATAATTCAAATAAGAGAAGGTACAAGTAAGACTCTTTATGAATTTCAGTTTAATCATACTCCTACTATAAGATATTTTAGAATATTTGGAAGTAAATGCTATATCAAAAGAGATGATGAAATAGGGAAATTTGATACTAGAATTGATGAAGAAATTTTTCTTGGTTATTATACTAAAAGCAAGGCTTACAAATATTTTAACCTAAGATTGAGAAAGATGGTTGAAAGTAATAATGTGAAGATAGATGAAAAGTTTCAGATACAAGAGATAATGTATGATTGTAATCAAAATACAGAAATCAAGGAAGTTGCTACTACAAAAAAAGAACATGTTGAGACTGATTGTGAGAATGAGATTTGTGATGATGACACAAAAGAAGTTACTAAGACTCCTAAGACTCCGAGGTATGTTAAGAAAAACCATCCTGAAAATCAAATTATTGGTAATGCAAGTCAAGGAATAATGACTAGATCAAAGATAAGGGAAGAAATTTGTTTGATTTCTCAAGTTGAACCAAAGACTATTGATGACGCTTATACAGATGAATCTTGGATCAAAGCTATGCAGGAAGAGTTAGATCAGATAAAGAAAAATAACACTTGGGAATTGGTTCCTAGACCTAAAGACAAAAATGTAATAGGAACTAAGTGGGTTTTCAGAAACAAAATGAATGAAGAAGGAATTGTTGTAAGAAACAAAGAAAGTCTAGTTTGCAAAGGCTATTCACAACAAGAAGGCATAGATTTTGAAGAGACATTTTCTCTTTTTGCTAGGTTGGAAGCTGTAAGATTATTTTTGGCTTATGCTACATATAAAGACTCAAGGTATATCAGATAGATGTAAAATATGCATTTTTGAATGAGGATTTTGAAGAGGAGTTATACATAGAACAACCTGATGGATTTCCTCTAATAGAAGATGAAGACATGGTTTTCAATTTGAAGAAGATGCTATATGGATGGAAGCAAGCACCAAGGGCTTTAGACAAGTACTTACTTCATATTGGATTCAGAAAAGGTAATGCTGACAACAATTTGTACTTAAGAACTAATCAAGATGAAATTTTGATAATAGAAGTTTTTTTTGATGATATTATTTTTGGAGGCAATGATGAGATGTGTAAGAGGTTTTCTAAAGAAATGGAGAATGAATTTGAGATGTCCATGATTGGCGAGATGAAATTCTTTCTTGGACTACAAATAAATCAGAGCAAGAATGACATTTTTATTTCTCAGATTAAGTATCTTAAAGAAATGTTGAAAAAGTTTGAAATGGAAGACTATAAAACTGTTGGTACACCCATGGTGATTGGCTATAAACTAAAAAATACTGATGAGACCAAGAGTGTTTTTCAGACCAAGTATAGATCAATGATTGGAGGATTACAATATTTGACTCACTCTAGACAAGATATTGCTAATGTTGTTGGAATTGTGGCTAGATATCAGGCAGATCCTAAAGAGATACACTTGGCTACTGTGAAAAGGATATTTAGACACCTAAAAGGAACACTTGACTATGGCTTATGGTATGACAAAAATGATGATTTTGAACTACATGCTTATACTAATGCTGATTAGGCAGGAAGCATTGATGACATAAAGAGTACTAGTGGAGGTACATTTTTCTTTGGGAAAAGGTTGGTTTCATGGTTAAGTAAAAAGTAAGATTGTATAGCTCAATCTACTACTGAATCTGAGTATGTTGCTATTGCTATTAATTGCACTCAAATTGTTTGGATGAAAAAAATACTAAAAGATATTAGAATAACTTTTGTTGAACCTGTGGTTATCCAAATTGTGATAACACCAGTACAGTGAATATGTTAAAGAATCATGTGATGCATTCTAAAACTAAGCATATTTTTATTAAGTATCACTTTTTGAGAGACAAGGTAGAAGAGAAAGAAATAAGGTTGGAATACATTAGCACAAAGGAACATATAGCAGACATCTTTACAAAGCCGTTTCCAAAAGATGCCTTTGATTATCTCAGAGGTATGCTTGGGGTGAAAGACCCTCCTAGTGAGAATTAAATGATGCAGGGATGCATTAGTCCAGAGGTCTTCAAAGCTCTATCATTTTCTGGACTTGATGTATGGATCTACTCCTCAAGGGGAGTGATCGTTGGAACCTTACATAATACATTTGGGTGATTCAACACCTGGTTAATGAAGACTAAACAAAATACATTTGATGACTTATGACACCCTTTTCCATTGTCGTCAAAGGGGGAGAGATACTATGAGAAAATCCTTACTCTATGGGGAGAGATACTATGGGGAAGAGTTCATTGTTTTAGGATATTGAGAAAGTTGTATTGAGAGAGTATTTTTTATTGATGGATTTAGGTTAATGGATTTTTCCATATGTTTCCATCAATGCCAAAAAGGGAGATTGTTGGATGTTGTTGGAATTGGTTACTAATGCTATTTTCATTTGTGTTTTGTCACTGATGTCAACATATTTTTTTATGAAGAGAACAAACTGGTTATTATAGTGTACGGATACCGTACGGTTGATTTAGAATGAGAGAAAATAGGTTTATGTACATGGAGGTTTTGTGATCAGATATCTAAGATCGCATACTGTAATATTTCATATTGGTTGAGTAATAGAAGATTTGGTGAAGACTAGTTTCTAGACTATAACAGTGGAAATTGACAGAGTTAGTCTTTTGTGTTTTGAGTGTATCTTGTATGCACCCTAAAATGGTCTCCTAGACTTTGGGCCCCATTCTTGCAATTTATCAAATCTCTGAATCAATATTTTCAATTATATCAATTTCCTTGATCAAATCCTAATTCTATCATTTATTCGATTATTTTCTATGGGCTAACCATTTTATCCTAAGTCTTTATTTAATTAAAAGGAATTCCCTCCCCTTTTGTTAAATAAAAAGCCCCCACTTTCCTCTTATCCTAAGTTGCACAAATAAAATATTATTCTTATTTTATAAAAAGGAGAAAAGGCCTTTTTGTCTCACATGAGGCTCAAAAGTCAACACTTCTTTCTCATTGGAGGAAACTTGTGCACATGAATTTCTCCTCTTTCAAACTCCACCCTTGATCAAATCTTTTGCCTCTTAATCTCCATGGTCCATTCCTTTTCAATTCCTTTAAAAGAAGAACTCTCTTCTCATTCTAGGACCCAACTTTGTATGCTAATCTTATGCTGCAGGATTTCTTGGAGAATTTGGAGCTTTAGAGATCTTCATCCATTATAGCTTTCATTATTTCATCATAGCTTCATGTTTATGCTTTCTTAGCTTAGATTTCCTTTCATGTTTCTAGTTTAGCCCACATAGCTTAATTAGTAAGGCTTGTAATACTTTCATTTTCCTTTCATAGCTTAGTTTGCATTCTTCATTTCTAGCATTGCATTGCATCTTCATTTTTTGTTCTTGAAGATATTGGAATTCTTTCCCTTGTCTCATTGAATGTCCCATTGTGTGGTTTACTAGCAAGGTTATAGGCTTAATAGCTCTAGCTGAGAGCATTTTTAATATCCTTGTGACTCCATGCCTAGGGAGCTCTAGGTTGCTTTCTCAAAGTTTCCAATCCATAGATTCTCTTGGAAGTAATGACTTAGATAAGTGCACATCTTAGTGTGTACCCTTATCTCTGGTGATTTGTATAGGAGGGGTTTAGATGGGACACTTCTTAGATGCTTAGAAAAGGAGGAATTTGATAAGGCATTAGTTGACATTCACAAGGGCATCTGTGGGGGACATTCCAATGGTCTTGCCATGGCCCGAAGGTTTCTTAGGGTGGGGTACTATTGGCCTACCATGCAGATGGATGCAATAGCTTTTACAAAATCCTATGAAAAGTGTCAAAAACATGGTCACCTAATACATGCTCCAAGCAGGGAGCTTATTCCTTCTATTTCTCAGTGGCCATTTCAGCGCTGGGCCTTTGACCTTGTTGGGAAAATTCATCCCAACTCATCAGGTGGACACAAATTTATCATCACTGGTACTGACTACTTTGCCAAATAGGTAGAAGCTATCCCACTTTCTGTTGCCTCAGGCAAGACAGTTTCTCTTTTCATCCTAAACCATATCATCTGTTGATATGGCGTACCTTCTGAGATTATCACTGACAATGGAGGTCAGTTCAAAAATAAGGACCTAAAGCAACTCTACAAGAAGTTCAAGATAAAACAACATTGGTCCTCCATTTACTTCCCACAAGGAAATGGTCAAGCAGAGGCTTCAAATAAAACCATTCTCAAAATTCTCTATCGAACAGTTCACAAGAATGGTAGAGATTGGCATCTACAGATAAATTCAGCCTTATGGGCTTATAGAATGAGTATTCTTACTCCAATAGGGGCTACTCCTTTTGCCCTTACCTATGGTGCTGAAGTAGTGTTACCTTTAGAGGTGGAAATTCCTTCACTTAGAGTTTCCCTCAAAGGTCTAGTGACATATGAAGACTACCGCACCATGAGACTCCAAGAGCTAGAACTTCTAGATGAGAAACGTAAAACATCATTTGACCATATGAGGGTCTATCAAAAGTGTATGTCCAAAGCTTTCAACAAAAAGGTTCACCCTAGAGAATTCCAAGTGGGAGATCTTGTCTTACGAGAAAACCCTAAGAACCAACAACATAGAGATCAAAAGGGAAAATTCAAACCTAATTGGCTTGGACCTTATATCATTACTACTACTTTTGGGACAGGTGCTTATTTGTTATCTACCATAGAGGGAGAACAACTCCCTAATCCTATCAATGTCTTGCACCTAAAGAAGTTCTATCCATGATGCTTGTTCTATCTGGGGGCATCCTTTGTACATATTTATTGATCCTGAAAAAATTCCAAAAAAACTCATATATGATACTGAAAAAATCTTTAAAAGCATATAAAGTCCTAAAAAAATACAAAAAAATTCAAAAAATTCAAAAAATTCAAAAAAATAGAAAAAGTGCCTTGGTAGCCAAAATACAAAAAAATTGAAAAAAATCAAAAAATTTGTCAAGTGGTGAAAACCTAGAAACATGTGCTACTTGAGGCCTTTGCACCCTTGTTTCTTAGCACACGTCCTCAATACTTAGCCTTTCTCCATCATGCCTTGTCCTTGTTGCCTTGGTTTGGAATTGGTCTTTGTCTTTGTCTAGGGGGCATAACTGTGTTAGCTTTGGTCTCTTAGATGCATTGGTCTTTAAGACATCTTGCAAACGGTGTTTTTCAACACCACCCCAATTGTGTTTTTCAACACTGCCCTAGCATCAAGTGTTTCTCAACACTTATTAGATATCCTACCCATAGTCTTCCATGATATGATATTTTCCACTGGCAGATGCGATACTCAAAGTTTGATTCTATGACCTACACACATGCAATTAAACACTTGACTTGCTGAGACTTGCTTGACTTCATTTCTTTGTGTGTTGTCTATGATGATTTCTTTGATGAGTGTTTTCTCCCTAATAGTTTTCGATGATGCTGAGCTAGAAGACTGGGGGCACAAGGACATGTTTTATTTGTTTTTTGCTTGAGGGTATATTTTGTTGATCTTAATTATCATGAGCATTTATGCTTGTTCCACTTGACACTAGGATCTACAATATATTATCCTTGACTATTTTTCGCAAGTGCATGCTTATAGTCATATTGACTTTCTTGTGTCTCGATATGAGCATAATCTTGCTACACTAAACTTAGGGAACCTCATTGCACTATTAATCTTGACCTACATGTCTTTGATGCTTAGGTGGGATTCCCACATACCTATCTGATATAGATCATATTTAGATTCACATAGTTATACTAGTGTGCATTGTATGATCTTGCGATGCTACCAATAACGCTTGATGATGATTATTAGAGACTAATGGCTTTGTGACCTTGCAAGTAAACCACTTTTCATAGTAGCTTGCATTCTTAGGTTCATGTTAGTTTAGTTTTTCATCTTGCATATGGAGAGAGCTCTCCTTTCATCTATCACGGACTTGTCGGTCAACTGCGCTCACCTTTTGCTTTTTCTCGATCATGTCTTTCACTCCTTGTCTTTCACATCACATCCTTTTTCTGTCATCACAAGGGGTTAATCTTATCATCATATCTATATCAACACAAAGATAATTTTTAGAAACATGAGTCTATATCATAAACATGAGAACTAAACATACATCTACGAGAGAGATCATACATGAGCATATATCATACATTTGAGCAATATAACAAGACAATAAAACTGAAACATCTATCACAAGTGGGAAAAATACACAAGATACATCACAAATCTAGTAACTCTCATATATATATATACATATACATATATATATATATATATATATATATATATATATATATATATATATATATATATATATATATATATATATATATATATATATATATATATATATATATATATATATACGTGTCATGATACAAAGTACAATGTGGGATCCAAAATTTGGATGATGTCCCAAGATATGACTCTATACATCTAATCCTAGACCTAGGTATGACTCTCCCCATCACGTGGTGGTGGTGGTGCTGCCGCTTTGTCTAGTACCACATCAGATCTCCCAGCCCTCTCAAAGTAGAGTGGCACTCTTTGTGCTGCAAGGATGACTACTATATATAGACCATGATAGTATGCAGCTCGTCCAACCTCTCTCCGGATCTCTACTGCATCGGCCTATGCTGCCCTCTCCTGCTAATCTATCTCAGCTCATGCATCTGTCAGTTGTTGATCTCGCACAACAATCATGATTTTGAGCTGCTATATCTCAGTCTCCAAAACTTGCACTCTAGCCATGAGATCCTCCCCTCCCCTCTCTGCAGGCTGGTCCTATCTTGCATCCACCCATCAGCGAATTAATCTCATCGATCATCCTCCTCCTCACCATCAAAAACCTATCACCATGACCATTTTCGGCCACCTGATCTAGATCCCTATCCCCTGTTCACTCCCCCATCCCCATCACTCCCATCACCACCCTATGTTGATGGTTGTGCATTAAGAGCTATAAATCATGGAAATGGATGTCTCCACCGCTCTGCCCTATAGGATGCATCCACATGTGCATCCGCCATATCGAGAAGGTAATCCCATGACTCCCTATGTATACTTGTGGTCTCCTGTACTACCTGCTGGTAGTCCAACATCGACAGCCATCCTTGTCCCTCCTCATCCCTGGCCTAAGCATATGTAGTAGTCTCTATGGGCACCCTCTATTGCCGTCCAAACTGCCTCCATACCTGAGAGATCATGAAGTTCTCAACAATCTCAGAGTGGTGGCCTAATAGTGGTCAGCTACATAGCATATACCCCAGCTCCCGCTCTTGTTCGCTCCACTGCTCACAAGCCCTGTATGGTCTCCACTCAAAAGATGTGAGCTCATCTAGGAGCCTCCTATAGTATGTGAGGTCTTCGCTATGGGGCTGGATGATGAATCCCATGTACCTGTAGATATAGGGGTGTCTCCGCTCCCTAGTCTGCACATGTGGGTGCACAACGGTGATGTGCTCCCACACCCATACCTGTGCTAGAACAACACCGCATGCCCATGTCCTGCTCTCCTTGTAGACTATCTCATGTAAATCATGGTACATGTCTTCTAGGATCGCTGGGCCCCATGCCATTTGTCAAGGGTGTGCTATCAAATCTGCTACCAATCTACCCCATCCCAGTGGGAACCCTCTCTGGCTCCTGTCAATAATAAGGGCTTGTGCCACTATCGAGCACACTATGCATGGCACCAGGTAATTATGACCAAACTCCTCCATCAGTCGGTCCTAACTAAGGTTTCTATCAATGATGGTGACATCCTGGAACATGTCCTAGATGGCCTGTCGCCCCTCGGTCGGATCCTGATGATAATATACCTATGTCAACAGAAAAATCATGTCAGTTTCTATCATATGGAAACTTTACATCCATGCACATTTTGAAACATGATTATACTCACTGGATCACCATGGATAGATACCCAAAGTATCCGATAGACATCCTCTAGTGTGATGGATGCCTCTCCTATATGCAGATGAAAGGTGTTGTGCTCACTGTGCCATCTCTCAGCCAACGCCGTCAGTAGCCCGTGATCTGGCCGAATATGGGGCATATCTAGCCAGAACCCGAATCCCATGTTGATCAGGTCATCTCTCCCAGGAGTATCGATATCTCTGACACATCGTAGTCTGGTCACTCTCAGAGCCCTGATAAGGAGCACCGAAAAAGTCTCCTGCAAGCCATAACCCATAACCCAGATGTCATAACATATCATGATGGATGTCTAAAATCAGTACAAGGAATATTAAATGTAAAAATTGTCTAGACCCATGTTATATATTTCAAATTCAACACATGCAATATTTCTTAATATACTAGTGCGATACTATTTTTGGATTTTGTATCATGCGATACTTTCCTTAATAATAGTGCGATACTATTTTACTGTACGATAGTTCGCACAAGATCGCACGATGTTTCGTCTAGTATCGTGCGATATTGGATTGAACATTTGTGCGATACTTTGTGGACCCGCGAACTATCGCACAATAAAAAGTATCGAGGTGTGCGATACTTTAAAAGTGTCATACAAACTTTCGCATAAGTATAATTTGAAATATTAAAAAACAATTAAAAACATGTTTAAAATGCCATAAATAGCTCATAAATGACTCAAAAGGTGAGTTTTTCTGAAAACTTACCGAGGCACCATACTGAGGAGGCCGGTTGTGCAACTGACCATGCTCGAATTGATGTGTGTGGACTAGAATTGCTGCTTGCTAGGCCATAATCTCTCTCTGAGCTCTCAAAGTTCTCAATATCATAAAAGACAAATGAATTTGAAAATGACCTTTTTACCCCTTATATAACATTTTGACTTTTTGACCTAATTTTTAAAACATCTCAAAATTGCATGAAAATTGTACCCCTAGCTAATTTCAATGTCCTGGATCAAAATTGAAATCTGAGTTCATCTTGATCATTAAAATCACATTTCAAAATTTCTCCTTCTTCTGTGCAGTTGGCTAACCATTTGAGGCTTGATCCTTCGATCTTCACTGGGGCATCTTCATTTCTTCATCCCCATCTCTTTCAACCTTCTAGTCTTTCATTCCTTTTCATTCGCTTCATCTCTCTAAGGTTTGGCTTCATCTTTATCCTATATTTTTCTCAGTCAAACCTACTCAAACTAGGGCAAATCTTCACTGCTTGATGGTTATCCTATCATCTTTCACCTTTGATTATGATTTCTAGTGATTTGATCAAATTTATCAATTTACTATCTCTCCTCTACCTGATTTTGATTTCAATTTTGAGGGGGCAGTACCTATCAAACTTCAATCCTTGATTCATCTTATCAATCAAACTTTGCTTGAGATTCTTATCTCTTATTTGAGACTTGACAATCACCTATTTACAGGGGTGTTGGCCTTATCTTTTTCAGTCAGCTTACCTTTGTCCTGATATGTTCCCATCCGTCGAACACATGTCTGGATTATTTTGTGATCCCAAATTGATATCACACTTTAATTCCATTCTTTGACTGCATGTGATCCCAAATCGATCTTACATTAGCCAAAGAGAGGCAAATGTATGCACCCTAAAATGGTCGCCTAGACTTTGGGCCCCATTCTTGCAATTTATCAAATCCCTGAATCAATATTTTTAATTATATCAATTTCCTTGATCAAATCCTAATTCTATCATTTATTTGATTATTTTCTATGGGCTAACCATTTTATCCTAAGTCTTTATTTAATTAAAAGGAATTCCCTCCCCTTTTGTTAAATAAAAAGCCCTCACTTTCCTCTTATCCTAAGTTGCACAAATAAAGTATTATTCTTATTTTATAAAAAGGAGAGAAGGTCTTTTTGTCTCACATGAGGCTCAAAAGTCAACACTTCTTTCTCATTGGAGGAAACTTGTGAACATGGATTGCTCCTCTTTCAAACTCCACCCTTGATCAAATCTTTTGCCTCTTAATCTCCATGGTCCATTCCTTTTCAATTCTTTTAAAAGAAGAGCTCTCTTCTCATTCTAGGACCCAACTTTTTATGCTAATCTTATGCTGCAGGATTTCTTGGAGACTTTGGAGCTTTGGAGATCTTCATCCATTGTAGCTTTCATTCTTGCATCATAGCTTCATGTTTATGCTTTCTTAGCTTAGATTTCCTTTCATGTTTCTAGTTTAGCCCACATAGCTTAATTAGTAAGGTTTGTAATACTTTCATTTTCCTTTCATAGCTTAGTTTGCATTCTTCATTTCTAGCATTGTATTGCATCTTCATTGTTGATTCTTGAAGATATTGGCATTCTTGTCCTTGTCTCATTGAATCTCCCATTGTGTGGTTTACTAGCAAGGTTATAGGCTTAATAGCTCTAGTTAAGAGCATTCTTAATATCCTTGTGACTCCATGCCTAGGGAGCTCTAGGTCGCTTTCTCAAGGTTTCCAATCCATGGATTCTCTTGGAAGTAATGACTTAGAGAAGTGCACATCTTAGTGTGTACATATCTTACAAGCAATGTGGATTCAGTGTATGCAAGCTTAAGGGATGTTAGATAATATATTGAGGAATGTTCTTTGATCTTACCAAGTCATGGGAAGAATGATGACGTCAATTGTGGCATGTGTTATGGAGGAGACCTATTTGGGGCTGACTTCAGAGTTGTAGCGTGTATTATGGATAGCGAGCATGGATTATGGATGTTGGACCTTAATTGTTGAATTGTAATTGTTGTATACTTGTTTAGACACCGTGTGTATCTTTGCAAGGGGTTATGTAATTATTTGTATATTAGGAAAGCCCAGTTGGCCGACCTGATCATTTATTGTAATAGGGTATATATGTAAGATCTTTTCTTTTGAAAAGATATGTAGTATGGATGGAATGTAAAACAAGATTGTGGAAGCTGTGAGCTTGTATCTGTTGGATGTAGAGAAGAGGATAGTTTATACTTCATTGGAAATAATCAAGCAAAGACAATTGCTATCAGACAATTCACAAGGATTGTGTATTTCCTTTATATACACTTTGTGTTGTGAACGGTGAGTTTTGGAGGTGGACATAACCTTCTTTGGGCAGTGAGCCTACACTTTTCTTTGACTCCTAACAGGGTTTGTCCTTTAACAAGGACTGTGTACTGTAATGCTTTAATAAGCTCCTAATAGGGCTAGAAGATTTTAACAGGGATACTATACTCTTAGTACATCATTTGTGAGTGCTAATTCCCATCGGGGTTTTACTTTTAATAGGGTTCCCTCGATAATAAAATATTGTGTTATTGTGTTGGCATTTGCTATGTTATCATTTGATTTGGTGTAGCCGCTATTCAAAGTTTAAAGTTTAATAATATTTCATATAACTGATTCATCCCCCCTCTCAGTTGTATTGGTGGACTGTTATTCCTAACATGTACATTCTTCTTGGGTAAGAGGTTAGTTTCTTGGTTAAGCAAAAAGAAAAATTGTATATCAAAATCTATTATTGAGGTTGAATATGTTATTGTTGCTATTAACTATACACAAGTGGTATGGATTAAGAAGATGGATATCATAATTAAATATGATGAACCTATTGTTATCTATTGTGATAATTCAAGTGCAATTAATATTTCAAAGAATCCAATGTTACATTCAAAGACAAAGCATATATCTATCAAGTATCATTTCTTGAGAGATAAGGTTACTAAAAAGGAAGTCATATTGTAATGTGTTTCTAGTCAGGAGAAGATTGCAGATATTTTCAAAAACCCCTTGTCTAATAATACTTTTGAGTATCTTAGAGGTAAGCTTAGGGTGATTACCCCTCTTGATTAGAGCTAGAGATGCATTGATATGCATCATTCATGTGTTCTTACAAAGATTATCATTAATTTGATTGATGTCTTTGGTGGCTACTACTCAGGAGGAGTAGCTAGTCTTGTGAATTTTTTTGGGTTTCTATGACATAGTGCATATATGTGCCTTTGCCATTGATGTCAAAGGGGGAGAGGTAGTCATGTGAAAAATAGTAAGATTCAGCTTATGAGGTGAGATTGGTTTTAGGGGGAGAAGGTTTGTTAGAGAGACTACACATGAAAGATAATTTTATGGATATTGTTGGTGTTATCGTTGATATGATTTATTTGTGCATTGATTGTTTTTCACATCATATATTACAATTAATGCCAAAGGAGGAGTTTGTTGGAATATCATGCATATACGTGCTGACATTGATGTCAATATATATTTTTATTTCTATCAGTGTTCCTAGTATGTTTAATGAGAAGATTGATTCAGTATGACTATTGTGTTGAAGATCAGATGTTGTGAACATACAGATGGTTTCGGGGATCATGTCTTTAGTTGACGTATGCTAATTTACAGAGCTTGGCATTAGGATTTGAGTGAGGTATAGATGTTTGATCAAAGGCTGATATTTTGGATGTTTAGGAAGAGACAATGTTATAATTTTTGGTTCGGTTTGGATCAGTTATGCAACATTTTTTGGTTTCTGACCTAGTGGCATGTTTAGGAAATGAATGTGTGTCCTCAGATCAAGTGGTTTGTGATTTGCATGCTGGAAATCTATTTCTCTTGAGTGATAGAGGTTATTGCTGGTGTTTCTAATGAGCAGTGTAGAGGTAATGGTGAATTCTGAGACAAAGTTGTTTTGGTTGTTACTGTGAGATTTCATGGTGCTTGCTGATGTTTCTAGATCATGTCCTATTTGTGTTGTTGGATTACATTGAGTTATGTGATTAGATTTGGCAATTTTCTTATGGCATGTTTGTGTTCTTATTGTTCTTGCCAACATGATGGTGTAGCATTTTGTGATGGATCAAGGCGTGATTTATGGAGTTGGAGCGTGTTTGAGGATGAAGATTTGGATCCTTGCTATGTTCTTTTTGACATATTTTGGACCACATTGATGACTGCATTTTATTTGATTGAATATTTTTAATTGAGGTGTTAAGGTTGAGTCAACCTTGTTTATTTCTTCAAGGTTCATGAATTGTATACATGTAATGATATAATATCCTTTTAAGGATTGGATCATGATGCGTGTATGAGTGTATGAGAGCTTGTATGAAAAGGTATCAGTGAAATATGCAACTGAGGCAAAGATCTAATGTATTATGTACTTCATTAAAATTGTATTGACACAATGAAGATACTATCAGTCAGTTCATGATTTGTGGATTGTTGTCCATCTACTTGTTGTAAGGCAGCATGCCTTCCTTTGGCTTGTAGCCCTTGTTGTATTTGAGCAGTGAGCCCTAGGCAGTGTGGCTGAATGTATGTGAATTTCCTTTGTAATACTCCTAATAGGGTATAATGCTTTTAACAAAGTGCATCATCTTGTGGGTTTGATCCCCACTGTGGTTTTTCCCCTAATAGGTAATAGGGTTTCTATGTCAAAAATATTAGTGTTTTGTGATGGTTAATGTGTTGTGTTATTTGGTTTAACATTCATCATTCAAATCTAATAAGGTTAACAATTGGTTAAGATTTTGTGTTTCGGGACACAACTAATTCACCCCCCAGATGTGTGTTGCCTTGTTTCTATCAAGGTAAGGGGTTACATCATGGTTAGTATAACGGTTAGGATTAGGATTTTGATTAGGATTAGGGTTAAGGTTAGGATTGAGGTCAGATTTAGGAATATGGTTAGTTTTATTGTTAAAGTTAAGGTTTTTTTACAATTAGCGTTAGGATAATGATTTACAGCTATGTCATGATTAGGGCTATGGTTGAGTTTACAAATTTGGTTATGATCTTGTTTAGGATTATGATTATGGTTAGGATTACGATTCAATGTTTGTCATCATGTATTTAAGGTTAAGGTTTATGGTAATGGAGCATGATTATCTCCCTAATTGAGAGGTTTTTTTAATTTATTTGTGTATCTATCACTTCTCTATTCAAACCTATCATGAGCAAATATCATTGACTAAATAGTCTATCAGCTGACCTAATTAGTTACACTAATATATGCAAAAAAGACCATTTTTTCCCCCTAATTGACCTTCAATATCTCTTTGGCGTATATACCCATTGCACCCTAGGGTGCAATTGCTAGTTTTAATTTTTTTGGGTTGGGGCCCAACTCAATTGATGAGAGCTTATTGTAGTAGGCACAACGTCATGAGCTCTAGTCTCCTCCCAATCCATGTGGTACTAGAGGACATGTCACACAAGCCTCATCGATCATATTAAAAAGTTTCTTCTAGATATATCCTAGAACAATCCAATTATATTATTTGGTTACTTTACCTCTTGATATATGTAAAATGTAAAAGAGATTCACTATTTTTCCAATAACGAAGTGTATCTTACACTTAGAAGTAAGCGTTAATCATGAAGAAGAAATCATATAAAAGCTTCTAAAGTGGAAGCTGCTTTCATAGAAAGCCAATGTGAAGGGGGGCAATTCTCCTCAATAAACCCTAGCCATATTTATATAGACCTTTGAAATGCATGTTGATGTGGAGGACACCAAGTGAACTGGTTACACCATCAAGCAATTAAAAAAAATAATGATCATGCCGCGTTTGAAACATGCAATTCATGGAAATTTCCAAGGCTCGTAGAAAAAAGATTTAATTCAAAATCTTCAAATTAAAATATACCAGATTACTTCTAAGTCACTGCACGTGAAATGATCTCATTTGGACAGTAGTTTCCCCATTAAAGAATCAACCAAATAGAAAAATCCAAGTGACCTTAAAAAAAAAATTGAAGCAAGATTCCTGTGCATTGGAACATTTCAGTGCTATTTCCTCTGATGTTTTTATAATGCCCATCAACGCCATTAAGCAAGGGCATTACAATTTTCTAATACAGGAGACCAGGACAATTTCCACGTTGGATCTGTTCAGTGTTGACCTGCCAAAGTCACTGTTTGAACACATAATGGTCAAATGCCTTGTAAGCTATAAAAAGATCAGGTAAACAATCAACCATGCAAGAACTTCTGCATAAGTAGTTTGTGTTTTCAAGGCATTCAAGAAAACCACTATACATCTCTTTACTCTCAGTCAGAAAGAAGTAAGTCATTTCAATATGAGTGGAAGCACAGGATCTGATTTGATGTTTCCCTTTAAGATGGGTCCATTTCATCTATCTCACAGGTGTGTTCTACTTTCTCATGGAACTCAAAATTTATCCCTACTTCTTATTCTTTCCTTGAAATCAAATGACCCAGTAGAGAACTGAATCTGAATCTTACAGAATTCAGGTCATCTTGTTTTCTCTAGTCTTTGTATGAGTAAATCACTTCTGGGTTATCTGATTTCATGAATCTTTAGCATATGGGTTTTATAGTATTAATCCATGGGTTTTATCAAAGGTTTTCTGTTTATTTGATTTGTAATGGGTATGTGCCAACAATAAGACTGTTGCTAGAAAAGTACCTGTGAAAGAGATTTTACAATTAGTGAATGTAGGGCCCCTGATTCCGTCTATTTCTTCATTTGGAATGGTCCAAAAAGATTGTTTCTATTCAATTTACATGCATGTTAACCTAAATTATTTCAATCTGGGAAACAGTATCATATACATAGTTGAGTATGCCCCTGTAGATTACCCTGTGGATTTCTTTGTACAATCTGAAAACAAAGGGAGCAGCTAGACCTATATGTGGGCTTTTTGAAATTATTTTTCTGAAATTTGAAAGAATCAATTGGGTATATTTTTGTATTGATGTTTTGGATGGTTTTCTTTTTCTTGATTATTGATTGTTAAATATGATCCAAACCATCCATACAAAAACGTATTCAACTGATTTTAGAAAAAAAAATTTCAAATACTATTTAAACCGTGGAAAATTTATACTAACTATTTTTTAAATTGTAACCATTTATTTCATTTGTTGATTGATAAATGAATGGTTATGACCGTCACAAGATATCAAATTTAGTTGGGAATTATAGAGAATACTGACTCATACAATAATGAAAGAACTAAATTTATCATCAGGATGATTCTGTTAATCAATTGGGTTTTGAGTTCCCTCTTTTTTTTCATCATGGTTGTTAAATTTTTGCCTCACAGAAAAATGTAAACTGAAATAATAACACAAAGTTATGGACTAAAAAGAATTTGAATGTTCTGTCCTGATAATTTAGATCATGTAATAAGATCTGAAATGTCCATTTTAGAAAATCAGAATAATTTTATAAAAGAAAATGTTAAAAAGCCATTATAGCCTGTAGAAACATCATATTTCTGTAATAATGTCCTGTTCCATTGTGCAGAGTTGTGCTGGCTCCAATGACAAGGTGCAGAGCATTGAATACCATACCTCAACCTGCCCATGTTACATATTATTCACAAAGAACTACACCCGGTGCCCTTCTAATCACGGAGGCTGTCTCTGTTGGAGATCAAGGATTTGGGTAAATATAATTCTAAGATATCAGGTTTTCATAGTTTATATTTATGTTATTTGAATTTTTGGTTTTGATTGTGTATTTTTTTCTTAGCAACATCTACAATCATAATCTATAATTCATCCTTAAATTGTCATGAGGTCGCACCAGAAAATAGTACTCACTAGAAAATTATTCCATAGATCTCTTTTTCTAATTCAAAATATTGATGAAAAAAATTAACACACTCTCAAAGATATTAACCTGAAACAACAAATATAATCTTATTAATTTAACTCTAATTAAATCTTAATAACAATATTATAATTTTAATTTGCTTTGAAAAATAATATATGTACAGTTTCATCGTCAGGGTGTACCTAACACAGGCTGTGCATAAAATATCTTTTTATAAGTTCGAGATTTTCAGCTACAACTGTATACGGGGCTTTTTATTGTACCGCAATAATAATTACTGATATTTCATATTATATAAATAGACTCTGAAACCAAGGAACAGGTTATAGACAAACAGTAATGATCTGAATATGCAATAATTCATATTTTTTCAGATTTCCTCATTCACCGGGAATTTTTACCGACGAACAAATCCATGCCTGGAAAGCTGTTGTCGACGCCGTCCACGCCAAAGGTGGCATAATTTTCTGCCAAATCTGGCACGTCGGCCGCGCCTCGCATTCAGGTGAAAATATTTAACTTTTTTTCTTCAAAAATTATAAAATGATATTTTATAATAAAATTTTCTACCTAATACTGAAATTTAACCTTGCAGTTTATCAACCAAATGGAGATTCACCAGTTTCATCGACCAGCAAGAAAATTTCAGATGACTGGAAAATCGAAATGCTTGACGGGAAACTAGAAAATTATTCAACTCCGAGGCCGCTTGCAATTTCTGAAATTAAAGTAATTGTCCAACAGTTCCGTAAAGCAGCCAGAAACGCCATGATTGCAGGTCAGTTCAAAAATTACGTTATAGTTGGAGAGCTCTTCAATAATGATTTTTTTTCCCCAAAGAGTAAAAATTTATTTAGAGTTCTTTGAATTGATTTTTAAGATTTATATTTTATTAGTAGTGGCTTAATATTAATTAAATATATAGGTAATGTAGAGAGTTTTCTAAAATATTTTAGTCGGCGAGTTTGAGAATTTTTTTAAGAGTTTTTTTTAATCCCAAACAAATTTTAAAGACAAATACAACACCTCCTAAAATCTTAATTCTAAAATATAAAGGCTCCTATTTTCTTGCACAAAATTTTAATTTATTTTAAACAAATACTTATTTATATTTTCATTTTATTTTTTATTTTTTAATGTCATCTAAGTTTGAATATTAAAAGTCTATTGACTTTTAAACTCTAAAAAACAATTTCTCTTATTTCAAGACTTTTAAACTCTAAAAAACAATTTCTCTTATTTCAAGACCACTTCACTTAAATATATCTAAATGGAAAATAAAAAAGTATAAACTGCAGATCTGTCTAAAAGTAAACAACGCATTTACTCATATAATTTAAGTTTTATTGATAAAATATTGTTGTTAATACATTTTAAAAATTGCATGATGATAAAATCCAGCTAAGACTAAGTCAGAAATACAATACCTTATAAGAAGCAAAATAACGATGAGTCCAATAAAGGCTATGAAGCTCGTCTAGACTATTTAGCATTCTATATTTCATTGATGGTAACGGAATTATACCGCATGTTTTGTGCTGTTTGGTTCCACTTTAGTTTATTTCTTTAAAAATCGTTGTAAAGCATACAAGCTATCATATTGTGATGAGTGCCGGCAAATTTAATAAAAAATTTAGTCTGCATTGAGTTGAAATACACCAAATTTAGATCCCTTCCACGGGGAAAGAATCCAAACGTGTTTGGTAGGAAAACTCTTCTTTCAACCTTTACCAACTTGGTTGAGAGAATTATTAAAGAGAGAATATTTTCATCGTGGAAAAATTATAATAATTTTTTAATAGAAAATTGTATGAATTTCTCAGTCAAACTCATTATAGTATATTTTAAATTTTTAACTAAATTTAAGAATTAAAAAAATACAGATAGTAATTAACAAATATAGTATAATTTTAGTCAATAAGAATTATAATAAATATGTACGTTTTATAATATTTTATCATAATTTAATTACATAATTTTTAGTCAAATTTGTTCATTCATATTTTATGACATTTGTGTCAAAAAAATCTATTTTCAAAGAGTATGAGTGATTCATTTGTATCATTTAATTTGATTGTTTAACAACAATTTAATAAAGACCTTATAATTTATCACGAAAAGACCACCTATTTAATAATACCATCTTATATTTCTTTATTTTTCAAATTTTGTTATGAAAAATCATATATTAATTTCCTTTATCTTATCATTCAACCACTCTCTACAAAGTTTATGTATTTATTTTCATTGTAGCGTAGTTAGATGCCTCTTGCAAGGAGTAGGGGAGAGCGCCTTATAGTGGGCCACCTATCTATGCACCTCCCACACTTAAAAACTTAGTTTCAAGTCCACATGGTAAAATATGATGCCACATCACATGCCTTTTTGACTAAGGTGTCTTGAGAATGATCTTAAAAAGAGTCTCATAGTTGTTCACTAAGTCATGTTTATTGGTATGCTGATGTGGCATCACATTATTAGTTACTTTTTCAAATTTACTTTAAACTTTTTGAAGATAAATATTTACATGACACCTTTTGTACTCCACTATTGAAATACTTGTATCCCAGTGATATTCTCACTACTATTGAACCATATATTCTCTATATCATAGACTATAAAGAACACTTTCTTATTTTCATTTAAATTATATACTACATAAGACTTTTAAAAAGTTATATATAAACCAATCATCCGACGACATTTTTTCTCTCAGGTTTCGACGGCGTCGAAATCCACGCAGGCCACGGCTATCTGATCGACCAGTTCATGAAAAACAAAATAAACGACAGAGTCGACGAGTACGGTGGATCGGTCGAAAACAGGTGCCGTTTTGCATTAGAAATACTCAGTGCAGTCACAGACGAAATTGGTGTCCAAAAAACAGCAATAAGAATATCTCCAGTAGTCGACCATTTGGACGCCTTAGACTCCGATCCTATAACACTAGGCCTCTACCTAGCAGCCAAACTCAGTGATCTTGGGCTCTGTTACATGCATCTCACGCAGCCCCGATACAGTGCACGTAAAGTTCAAAAGGAGGACCTTTCGAGCTTTCATGACTGTCATTCTTTGATCAGAAAGGCATACAAAGGCACTCTCATGAGCACGGGGGGTTATACCAGAGAGTCTGGAATGGCTGCGATTCGAAATGGGGAAGCTGATCTTATATCTTATGGTCGTCTGTTTATTTCTAATCCTGATCTTCCTCTTAGATTTGGGCGGCTTGGAGATGTGAAGCTCAATAAGTATAACAGGTCTACTTTTTATACTCATGATCAGGTAGTTGGGTACACTGATTATCCTTTTCTATATGAGGAGGATGATAAGCGAGATGGGCAAAGATCGAGGAGGATAAGCAGTGAGGGATCCTTGTGCTTGAGATCTGCTCTCTGATGTGTATTGTAATATGTTTTTTTTTTGTTTTTTTTCAAGTGAATCAATTTTGAATGGCATTGTGTTTGTTGTATGTGATTGTGAATATTGAAATTGTGTCATTGGATTTAGTTATCGATGGAAAGAATTTATAGGAAATGAGAATCCCAATAACAATAGAAATTATCATGGGCGATCTTACATCTCCTTGAACTTGTATGCTATGTGATTAGAAAACTAGAGGAAATATTATTTTTTCAGCATGTATGTCAATCAAATTATTAATTTTTAGATTAAATTAAATTAATGAAAGTTGATGAATTAGAAAGGTTTAGAAATTGTGCAAGAAGGTCCCTAGTAAATTTAGAGGCTCTTTAGGTACATTTAGGGAAAGGGGTGAAATTGGTCGCATCAAGGCTTCAAGGATGTCTCAAGAAAGATTTGTGTATTGATAAGGACAAAGTTTGATAAGTTTCTTGAAATCTTTAAAAAAAAATTGTGGTAACTTCGTTGCACAATTTTTTGAATTTTATTCAATCTTTACAACGAGAATCATAATTAAGAATTAAGTACAAAGAGAAAACAAATATTAAAGCTATAGGATAAGCTTGGAAAGAGACAAAGAAAGTAGAAGAGTGGAACAACACCTATCCAAAGATTAGATCCAAGATAGTTTATGTAATGTAGATACCTACATAATGCTTTGGTGAAATTTAAGAACTCCAAGAAAAGTCCTTTGACAAAGGGGTGAGGCTTGTCTCATTAGAGGGTATGAATGTTTGAAAATTGCTCAAAATGATTTAAAACTTTTAATGAAACTTTTTTGAGTTATTTACTAACTTTTTCTCTTTTATTACTTAATTCAAATATGCATAGAAACACTTCTAAAAATGGAAAACCCTATAAAATAGAAGTGCCAAATTACCTACCTTAGCCACCCCCTTAGGATAATCTCAACAAAAATCCACAAGGAGATAGAAAAAATGAATGCATGCAAACCTAGGATAAGATCTACAAGTGGACAAAAATGGAAAACACAGTAAAACCCTAGAGTCCAAAGCTAATCCCTAAGAGGTGTGTGCAACAATGGACAAATAATGGGAGATAAACAAGGATGATCAAAAGAAATAGACTAACATTTGATGGGTAGATAATGACAAAAAGAGATAGTGACTAGGATGTATACAAATTTGGGAATGTAAATGGTAATTTTGAGAGCTTTGGTTAGAAAATGGATGAGAAACAAAGGAACAAGAGGGAAAGGATAAGCCACAAAAGGGCTTCAACCAAAGAAAGTGCAAGCTCTAAAAAGCATAATAAATCCATTAGCAAATATTAACTCGTTTCTCCTTTCAAAGTACCTACAAAAAAATGGATGAAGAAAGAACTGGCATAGAAAAATTATTTCTTTAATTGAAAGCACTAGAGGAAGGCAAATGTAAGAAATTATTAGAAGGATGAAAATTAGAGGAAATGGGTGTTGGGATTAGGTTTTTCATACACTAGTTACAAGTTTAATGTTTGACTTAATCATCGTAATTATATATATTTATTATTTGTGATTTATTTTAGAAATGGGGTGTCTCACTTATGACTTGGTTATTATGCCATGTGTACCTATTTATATGGCATGTGGCACATTCATTTTAGAGGAAGACATGGAAGAGGAGCCTAGTGAAAAAGGCATAGATAGAAGTGACTGAAACCACAAAGAGGTACATTGGTAAATATAAATATAGGATAATGTAGACTAAATAGGACACATGGAGATGATATATATGTAGTTTTCACCGAAGATAAGGATATGTGTCATGCTAACATTGAAACATAGGAATGACAATTCAATGGTTAATGATAAGTACAAAATAAAATGGTAATCACACATAATAATGGCTATGTGTTTGCAATCCTTTCCTTTACCATCCATAAATAAAAAGGTCAAGTAAAGCTAAAATTAAAAGGTAAAAAGTGATGATATCATCAATAGTTAGAGGTAATCATCTAACCTAAGAGGTCAACCCTTGCCCAAGCCATGTCTAGTTTTGTTGTTTCATGATGATGTAAAGAGAGTAGATGTAAGAAATATTCCCCCTAATTGAAAAAAAGAAGAAGTGTTTGGGATAATGTAGAGCTAATAAATTTAAGGTAAATGATAATGATAAAAAGGAAAATAGTGTCAAGGATTTGAGTTAGGTTCAAGGTGATAAAGGAAAAATAAAGAAAGAAGAGGAATATTTAGGTCATTACCACAAGTGATAAGGATTCAAGTGCCATTTAGGATACTCTCCCAAGTGACAATAGGAAAAATATACCACTTGCGCATTTAGATGATGAGATAGGGAACACGATCAAGTCAATACTTTAGAAGCATAGGATCAAACTTTATAGTTTGGTAAGATGATAAGCTCCTCATTGTTACACTGAAAGATTATTAATCATAGAAAATGCACATGATGGATGGATGAATAAATATATCTAAATGATCTATGATATAGAAAAGATTGTGAGTAGGTGTGAAAGCGATCGATCAAGACGATGGTGGTGATGACGTGCAATAAGACTAAGATATATCCTCGAGTGGAGAGCATAAATATGCCCCTAGAGGATGATAGGAGATATTTTGATATCGGAAACAAAGGAACAAGTCCATACACGTAGGATTATAAGACTGTAATGGTAGAACAAGAGGTAAATATTGGTAAGAAATGATCGGAGAAAATAATGTGAATAGCATGATGAGAAGAAGGATAGTAAGAATGGGTGGTAGTGGATAAGTTACACGCGAGAAAGAGATACAACGTGGCTAAGTAGATTACACAACATGAAAATATTTATTTTCTTCTCGTTGATGTTCATTTTCCTTCTTAGAAAGTCCATGCTTTGTTCTCCTTTATTGGTAGCATTTGGTCTTCAATACTAATCTTTTGGCTAGTATTATTTCTTATCTATCAGAATTTTTATTCCTAATGACATGGTGATTGTTCCTATATTCTTTCACGTAGATGTTTCAATAATGTTACTATTTTATGGTGGTCATGTGAGTATCTAGCTAATTGTAATAACATTTGGGTTTTTTATTTCTCCCGGGAGGTAAAAAAAAATCACATAAGATGGGAAGAGAAATCATCGGTAGCTTCTATGGCATCTCAATAAGGAAAATAAAACAATTCATCTTCATGAATTCAAAGGTATAAAAAATGTATAATAGTGAATGAGAGAGTGGTGTAGTGAGAGAATTAAAAAAGAGTAGGATCTAGAAGATATTCTTATATTATTCACTTAGGGGATACAAAGTACAAAAGAGAAAAGATTAGTCTAAGGAAATATTTAGAACCTATGGGAATAGTCTATAGTGTGGATATTGAAGGTGCTTATAAGCATAGGTTGGTGCATAAATATAGGCAAGGGATTATATTGGGATGAAATCAAACCTATGTGGGAGACTTGGGAAAATATACATTGTTTCACCTTTGTGAGTATCACCTAGATGAAATGAGTGCTAAGTGTTTAATACATTCTTATGAGAGATAGGGTCTTGTGAACCACTACTCATGAAACATGAGTCAATGAGTTTGACTTAGAAACTATACAGTTGAATAATGATAGCAATAACACGATTTGACTTGATGTAGAAAATATCTCCTACTTGTCAACAAATAATGTTGATAACCTTATTGTAATTCAAATTTGGAAGAACATATGAGATCGTAATTGTGATGACTTTAGGCCCTTATAAGTCTATTTGTAATCCAAGAAGGGTAAATTTCATATTAATGTAGTGAAAATGGTTCATTATTTTATCTTTCACTTTGTGTGTGATATATTATGGCTATTAGTGGTTGTTGGGTAAGGAAATATTTCATTATAACCTCTTTCCCACAATGCAATAAATAACATCGAGCACACTTTCTTGTTGGTGTCTATAATGTAAGGTTCTATCAAAGTTATTACAAATGTGAGAGAGTCATACAATTGTAAAGACCAGTGAAGTGAATAGCATGAAATAGTGTTTTTTATAAATGAGAGTATGCTTAAATGTCCTCGAATATAGAAATTCTAGGTAGAAGTTAGAGTAACATCCTCTATTGAGAGGATATAAAGTAGAGTAGTTTTAATAGTCTACATATTCTAGTGACGTTGTTGGGTAGAGGGAATGTGAAAGTGGTTTGAGGGGAAAACTAATTCTAGATTGGAGAGTGTGTGAAAATGTCCTTATGAAGAAGAACTAGAATGATCTTTTGAAGACTAGTGAAATTTGTATTCATAGAGTAGAGAGAAAGGCCCCGTTTAGGGAAAGGACTTTCTAGATGATGAGAAAAATTTAACCAATATTCAGGGTAAGTGCATAAAGATGGGGGACCAAAAATGGGGTATAAGATGCCACTTTTTTCCTAAAATCAGCAAACTCTGAACTTCAACAAGAAATTGAAAATAGTTAGACTCAAAATTTTAAGATGCAACAAAAACAAGAGTTGTAATACTCTGAATCTAGTTCCTAAACTACTAACTTATTTTCAAAATGGTGCAGATTAAGGCCCTCAAAAAGGGGGAGCACAAAAAGTGGTCCTATTTTTTGTCCAAAAACATAACATAGCATCTGGTGTGCTCCCCCTAAAATGTTCACTTTTTTTTTGAATTTTTTTAATCACTCCAGTGAAAAGTTAGCTAACACCACGTAGTTTATCCCGGATTTTTTTGGTAATTTTTTTATGAATGTATAATTTTTGATGAATTTACAAAGTGCGCACATCTTGAAAACATGAAATTTTTGTGTGCTCCCCCTAGAAATCATTTAAAACTAATCGAAAATCAAATTTTATTTCTTTTAAAGTGTGTAGAATGGAGTCCAATTTTTAAAAATGTAACTTATTGCAAAATTCGATGAACGAGCCAAAATCTATACCCAAAATACTGCATGTTGGTTTTTTACAAAAAATGGACATACACACAAAATAAATTAGAGTTGAAAAACTTAACATAATCAGAATTCAAAATAAATTATATGCTTAGATAGCTAATAGAGAGATCTACAATATCACGTCATCTAATTTTTACATTCTTGAGCCACGAGTAAACCTGATGAGGAGCACACAAAAAATGATGTCATTTTTTTGTGTCTACTGGAAAACACGTCTCAGGCCTATTTCAATCGTCCAAGCCTTTGGGTTGGATCTCCAAGGCAAATCTAAGCCTTAGGATTGGTAAATTCAAATCCTTTACAAAACGTGTACACCCTAAAGCACACATGCCCTATAGGGCGCGCACCCTATGTAAGACATAGATTCATATAGTATTGAGAAATAGTCAAAGAGAGAGAGAGAGAGAGAGAGAGAGAGAGTCTCTCTCTCTCTCTCTCCTTCCCCTTCTCTCCTACTCTCTCCATTCTCTAACCCTCTCTCTCTCTCTCTCTCTCTCTCTCTCTCTCTCTCTCTCTCTCCCCTTCTCTCCTACTCTCTCCATTCTCTAACCCTCTCTCTCTCTCTCTCTCTCTCTCCAACCTTCTCTCTCTCTCTCTCTCTCTCTCTCTCTCTCTCTCTCTCTCTCTCTCTCTCTCTCTCTCTCTCTCTCTCTCTCTCCTACTCTCTCCATTCTCTAACCCTCTCTCTCTCTCTCTCTCTCTCTCTCTCTCTCTCTCTCTCTCTCTCTCTCTCTCTCTCTCTCTCTCTCTCTCCCTTTCCCCTTCTCCATCTCTCCTTCCCCCCCCCCTCTCTCTCTCTCTCTCACACACACACACACACACCTTCTCACTCTCTCCTCTCTCTCATCACCCTCTCCCTCTCTCTCCCCCATACTCTCGTGAAAGAGGCTCACTTTTTTTGTTGTTGTCTGAGTTCTACGTGTTATCTGACAAGTATTCACTTTTCATGGTGTTGATAGTGACAAAGAAGCATATTCTATCAATTTGCACCATCTTTTTGTTTAAAAATCAACATCGAATTGTGAAAGTCAATCGTTATCACCGAAATTTATCGATTGAGGTAAGTTTTTTTTTTTTTACATGTCAAATGTGAATAAAGAGTGTTTTGGTTTATAATTGGTATGATATAGACTTGTTCAATACATAATTTGATATAAGTGTAATAAATTTATATTATAATTTGTCATATTGTAAGAGGTTTATATTATAATTTGACTTATTATTTTACATTTATATTATATTTTTTAAATTGTAATAAATTCATATGTAGAAATCATCATCATCATGCCAAGGAAACGAGCAAAGAATTTAACACCGGAAGAGCATGAAAGAGACAAAGAGAAGAAAAGGGAAAGAATGAGGCAACTTCGTGAACAAAAAAAATTAGATACCATAAAAGAAGATTTTTGTTTGTATGAGGAACATGAAACATCAATACAAAGTAAGAGAGAATTGTAATTGGAATAAAAAAGACAACGAATGAGAAACTTGCGTGCAACGAGACAATTGAATTATGAAGATGTGGGGACATCATCTATGAGTTCCCAAGTTCAAGAGACATCATCATCCAATGTTCGAGGCACACCAATGTATCATGTTGAAGGCACACCATTGTCTACTTCCGAAGGTAGAGGCACGCTAATGTATCATGTTGAAGGCACACCATTGTCTACTTCCAAAGGTGTGGGCAGACCCTCATATCATGTTGAAGGCACACCATTATCTACATCCCAAGGTGTAGGCACAACATCATCTCATGTTGAAGGCACACCATTATCTATATCTCAAAGTGTAGGCACAACATCGTCTCATGTTGAAGGCACACCATTATCTACATCCCAAGGTGTAGGCACAACATCGTCTCATGTTGAAGGCACTCAAGATGGTACGTAATTCAAACATTATATTTTTTATGCTCCTAGAATTATTAACTATAGAAAGCCAAAATATTTGATTGATATTGATACTAACATTTTGCAAGCAATGCCGGACAAGATTCCCAAGTGTACTTGTCAAAGAAATGTTAATCATATTTGGAGATCATTTTTTAAGAATTTAAACATGATAGGAAGATGTTAACTATTTGTTGAAATGATGAGAAATCTAAAATTTAGGCCCATCATGAAGATTCTTGGGCTAAGAACGATGGATGAGTCAAGTGAAAAATCTATTGTAAAGAATCTAATGACTACATATGAGAGTGTGGCTTCTACATCATGCATGAAAGATAGTAATGTCACACGACGTGTACTTACATCAACGATAGTAAGCACTCAAATGAAGAAATCTTGACTTATTAGAAAGACAAGCAAAACATTGAAAATAAGTAGAAAGTCTCTAATGAGAGCCTTGGCAAGGCGTCAAAGAGTGGAAGATCCAAATAGCAATGAGTTATGGGCATTTTCTGATAGACTACCACAAAACGATAAAGCAATTGTTGAAGCTTTGAAATCCTTGATTGAAGAATTTTGGAAGAATAATACATGGGTATCTCCTAATCAAAGAGATGTTTTAAGAAGGAGGATTGGTAGTTGAATTCGTGTTCCACATCCAAAATATTTTTTGGATTCAACTCAAACACAATTCTTTGCAAAATTTATGCATATGTATCCTCAAATTAAAATTAGTCAGAGATATTTTGAAATGTGTAAACCTTTTTATGTGAAGATAAATCACACACGCACAACTTGTTGTTGTAGGGTACATATTAAATTTTCTAACCATTTTGAAGTTTATAGGAATATATGTGTAGATTTGCACTCTAACAATGTTTTGCAGGATTGTAACATAAATGTCCCACCTATATCTTCAAGAGAATTAATATCTACCATTTTATGTGAAAGAGTGGATGGTCAACAATTTTACAAGCTCTCATACTTGAATGGTACATGCATAAATTGCGGAGGTTTGCGACGTTTGCCAATTTGTCAACATATGGAAAGTATGCATGCAATCAATAATGAAATAGTGGAATTTGGAAAATATAAGACCATGACATACAATCTAAAAGATGGAAAAGAGGCTAAAAGATGTGATTTAGTAATTGAAAAAATTCCAGTGTATCAGTTCATGGACATTTTTTGTAAAAAAATTATTTATGAGTATGCAAGGCATACACATAGAGCACGATGGTTGAATATGCAATTCAATTTGTGCAAGGACACATTCCCACTTGATACCATTGTTTCAATTGTGGACTTTGCAGAGAACTACACACTACAACCACAGAATGAGGTGCAAGCAAAGTATTACAGCTCTCAACAGGTCGCTATATTTGTTCATATAGCATTCATGCATGCACCAGACAGTACAGAGGAGAATAGGAAGATATTGAGGGAGTATCATTTTTATATCAGCGATGATCACTCACATTCTATAGAGTTTGTACATGGTTGCTTTCAACTATTTTATGGTCATTTGGCAAGACAGGGTATAAAATATCATCGACATATCATATGGTCAGATAATTGTGCATCACAATTCAAGAATTCTTGAATGTTTTATTGGTTGTGTAGGATACATAAGATTACTGGAATTCAATATATGTGGAATTTCACAGAGGCCGGTTATGGAAAGGGAGAGCACGATGGTGCAGGTGCATGTATTAAAAGAGCCTTAGCATGTGAAGAATTGAAGTACAAAGAGAAAGCAACATTGTCAAATGCGGGATGTATTGTCCAGTGGTGTAATGCTACAATGGGTCCAGGTAATGAAGATGAGTCTATGGTTCATAGATTTTTTTGGTTGATGGATGAAAATAACATTGCACCATATGAGGATTGTTGTATATTGAAAGGATCGAGTGAGCTACACTCTTTTAGAAGTTGTAATGTAGGTTCATGGAGTATCCACACACGACATATGGCATGCTTTTGTTCATCATGTGTAGATGAAGATTGGGATGGGTGTGAGTCAAAGGAATGGGTTGATGAATGGTATACACGTATTTTGAGTCCACTTGCCTCCTATCATCCCCATGAATCAATACAACCGACAGAAATAGAGTCATCCATTGAATTTGATTGCTTATCTGATCTAGTACAACTAGGTAAAATTTTCCACACAAATAATCTCAAATTTAGTACTTTATCATAAATATTCAGTAAACTAATGTCCTCATTATGTTTATATCATTACAAGCCATGTTTTTATTGTTATTGCACCTGAAGACAATGAAGAAGGGACAAATTATTATTTGTGTCATTGTATTGAGGCAAAAAAGAAATTGGATCACTCGATTATCGATGGTGAAGAATTAGAATACCCTATAGGAGCAGTGGTTGTAACTGGTACATGGCTTAGATGGTATGCTATGAAGAACCCTAGGTTGTGGTTGTTCGAGGATTGGGAGACACACATAAAGATTCTTCATTATTCAAACCTCATCATTGCATCAAAAGTCCACTTGATCAGGTATGGGGGAAGACTGAACAATAAAACTCTTTGGAAGGTTCATGAGTCATACCACAAGGCAATACTTGAGACAATCAAGGGTAGGGCAGACCCAATTGGTTCATTAGACTAAATGGAGATACAAAATATCGTAACATGTCAAATTTATATAGCACTGTAAATTGGGTGGACTGTAAATTGCTCATGCATTACCCCGTATGTATAATGGGAAGTTTGTAAGATTTAATGACAACCTTTATCTTCTATTTTTTGGGGCAATACCGGAAGGTTTTTACTACTCAGCTCTTTCCTCCGGTGCTCCTATTGAGCTAAGTTGTAAAAATATTTCTCATTATTAATAAAAAAAACTTTATGTTGCTATGCCAATCTTATAACAAATAGATGCTTATAATATAAATCTTATAACAAACAGATTCTTCAGGCATAATCTAGAGCAGTAGATAACCCTTCCACATGACTAAATTAATTAAACTCCAAATTATTAAAATGAGAGATCTATACAATAATCACATCCTCATAATAGAAATCTTATAACAGATATTTTTCATAGCATACATAGCATAATGTACGATAATAACCATAAAATATATTCATAATGTAACATACATAGCATAATTCATATATTCTTTACATACACTAAGATCCCAGTTCAGCATTAACTTCCACACATTTAGTTCACAGTCACTTCTACCTCAAAACATCCAAACAAGCCCATTTTAACATAAAACCAAGCCAAAACCAACTTCTAAACAAGCCTTCCATAAACACCATGTAGAAAAAACTTAAAATCTTCCAACAAAACCTAGCCTAGAGCAGTACGAAACTTGGTAACAGCCTTACTTCCTTCAGAAGCAGCATGCCTAGCCAGCTCTCTAGGAAGAACAAACTTGACAACAATCTCAATTTCTCTGGAGGAAAGTGTCATGATCTTGTTATATTTCAGCAGAGAAGCAACCTCATGAGTAATCTTATAAAAAATATCAATCATAAAGCTCTCCATGATATCCATGGCAACGCTGGATATTCCCTTGGAGGGATGCACTTGTTTTAACACCTTGTATTCTCAGATTTCATTGCTTTGATTGTTGAATCCTTTGTGGGCTTGAACATCACTTTCTTTTCTTTTCTCAGCTTTGGAGAATCCTTTACTTCATTCTCTCCTTTCATACCATCTTCTTTAAGACTCCACACCTTAGGTTTCCTTCAGCAACTCCATATCCACCATATAAAACAAGTTCTTGGTTCATGCTTGTTTAAGCTTGCCAATTAGTTGGACTATCAACCAAATTCTTGATCACCTCTTCAAATGGTGATCAAAGTATTTGAATACCCTTTTTCAAGTTGCATAACATATGTCAAAACAAATACTATGTGTTTTGGAACATCACACCTCAAAATTGATGATTCATGTTTCCCAACTAGGCCTAATAGGCTCAATTAACAAAGCAGCCCTATTAAGGACTCAATCTCAGACCTTTCCACTTTCAACAGTGTCTTAAAATGAGTCTAATTAGAGGATTCTCCCATCAATTTTAATATTTGACACTTGTAGATGTAAAAGCCCCAAATTGGTCCCAAAACCCCCTAGAAACTAGGGCTCGCCCAATGTCTCATCTCCTAGCACCATAGAAACTGAACCAAAGTTGATTCACCATCATTTGACCATTCTATGATGGATTCATGCATAAAATACCCCCCTCCAAAGGCTAGAACATCTATTGCTGTACCCTTGCACCAATTTCATGACCCTTATGCACCCTTCAAACTTATCAAACTCCTTCAATCACTCTCAACTTGCAAACTCGACTTCTTTCCTGCATGTCCAATGTTAGAATACTAAGTTACAAGGTTTGGATCCATCCCCAAGTGACAACAAATACATAAAGGGGATGGATCAATGAATTGCCTTGTCTAGTAGCCTTGCAACGAAGGCAAATGCCACTTATCTCTGAAACTTTCCAAAGGACTAATAAAAAAAAATACTTTTTTGAGTACTCTTTTCTTAGTACATTTTCATATCCAAAGGAAATATATGGTTGTTTTGGAGCGTGTGTTGCTGCTCACACCTATGGCTCCAAAATGCATGAAAATTGAGTGATTTAACAAAGGAACTATATGAAATAATTAAGCCCAAGACTTCAAACTATAGACAATGTCTTATTATGTCATAAAACCTCTAAATAAAAAAGGAATTATACTCATACCTCCTATAACCCCAAAAAAGCCCAAATTTGGTGTCTTCAAACCCTTAAACCGAGGGTTTCTCAAATCAGTGCCCTCCAATCACTTCCAGGTTCAAACGGTTATTGATTAACCTTTAAATGAACAATATAAGATAATCCAAATCATCAGATATCCCTATCCTTAAGACCAATCTTCTGGTGCTATACCCTTGCCATGAAATTCAATGTATTTTCCACCATTTGTTGACTATGATCACTTCTTCTTTCACTTGTCTGCACACCAAAGCATTATATTTGTATGAGGCTCATATTTCTTGATGCTGAACTCATTTGATGTGGTTGTATATGATATGTACGCTGTACTTTACAAAGTGTTTTATGATTATCTAATTTCAACTTATTATATGATGCAACCGAGTGTCGACACAGTCATTATATATGGTATGTTTTACTATTTATTTTTTTAGAACTAATGCTTCTAGTGAATCCAAATTTAGTTGTTATAAAGATAAGATGTTAGTGAATGACTTCTTGCTAATACTACTCTTCCACCAGATCCAAATTTCAACCCTTTTGTGGATCTACAGGCACAATCGCGATCCCACAAGATTGGCCAAGAGAAAACTGTGATTGTATATCAACTAATTACAAAATGTTCGGTTGAGGAGAAAATATTGCAACAATCAAGAAGAAAATGAAATCAAGCCTCAAATTGGTTCATCAGTAGGCAAAGAATTTGGTCATGCACTTCATTCAAGCACCACAAATATTTCTATTAGAAATGCCTATTCGTCAATGGCCTTGCATTTACGGGACTTGGGAAACCAGGTTACCATCTATTCTAGTAGCTCCAAATGGCTGGGTAAACGGTAGTGGCAACCTCGTTCACCACGCACAGTCATTCAATCCCTGCTAACGACTCCGTGCCAAAGTGTCCCTCAAGGTCCCTTCAACATGAAATCAGTGATCTTTGCGGGGTCATATCTCGGAGCTCGTGCAAGGTAGAATCGATCCGTTAGGTGCTATGGGACCATGTTGTTGGGGCCTAAAAAATCATGTCTCAATTTTTAGAGATTCAACTTCATTTAAAATCAGCAACACATTCTCAGTCGATGTCAAAACTCAAAGTGTTCCTTAGTTCAAACGGCCAACATTGTGTATCTTTCCAACCGTCGGTTGTAGCATCAAACTGTCTATTCCAATAGCTCCAAATGGTTGGGTAAATGATAGTGGCAACCTCGTTCACCACGCACGGTCATTGGATCACCACCAATGACTCTGTGCTGAAGTGTCCATCAAGGTCCCAACAACATGAAATGGGCAATCTTTGTGGGGTCATATCTCGGAGCTCATGCGACATAGAATCGATCCATCAGTTGCTACGGGACTATGTTGCTGGGGCCTACAAAAGTTTGTCTCAATTTTTAGAGATTCAACTTCGTTTAAAATTGGCAACACATTCTCGATCGATGTCAGAACTCAAAGTGTTCCTTAGTTCAAACGGCCAACGTTGCGTATTTTTCTAGCCGTCGGTTGTAGCATCTAATCATCTGTTCCAATAGATTTGAATGGCCGGGTAAATGATAGTGGCAACCTCATTCACCACGCACAATCATTGGATCCCCGCCGACGACTCCGTGCCGAAGTGTCCCTCAAGGTCCCAAATGCATGAAATCAGTGATCTTTGCGGGGTCATATCTCGGAGCTTGTGCGACGTAGAATCAATATGTTAGTTGCTACGAGACCGTGTTACCGGGGCCTACAAAAGCCTATCTCAGCTTTCATAGATTCAAGTTCATTTAAAATCGGCAACACATTCTTGGTCGATGTCAGAACTTAAAGTGTTCCTCAGTTCAAACAACCAACGTTGTGTATCCTTCCAACTGTTAGTCGTAGCAATGAACTATCTATTCCAACAACTCCGAATGGTTGGGTAAATGCTAGTAGCAACCTTGTTCAGCACGCACAGTTGTTCGATCCCCGCCAATGACTCTAGGCCGAAGTGTCCCTCAAGGTCCCAAATGCATGAAATCAATGATCTTTGCGGGGTCATATCTCAGAGCTCATGTGATGTAGGATCAATCCATCAGGTGCTACGGGACCGTGTTGTCGAGGCCTACAATAGCCTATCTCAGTTTTTAGAGATTCAAGTTCATTTAAAATCGACAACACATTCTGGGTCGATGTTAGAACTCAAAGTGTTCCTCAGTTCAAACGACCAACGTTGCGTATCTTTCCAACCGTTAGTCGTAGCATCAAACCATCTGTTCCAAAAGCTCTGAATGGCTGGGTAAACGATAGTGGAAACCTCATTCACCACACACAGTCGTTCACCACCCGCCGACGACTCCGTGTCGAAGTGTCCGTCAAGGTCCCAACAGCATGAAATGGGTGATCTTTGTGGGGTCATATCGCAGAGCTCATGCAACATATAATCAATTTGTCAATTACTACAGGACCATGTTGCTAGGGCCTGCAAAAGCCTATCTCAATTTTTAGAGATTCAAGTTCATTTAAAATCAGCAACACATTCTCGGTCGATGTCAGAACTCAAAGTGTTCCTTAGTTCAAACAACCAACGTTGCGTATCCTTCCAATCGTTAGTCGTAGCAATGAACTATCTATTCCAATAGCTCTGAATGGTCGGGTAAATGCTACTAGCAACCTCATTTGACATGCACAGTCGTTCGATCCCCGTCGACGACTCCAGGCCGAACTGTCCCTCAAGGTCCCAAATGCATGAAATCAGCAATTTTTGTGGGGTCATATCTCAGAGCTCATGCAAGGTAGCATGGATCTGTCAGGTGCTATGAGACCATGTTGTCGAGGCCTACAATAACCTGTCTCATTTTTTAGAGATTCAAGTTCGTTTATATTTGGCAACATATTCTCGGTCGATGTTAGAACTCATAGTGTTCCTTAGTGGAAAATGACCAACATTGCATATTTTTCCAAATGTCAGTCATAGCATCAAACCATTTGTTCTGACAACTCTGAATGGTCGGGTAAATTCTATGGGCAACCTCGTTTGCCACGTACAGTCATTCAATCCCCGTCGACGACTCTGTGCCGAAGTGTCCCTCAAGGTCCCTTCAGCATGAAATCAGAGATCTTTGCGGGGTCATATCTCAGAGCTCGTGCGAGGTAGAATCGATCCATCAGGTTCTACAGGATCGTGTTGTTAGGGCCTACAAAAGCCTTTCTTAGTTTTTAGAGATTCAACTTCGTTTAAAATCAGCAACACAGTCTCGGTCGATGTCAGAACTTAAAGTGTTCCTCAATTCAAATGGCCAATGTTGCATATCTTTCCAACCGTCGGTCGTAGCATCAAATTGTTTGTTCCAACAACTTTGAATGGCTAGATAAATGCTACTAACAACCTTTTTTGGCACACACAGTCATTTGAACGACCTTGATGACTCCGGGGCGAGTAGTAGAATGAGTACAGATATGTATTCTAGTGTTTGTCATTAACAATCAGTCAGTTAAGGGACAATTAGAAGTTAGTTTGTAAACGCATAAGGTTGCACATCCACATCTGCCATAATAATCTTATTAATAAAAGAACTCTTTCCAATATTAGGGTACCCATAGATCAAAATAGGCCTGGTATTAGGTTCAATAGATGACAACCTTGCCATATGTTGTCTCACCTGTTCGAGGTCATGTCTTTATATTGTGATTGTCCTGTGGAATAGGGAACACACCAATGAATATAAATGTTTGATTCCACGTGATCTTGGATAGGTTATGACGTAGAAATATTGCTTTATATTATATTTATACATTTCTGCATTCATTTTATTACTTTTGTTATTATTACAGTCAAGGAATTGACTATTATTGAGGACAGTGACTGGCATTTGTAGCACAGTCAGCAAGTTAAACATAGATCGATAAACTTACAAGCATAACTATAAGGCATGGGAAATTTAAAAAGCATAAGACATCCACATAAACATAAATTAGTATACATCAATACACCAAACACATGAATTGCATACCTAAAACATAAAAAAAAAATATTCGCAGGGCATGAAGCCAAATATTTTGTCTAATAATGTCATACATTGAATATATTCAATACAGTAAAATTGGCTTCCTCAAAGCCAAATGGATGTACAACGTATAACTTATACAATATACAAAAAATATGTCCACTAATGCCATATAGGCATACAATCAATATCCCTAATCTAGTCCTTTCCCGCTAGGGGAAGAAAACAAATCCCGAGCTGTCTTCGATCGTTGCGTCGATGGAGATGTAGTGGATGCTATAGTCTTTCGAGTGCACTCACTCATCCTCTTGTCTAGACTCTTCTGTAGCTCGACCTGATAAAACCAAAATTTAGATAGAGATAACTAATATACATCAAAATTGAATGATACAATGACATAAAATTGAATATTTGCTTACCGCTAGCAAATAGTCACTATGTTCATCCACCGAAGGTGCATGCTGGCGATTTGGAGTAGTAAGTCCCTACAAAAATGATTAAAATAATAATTAAAATACATACATGAATATCATTATAAAATTCAATACAAACTATTAAAATAACAATTAAAGTTAAGTGATCTCTTTCATACCTCAGTCAGCGCTTCAGAACTAGCTACTGCTGCAGCTACTCCATGATCCAAATTATCACAAATAGAAGGAGGAGTCTCTAATGTCAAAAGCTGAAAATGAAACAAAAAAAGTATTATGCAGTTATCAAGATTACATATATTTTTTACAACCCTACTAATGAGTAAATGATACCTCCGTGAAGGTTCCACCGCGTCCTCCGGTGTGCGGTGTCAAAGTTGAAGCTCCAACATTCAACTAGTGCACATGTACATGGAAAATTATAAGATAACCATTCATATAAGAATGTACTACTGACATGTTAATTATAATGCATTATTACATATATACCCATGGACTCAATGGTGACCTCACAAACCCAGGTGAAAGAATGTAATCATCATGCCTCTAGATTTTGATCATAATTTGTTTAGTAATTTAGTCATTCATTCATTAATTAAATATAATCAATTAAATCAAATTAATATGCAAATAAAGATACCTCAAGGAAAGTTGCACGATGCCCTTCGCTGTCTGTTGTGAATGTCGATGGTCCACCAGTGCACATCTAATGCACATGCACAATAAGTTATGATACAATTATTCATATAATTACATAATAACCAAATATGTTAATTAAAATGTTTTATTCGATACATACTTGTGAAATTGACGACGATGTGTAAAAGGGGACATTAGGATCATTGCCACTTCCACTGCCACCACCATCGCCACTGACACTCTTGCCCTGAATTTTCATCATAAATAATAGATACTAAATTAAATAGTTATTCTTTTATAAATGAAATATGATCAAAGCAATTTAATGAACTTGGAAATATTTACCTGTGTTAATGCCAAATGTCGTATTTAGAAAGCTATCAGTCATCATTCTAGAATCCTCTTCCTCTCTCTCGCCAGTACCAAATGTGCACAAGCATCCACATGACCGACAAACATGCCCCCTCGAGGATTGACCATAGTCACCCTCAACTAAAGGAGTGGCACATTGAATGACAGTTTGTGTTAGAGCACTAATTGTGCCTAGTGTGTCTACCTCTACATGTTCCTTCATAACAGAAGGAATACTAACATGATCCACATGTGGCTTGCCAATAGTAGCCCTAGGTGCATTAGGGTCACAATATGCCCCCTCTCGATCAAATGATGACCCTCCTCCTCTAACCTAAGAATCTAGAATGTCAAAATAATTTGGCACCTCCTTGAGTACAAACTCACAATAGAGTTTCCTCAAGAAATATATAGGAACCTCATGATTGTTGCAAGGAGGCGAATCAAAGACCATCCACCATCTCTCCCAAAAAAAAATTTTAATGTCTTCATTTACGCACCAATGAATTGGGAACCTCCTTGTTGTAGTTCTAAGAGTATTTGTGTCCCCTGGTTTTTTAAATAGCTGGCAAATGTCATCTTTTGTGATTTTTTTCTTTTTTATGTCCACATAAGATAATTTATTTGCATAATATTGTTTTTGTTCTTCTCTTTTATCCCGCCATAAATTAATTTGCCCACTAACCGCGCTTACGTTGGTCAAGATTGCTTCCAATGATTTTGCAAGTCTTTCCCTTCCGGGATTTGTACCACTAGAATCTTTTAACCTATTAATTAAAGATTCTAATTCTTTTTGCCCTCTTTCAATTTGGTTCATCAATTTTTGTTGTGTTCCAGGAGGAGGCTTCTCGATTGGTGGAGGCAATTGAGGTTCATTTTCTTCATTTGGTTCTTCATGAGGAGATGGAGGGTTTGGTGGAGAGTTTGGTTGAGGGAGATTATTTCTTCCTAGAAATTAAAAAAACTACATTTTAAAATCTTCATTACACAACAAATTTAAACAAAACAAATTGCAACAAAATTAAAATTTTAAAACAAATAAGAGGCATGGGCTGTAAAAATACTTACCTCTTCTTCTAGATCGAACTTGATGATGTCGTGGAGCCATTTGATGGATGGATGAACAAAAATAATCGATTCACAAGCCAAAATAATAGTGCGTGCGTGCTTTAGAATCCCTTCTTATCTGAAAACGTGGGTTTGAGAAAGAAAAATGAGCTTTGAAACTCGCGTAGCAAGCTTTAAGAGGGTTTTTTCAAAGGGTGTGCGCCCTATAGGGCGTATGCCCTTTGAAAAACACTAAAAAAGTGTTTTCCAAAGCCTTTGGTTTGGATTGCCCAAGCCTAAGGCTTGGGCAACCCAAGCCATAGGGCATATAGGGCACACACCCTTTAGTGCGTGTGCACTATGCGTGATGTGGGGCCAAAAAGAAAAGTGGCATCTTTTTGGTCCCCCATCTTTGTGCACTTACCCTTCAATGTAATGTAAATCAAGAAATGTAATGTACTTATTTTTTCTATTGAGTATAAATTATGAGCACCAAAATACAGCTTTGCAACCTTTACTATTTAGGATCCACTTCACAAGTGTATATATCAAATCTATTTTGCATGTCTATATCAAAGCTACTTTGGCTCTTCTCATGACAATAATGACATACAAAATTTTAAAAAAAAGATAAATTCATTGTGATCATTCTACCTTAACATCATATTAATAATTGCATCTAGTCCAATACATCATCCCTAGAAACTACAATAGACCATCCCTGAGGGATCGGGTGAAAAATAGTAACCATAACAGGTGGCATGATTGCTACTGGATTCGCAACAATATGTGGTCTTCTATTTTCTTGTACACATTCTCTAGTTTCCTTCAATGTTTGCTCAAATGTGGAGGGCACTTGATGCAGTGGCATCCTGGCTTCGGTTCCTTTTGATTTTCTAGCACTTGATGAAGGAGGTCGATGAGCTCAATAAGGATAGGCTTTTACTTGGTTATTTGGGTGATAGTTCTCATTCGAAGTTGGTTTGGCTTCATCGATGGATCTCGATAGTTGTGGTAGTGGTTCTCAGTTGCAGCTTTGACCAGGGATCTCGGTCATTGAAGGGAACTTGGTAAACTACTGGCACTTGACAAAACCTGTGCTCAGTGATGCTTGTGGTGCTCGGTTGATGTGCTCGCTCAGTGATGCCTGGATTGCTTGGTTGTTTTACTAGTGCTCGGTAGTTGTGGCTTACCAAATGGAGTTCTTGGAGATTTGGTTGGCCGACTTGATGTATTTAATGTTGGTAGCTTTTGTTGCATTCTCCTCTGTAGGATCTAGAGGCTGACATGGAGAATTAATTGTTTGTAAGGCTATTTGAGAGCCGACTGTTGTTGCATTTAATATTTGTTTGTAGTAGAAGCCGACTTGGCTTAGGAGTTAATTATTTCTTCTAGCCAACTTGTGGTTGAAGAAATATATTTAAGGGGGTCTAGGGTAGAGTTGTTATCGTCATCATTCTGGTGGATGATCATCTGAGATTGAGCAGAGTTAGTATCTTGCGAGCTTAGGAACAAGGACATTGCTTGGTGGCTTGCGAACACAAGTTTAGATCTTGTTGAGGCTCCTACCAGATTGTTGTAGCCTGTTGTTGTAGATCTAGCTAACTAGGGGGTAAGTGCACAAAGATGGGGGACCAAAAAGATGCCACTTTTCTTTTTGGTCCCCCATCACGCATAGTGCGTATGCACTAAAGGGTGTGCGCACTATGGCATGGGTTGCCCAAGCCTTAGGATTGATAAATTCAAATCCCTTACAAAGCACACACGCCCTATAGGGAGCACATGCTATAAGGCGAGCACACTATTTAAATCTATGACTTTCATAAGGTGTGCACCCTATAGCGTGTGCGCCCTATTTAAGACATAGATTTAAGTAGAGAGAGAGAGAGAGAGAAGATTTATACAAATATAACATTTAAGTATAAGTTTGATTTATTTAATTTCATATACTTTAAGTTATATTTGTATAAATTATAAAATATAATAGTTCCAGGATGTTTGGGATAGGTTCCAGCTTCATAGGAGTTAAGATGCAACTCCTAGATTCAAAAAATTCTAGACTTAGCCAAATTTTAGGATTAAGCTGTATGCACCCTAAAATTGTCGCCTAGACTTTGGGCCCCATTTATTAAAATTATCAAATTTCCTGAATCAATACTTTGCAAAATTCAAATCAATTTCTTTGATCAATCCTATATAATTCAATCATTTCAATTTTCCCTAAGGTTTGATCGTTTCATCAATAATTTTATTTAATTAAAAGAAATATTCCCTCTTAAATAAATAAAATAACCTTATTTAATTGAAAGAAATATCTTTTAAATGAAATAAATTTATTTAATTAAAATCTCTTTTAATTAAATGATTTTATCTTATTTAGAATAATATCTCTCTTTTAATTAAATAATGTTATCTTATTTAATTAATAGAGAATCATTCTTTTAAATAAATAAAAAATCCTCTTAAAGCTCTTTTGTGATGAAAAAGAGAAATAAAAATAAATAAAATAAAGAAAATTCCTTTTCTCTCCACACTTTCTAAAAAATGAGCTTTCTTTCCTCTTTTTGCATTTATCCCACATTGCTCTTGGAGATGCATTCTCTTCCACAGTTTCTTATATAAGGTGTGAAATTACAATAAACTTTAGTTTTATATTATTATTTTTCTTGATTTTGTATATGATAATCCTTATTCAGACCTGCTGTATATAATTCATCTCAAATACAAAAATATTTATCAATATATATATGACTTTGCACATAGAAGGAGACGTGACTCATAAATGAGTCACATCCCTTCAATACCGATGCCCTTTCATAACAAATTACCTTTACCGATAATCGAATATTAAAGACTGCACTTTACATATATTGTAACTACGATATATGTAAAGTGCAGTATCGTATGTTTTTGTATTATATAAGCCACGGGTAACATACTGCACGATATACATATTGTAAGATATGTATACCGTGCAGTATGTTATATGAATTAACAATAATATAACATATTGCATACGATATCCGATATATATATATAACAGTCGGTATGGTGGCCGATATGCATAACAGTCGATATGGCATCCGATATGTATTACAGTCGGTATGACATTCGATATATATCATAGTCGGTACTTGGTATAGCAGTCGATATTAATTGGTATGTATTATCGTATCAATAATACATATTAACAATATGTATTATTGATATGATAATATCATATCACATCAATAGTGCAGATCGATATATATATATAAGGCTTAGTTATATTATTATTATTATTATATATATATATATATATATATATATATATATATATATATATATATATATATATATATATATATATATATATATATATATATATATATATATAAGTATATTGATAATATTAGATATACATAAATATGTAATATTATCAAGTATATATATTAATATAGAATATTAATATAAAATTATCTAATCATAGCTATTCATTGTTAACATAAGGAACCCTCTCCTCATTTAAGATCCCGAATTTTCATACTGTTGTTATGCTGCAGATTTTCTTGGCGATATTTGGAGTTTTTAAGATTATTACATTCTAGATTTCATATTTACATTAGCTTAATCTTCATAGCATCTTAGCTTAGTTTCCTTCATTGTTTTAGCTTAATCTTCACATAGTTAATTACTAAAGGAGAGTAAAACTTTCATTTCAATAGAGTAGTTTACTTCTTTGCACCGCTATCATCTAGATTAGTTTTTCATTTACATGCAATAACTTGATGATCAATGGAGATTAGCACTCTTGCTTCTCATCCTTGAATCTCTCGTTTCCTAGTGTACTTGCATGGGTTTAACTAGGTCGATCTGAGAGCCTCATAATACAACCTCTGCACTCCACGAATAGAGAGTTGTGAGTCACTATTCAAGACCTCATTCTTGAGTGATCTTGGATGTAATGATTCACAGAGGTGTGACACATTTGTAGCACACATTTCTGATGCCTATCGTGGGGCCTTGAGCCTCATTCTCTTCATTTTTATCAAATTTTGTATATTTTCGGCATCACTTTTTTTGTCAATTTTGCGTAGACAGGAGAAACACCACTTACAAGCATTCTGACGTCGCCTACGCAAAATTTGATCACGCCTATGCACATTCTGATCATGCCTATGAACATTTTGATCACGCCTATGCACATTTTGATCACGCCTATGAGTATTTTGATCACGCCTATGAACATTCTGATCTCGCCTAGCAATTATTTGTTCACGCCTACAATTTGTTAACTGACGTGTATTAGCTGTTAAATGCCACCTGAAATTTTCTGTTTAATTTTGCTATCAGATTATTAAATTTTATGTTCTAACTCTCTGTCTGTGTTTTTTTTTTCACAGATAAGCAGACACAGGAAAAGTATAGAAAACAAAGAGTAGAGCTACTCAAGAAAATAAAGAGACCCATTGACACATGAACTTTGGCATCAGAAATCCAATTGTCATTTCAAAATTTTAGGCAATTTTCTAGATTTGATTTTTGGATATGGACTAACGATTAACCCTAACAATTGAGATTTTCTATTTTTGGTTGATACTTGTTGATTTGCTGATTGGAAAGCGCAAGAAAAATTGCTAAAATAGGTAAAAATCTACTGAGCACGTTGCAAGGAATTCAGGTAATCTTCTCCGCTGATAACATTTGAATTTTGGAAAATAAAATGAATGTCTCATGTGTCTAGCTTGAGTGTTTATTGCTTTCATAGATCACACTTCAAATTTGGGCTCTAAAAATAACATAGATTCACTTTCTTGCATATATGTTTCACATAGATAAGTAGGCCCTATGAACACTATTTGTGGTTCTTGAGAGAGTGGGTTTCTAGCGAAACTCTTCTCAATGAGAGAACCCTTGTAGGTAGGGAGGTTACTGAGACTGTCTTTGCGTTCTACTAGGTTTGTAGTCTTTGACTTTTTGATTGATGCATTCTTTCTCCAGAGAGGTTGATAGATCATGAGTTATTGACATTACGAATCTTGGCAAGATAGTTTTAGTCTTAGCGTGTCGGAATGAATCTATCTTCTATGTTTGGGTGAAGAGAAAATGATAGAGTATTATGCTCTACTCCCTTTTTGGGTAGTATCAGAAACTCAAACCCTTGGATCTAAACCAAGTCCCCATGTGGTCCTTGTTGCGAGTCACATTTTAGAGAGGGTTAACCATAGTGGACATTCCCTTCATTGGGTAAACCACGTTGACGGAACCTCAAGCGATAATAGCCACTTTTGCCGTGGTAGTGACAACCGCTATACAAATGTCCTTGTGGAAGAAATCTCCATGGGTATAGTTTCTTGATGGGCTATCAGATCTCCTCAGCATTTCCGATTGATTAATTTCTCAGATTGTGTCAAAACCTTGGTGTGCTTGGATTGGAGTTTGCCTTCTTGAAATTGTAAAAGTTGCAGAGTCAAGCCATTATTAAGAACCATAGTGCAACCAAATTTTACATTTTAGGACTATGTGTGTGATTGAAAAAACATTTTGGAGAACATACACAAGTAGTATTTTTCAAGAATAGCATACTAAGTCACTATTCATGTTCATGAGCGAGGTTGCTTTGTCCCTCGTTCATTGTTTGAAGATGTTTAGTTGCTGAAACTCCATGGTTGTTGTTTTATGTGCTTGATAAATGTTGGAAATCTGTTAATCTGTCGAGTTAATCTTTTAAAATGAACAAAACACTGAGTTTCTAAGTTTTGGAATCCCCAAATTGCTTTCAAAACTAAGTTTTTACACTTGCTGGCCAAAGAATCATATGATTCTGAAATCCCATCGCACTCTGGTCTGAGTTTTATCGTGAGATATATCATTTCTAGCACTTTATCGCCTGCCTGTTATAGACTTTATCGCACTACCTACCTAGATTACATCACACTGCTCTATGCAAAATATCGTTCTACAAGATTCTATCGCACTGCTTGCTGGAAACTATCACACATAACCTTTTTGCTATCTCATTGCTACCCGCAATCCAAAGTTGATTTGTGTCATTTTTTAGCCCTCCTTAGTTGATCCAAGTCAGATCAGGCTACTCACCCTACTGTTGGAGACCTGTTTTCACTTGGGATTCTTGTATTTTTGACCTCTTGAATTAGTGACCTTTGATTTTACAAGTAACCTTGCTTGGAATCGGTAAGTCAGAAATCATCCTTGTTGAGTAGATACACCTTTAGATTCTTTGATAACATACTTGGAGAGTCTTAGTAGTCTCTTGTCCAATTCACTTCTACCCAAAATCAATTTCAATCAGATATAACTTGGTTAAAATCATCCTCCTGATCCATATGTGCTAGGATACTTATCCATTGATTGGGCACCTCTGTGGCAGTGTTGATTGACAGCTTTTACAATTTTCTATCTCACCATCTCTCTTTTGGACAATTGAACACTTTTACTATCCTATTTTGATACCAACGTATCTTAGGGTCGTCTTATCATCGAGTTCTTTTCCTTTCATGTCAGTTACGACAAGGTATCACCTGAGTCAAGGGAAACGACCTTAGGTTGTCTTTAATCAATTACCTCCAGTCCAAACTCATTAAAAGCATAAGGGAAAGGAACCTATATTTGACCAATCACCTAGGAGCAAGTCTACTGAGTTGAGGACCCCCTTAGCATCTTCCCATTCAGGTATGGATATGAGTTATACCATGACTCGGCGGGGAGGGAAGCTATGGATCAAAACCTTAATGACATCTATGAAAGACACAAAGACAACATTTTGTTTGGTAATTCCTCTCATGACACTCAACCTGGGTCACCCCCCATCAATACTAGGTACCTAGATGCATATCAAAGAGTCGAAAGGCACGAGAGAGAGACAAGCTCATGTATGCACCCAAAAATGGTCACCTAGACTTTGGACCCCATTTATTTGATTTATCAATCCTGAATCAGTTTTATCAATAATCAATATTTTCAACATTATCAATTTCTTGATCAAATCTTAATTTCGATCATATATTGGGTTTTTATCCTTGGGCTAACCATTTTATCCTAAGTCTTTATTTAATTAAAAGGAATATTTCCTCCCCTTTTATTAAATAAAAAGCCCCCACTTTTTCTCTTATCCTAAGTTGCACAAATAAAGCATTATTCTTATTTCACAAAAAGGAAAAAAGTACTTTTTGTCTCACATGAGGCTCAAAAGTCAACACTTCACTCTCATTGGAGGATACTTGTGCACATGGATTGCTCCTCTTTCAACCTCCACCGCTGATTAAGCCCTTTTGCCTCTTAATCTCCATGGTCCATTCTTTCTCATTTCCTATAAAAGAAGAGCTCTCTTCTCATTTTAGGATCCCATGTTTTGAATACTAATCTTATGCTGCAGGACTTCTTGGAGACTTTTGGAGCTTTTGGAAACCTTATTGTTCTTAGTCTTTCATTCTTGCATTTTAGCTTTCATGACATCTAGCTTAGTTTCTTTTGCTGCAATAGATTTAACTCGCATAGCTTAATAGGAAGGATTTGTAACACTTGTTCTTTCCATTTCATAGCTTAGTTGCATTGCATTTTCATTTTCATAGACTAGTTTGCATTGTATTACATTTTCATAGTGATTTTTGAGGATATTGGCACTCTTGCCCTTGTCCTCATTCGAATCTCTCATTGTGTGGTCGACTAGCAAGGTCACAAGCTTGTAGCTCTAGCTGAGAGCAAATACATCATAGTCCCTTGCAACTCCATGCATAGAGAGTTATGAGCCGCTTTGTGAGGCCTCATTCTTGAGCAACCTTGCATATAATGGTTTATAGAAATATGGTCATTTTTCTACCATACATTTTTGGCGCCCACTGTGGGGCAGAGTAGATTAACTTTGTCCTTTATTTTCTGCATTTTCGCAAAAAAAATTTCATCAATTTTTAGTTTTATTTTCGGTCTCTGGTTTTTCTATCTCAGAGTGTCATGTGACGCTTTGCCAGTGTCGTGTGACAGTTCTCTGTATAGTAGTGCGACACTTTGCCAGTGTCATGCGATAGTTCTCTATATAGCGGCGCGACACTTTACCAGTTAAAAGTGTCGCCCCCTTTGATAGAAAGTGTTGCACTGTTTGACGAGTTTTGTCGCCTGCATATAGCGTGAACTATCGCCCAGAGATAAAGTGTCGCACCCGTATACGGAAAAGTGTCGCATGACATTTCTGGTGACTGTACTGTCACCTGTACTTGACAGTGAGCTATTTTTGAGTTATTTTAGTTATCTTGCAAGTTTTGGGTTCTTTGCTATCTTTTTAAAAATTTTGAAAAATTTTAGCGTTTTCAAATTCGTGCCACTCTGGAAAATGGGTACCTATTTTTGAGAAATTTTTGTAAATGGTATCGAAAATCAAAGTGTGATATATTGTTGGAAAGGGCTTTCTGAGCCTAATCCAACCATGATGGTTTCATTTTCAGATTTTGTCATTTGATCAGTTATTTTTGTAAATTATCTAATTTTTTTTATGTGCTAACCATTGTTAGATTTTAGATTTTGCTAACCTTTTGTTGGTCTAACAAGTTGTTTTGAAGGTGCTCTTGCTTTCATGGAAAATGCTTGAAATTGCTTGAGGTACTTTGCTCCATCTCTACAATATTTGGATTTTGGGATTAAAATTGAACCTCTCATGTGTTTGGCTTGAGTGTTTACATGCTTTCATATAACACATTTCAATTGATGCTCTTAATGGAAAATGAAAGAACATAGATTTGCTTTCATACAAGTTTGTGTAAGTGAATGCTTGTGTTTAAACCTTAAGTAATTCTTGATTCCAATATCAAATATCTCATTGAGTCATTAAGGGCATGGATTCATTTCTTGTTTACATAGGGAGTTAAATGCACCACTTTGTGGACTCACTCTATGTTTACTTGGAAAGTTAAATATTTCATTGTTCACCCCTTTTTCATTTGTGAGTAGTATTGATTAGCAGTCTTAGATTACTTGTGATTGATCTAAATTGCTATCTTGGGTTATTGGACTCGCTAATCCGTCGGCCCCTCGTTTCCGCCCCGTGGTTGCAATAAGATCAGCGCCACATTAAAGGGGAGGGGTCTACAGGAAAGAAGCGTTAATTGCTCCACTAGGCAACCCTTTTGTGCTTTTTGGAACTCACTTATTTTCTAAGGTGTGGACTCACTTTGAGTTGATGTGAGGAGTTAAATGTTCCACTTTTGGACTCACTTTGAGTTTGTGTGAAGAGTTAAATGTTCCACCTTGTGGACTCGCTTCACATTCACTTGAAGAGTTAAATATTCCACTTTTGGACTCACTTCACATTTACTCGAAGAGTTAATTGTTCCACCTTTAGTGCTTTAAATACTTTTGATAGTGAATTACTTAATTTTATTTTTAGAAGGCCTGCTTGGGGACACACCACCTCAAGGGATGACCTTAACTCTCGTGTTCCAACAGAGTATAAATAGCGGGTGGTGAATCGAAAGACACCTCTCTTGGGAATTGAGTTTGATATCACTCTTGAGCCTCAAAGAACTTTATACCTTTGAGAAGTGAAGGAGGAAATTTGGGTTACCGTCTCTCCCTGGCTGTGTGATTTTGGATTCTTCTCATCTACAAATTTGGGCCTCATGTACCTTGCGTATATCAAGGACTCCTTTTAGAAAGCTATGTATATCCTTGTAGACAACTTGATAAGGTGTTGTTGTGTTCTAAGTTCCTGCTAAAACATTTTCAAGAACATACACAAGTAGAAACCCTAAGGAGTAGAAAATACTAAGTCACTATACTTGTTTTTGCACAAGGTTGCTTTGTCCCTTGCCCATTGCTTGAAGATTGTTTGCTTGAATTCCCTGGTTGTTGTTTTATGTGCTTGATCAGCATTGCAAAATCTTTTGAAAGATCTATTTGGAATATTGAAACTGAGTTCCGTCCTGCTATAGTGAGTTCTCCTTAGAAGCTTGGTCTTCCTTGGTCAGTCCAGATCTCAGATCCTAGGTGCTGTCATGTTGCTCAACATCTCAATGAACATTATGGTATCAATTGCATAAGATGACTCTTAGTCTTCTTCTTTCTTCTCCATTTCCCATGTTCTTCTAAAGTCTTCTATTCCCATGGGAAATTCTTCTTCTTCTTCTTGATTCTTTTTCTCCTACTATCTAGTTTGTATTCCTCTATTTTTCTATCATTCCTATGCTTGATTTCTCCTCTTTTGGAACCATGAATCTTGACTATCTAGCTTTGGAACCTTTATTAAGAATAGATTATCTTGAGCTCATTGACATATTCGAAAAGTGTTGTTCCTCCAAAATTCTCATGAGTGATGAATTTATAGCAAAAATAAAAGAAAAGATGATTAAATCAGATGCCTTTGCTAGAATCATAAACATGATCATATCACGATCTTCTTCTTCCAAATATTCTTCATCTTCTAAATCTTGTCATCATTCTTCTAAACATTATTCACATTCTTCATCTTCCAAATCTTACCATGACTCTTCTAAACATTATTCGAATTCCTCATTATCCAAGTCTTCTTCTTCCACTAAGTCTTCAATTTCCTCTTCTTCACGATCTTGTTCTTCCTCTACTTCTTCCAAGAGTCTTACTTCTCTTCAGAAGACATACCATAAAGAGCAACGTGATAGTCCTTGTGATGTCTCTTCCACAAAGAGTGACACACCCACCTATGATGAGTATGATGACTATGATGATGGACAATGTAGTGATGCCCATGAAACTTCTATTCATAAGCATCATCCTCGTGGTACACTTGTAATTTCTAAGGGGGAGTCGTATTGGGTAGACTGATGGTGATCCATATGACTCTAAATTTGAAGAATTCCTTGATGATTTTTGTGAACAATACAATATTCCTACTGAGGAAGAGAAAATCTACCGCACTGATTTCAAACGTCAAAAAAATCTCTCCTCTAAAAGTTCTCATGCTAAAAATAAAGGTTGCGCTCTCAAGCAAGATCATATTAATGTTGAACCTTTGTCTTGTGATGGTTCTCTTCCATCCTCTACTTCCTCCAATACCCACACACTTTCTAAAGCTTCTGAGTCTTCCAAATCTTTCATAAATCCTTCATCCAACAAAGATCCTAATGCTTTCCATGCGGTTCCCTATAGTTATTCTCAAGGGCCACCTCTTAAAGATACTCAAGCTAACCTTCACTTCGCTGCAAATACTTTCAACAATGCTAAAACTAAAGAGCCTAAGCCTTTAAATGCTATAATGCCTATTTCAGCTAGTCTTTTAGCATCTCTTCCAAAGTCTTCCATACAATTCCAACATGCTTCCTTGTCCTTAGAAGTGGCTCCATGTCAAGAGGACCCTAAAAATGATAAAGAAAAAAATATAAATAAAGATCAAGATCAGGAACCCTCCATATCATCCAATTCTCTTCATGATGTATCTCCTCCATTTCATGGTTCTTTTGATCCTCTATGCTCTTCCGCACTCATTCCACCATCTCCTAAGAAAGATCAAGCTACTACTTGCACCATTGAGCTTATTGATGATCAAAATAACCTTACCACACTTGTGCTTTCCAAAGATAATGTTTCCATTAAGGTTATTAAAAATGGTGTTGTTACTTCTGATGTTAAGCCTATTGAAAATCAAGAAAAAAATGATGCACTTATGTTATCCAAAGCAACTTGTCAAGATCAAAGTCTTCCATCTTCTTATTCTACCACTCCATGTTCACTTCCACTTTCTACTCTTCCTAAGTCTATGCAAGCTTTGAACAATCTTATCGAAGAAGGTGCTCATATTCAAGATGTGCATGATCCTGTTGAAAACTCTAATGCTCACTCTAAAGATGCTGATGTCCTTGGTTGTCATATAGATGTTGATGAACTTATTGATTCTCCTTTTGTGTCTTCCACATCTATCCTTGGACCTCCTCCACCAATACTAAGGGCTTCATGTCTTCCTTCCATCTTGGGTCCTTATGTCCCTTCACTTTCCCATCCAAATTCTCCTAATTCATCATCCATCTTGGGTCCTTACGTCCCTCCATCTCCTATCTTTCCTCAAGATCAACGTAGATGCATACCCTTGAATCCCTTTCATCCACTCACCCATCTTAACCAGTCATATACTTCTTCTTTCACAAGTCCCAGTCTTTTGGAAGTAACTTGAATGTTCAATACAAGAAAAAGAAGTAGTACAAGAATCCATAAAAAAAAAATATCACCATGTCTCCTCTAATCAACATGGGGGCATAAAGTCAAAAGAGATATCTAAGAAGAAAATTATAAGACAAGTATGGGTTCCAAAATCCATCATTGAAGATATTATATCTAAATCATCCAAAGGAAATAAAAAGCCTAAGGCTATATGGATTCCAAAGTCTCTCTTGAAAGAGTCTCATGTTGAACAAAAAGTAAAGTTGACATTCAAGCTTCCAAAGGCTTCCACTTCATTTTCTTCCAAAAATATTCTTCAATTCCATGTGCCTGAATCACAACCTCTGCTAAATATTCTCCATATTCCTTCTCGTATTCTTTCATTCACATTTTCTCCTCCCTCTCACCACCCTTCAAGGTGTGTATTGATGTTGATCTTGCCTTTCTTTCCATCTACCCTTTCACAATCCTTTCATTCATTATCCTTCTACCTTCTATCATTTTTCTTCATTTGCCTATTCCTCCTATCTTCCAACCTCACTCACTTTATATAAAGCCTTATCCTCCATTTTTCTCTTTCATTTTCCTTTCCTTATTAGCATCTTTGAGCATATCATTTTGAATCCTTGGCATATCATGGTTTATCCTTTCAAGGAGCATTATCTAAAAAGCTTGCTTTCTTCCAAAAAATTTAAAAATTTAAAAAAATAAGAAAAAAATGAAAAAATTGAAAATGTGCCTTGGTGAAAACTTGGAAACAGGTGCCTTGGTAGTAAAAGTAAATAAATTCATCTTATGGTGAAAACCACTCCCTTGTGGCGCCTTGGATAAGTACCGTGATGAAAACCTGGTAATTAGGCATCATGCGTAGTTCTTCTACATAGTTCATCCATTCCATTTTCTCTTTTTGATTTTGGCAATTTTGATCTATACACGAACATTTGGCTATTTTGTGAGCTATCTTATGATGATCTTACTTTCATTCCATTCATGTCTAGCCTTCATCTTCATTTTTCTCCATTCATTCTAGCCTTTCGCTATCCTTTTCCCCTTGGTCTTGATCTAATAAAAAATAGTAAAACACGATGCTATGAAGCCTCTTGACATATCTACTCCTTTGGACTGCATCCTTTCATTCTTTTGCATTATGCTTTTGTGACTTATCCTATGCTAGCCTTTCATTACTTATCCAAATGTGCTTTGCATGATAATTTTTCCCTAGCTTGGGTACTCTTAAGGAGTTTTCCTTTGAGGATGTCTTCCCTTCACTCTGCTTCATTCTCATGTCTTCCATCTCTTCCACCAGCTTGCTTATCCATCTTGTCCTCCACATTGCTAGATATTGGGACTACACGATGTGATCTTACTCAAGAGTTTGATGCCCATTCTGTCTGGGGGCATCCTTTGTACATACATTATGATCCTGAAAAAATCCAAAAAAATGATATATTGTTAAAAAATTCTAAAAAAATTCATATATGATGTTGAAAAATTCTAAAAAGCATAAAAAGTCCTAAAAAAATACAAAAATTTAAATTTTTTTTAAAAAAATAGAAAAAGTGTCTTGGTGAAAACTTGGAAACAGGCACCTTGGTAGCAAAAATACAAAAAAAGAAACAAATCAAAAAATGAAAAAAGATTCCAAGTGGTGAAAACTTGGAAACATGCGCTACTTGAGGCCTTTGCACTCCTATTTGTTAAGCATACGTCCTCAACACTGAACCTTTCTCCATCATGTCTTGACCTTATTTGACTTGGTTTGGAATTGGTCTTTATTTTTGTCTAGGGGCATAACTGTTAGCATAGGTCTTTTAGGTGCGTTTGTCTCTTGGGGAATTTCACAACAGGTGTTTTTCAACACCATCCCAAACTGTGTTTTTCAACACTACCCTCGCGTCGAGTGTTTCTCAACACTTATCAGATGTCTTACCCAATAGTCTAAGTATGATGCGATATTGCTCATTTGCAGATTTGATCCTTAAAGTTTGACTTTATGACCAACACACACGCACTTAAACAATCAAATCACTTGAGATATGTTGACTTTATTTTTCTTTATGTGCTATCTATGAGGATTTCTTTGATGAGTGGTCTCTCCCTGAGAAGTTTTCGATGATGCATAGCTAGAAGACTAAGGGTATGAGAACATGTTTTATTTCTTTATCTACTTGTGGGTATATTTTGTTGATCCTAACTATCATGAGCATTTATGCTGGTCTTACTTGACACTATGGATTAACAATGTATTATCCTTGACTATTTTATGTGAGTGCATGCTTCTAGTCATCTTGACTTTCTTGTGTCTCGATGCGAGCATAATCTTGCTATATCAAACTTAGGTAATCTCATTGCACTAGTCATCTTGACCTACATGTCTCTGATGCCTAGGTGAGATTTCCACATTTCTATCTGATAAAGATCATATTCATATCCACATAGTTATGCTAGTGTGCATTGTATGATCTTGTGACGCTATCAATAAAGCTCGATGATGATAATTAGATGTCTATAAGCGTTGTGACCTTGCAAGTCAACCACTTTTAATTGTAGCTTGCACTTTTAGGTTCATGCTAGTCTAGTTTTGCACCTTGCATATGGAGAGAGCTCTCCTTTTCATCTCACATGGACCTGTTGGTCAACTGTGCTCACCTTCCACTTCCTCTCGATCATGTCTTTCACTTCTTGTCTTTCATATCACATCCTTTTCTATTCCTATAGCATTTTGACTTTTTGACCAATTTTCAAAACACCTCAGAATTACGTGAAAATTGCACCCCTAGCTAATTTCAACGTCCTAGATCCATTTTCAGACTCGAAATTAAAATCCGAAGTTATCTTGATTGTCAAAATTGCACTTCAAATCTTCTCCCTCTTTTGCACAGGTGACTGACCTTTTGAGGCATAATTTGATTTTTGATGGACTTTCTTCCTTCCATGTCTCTCAATTTTCTAGTCTTTCATTCGCCCTCTTTCTTTTCTTCTACATCCTCACTGGGGCATGTTTCGTTGCCTAATGGTTATCCTGTTATCCTTTACCTTTAATTGTGATTTCATTTCGATTTTATCAAATCTTTATCAATCCACTGTTCTCCTCTATCTGATTTTGATTTCGATTCTGAGGGGGCAATATTTATGGGATTCTCATCCTTGATTCCTTAATTTTCCTGATTCAGACATCTTTTGTGAGCTTTCGCTCAAATTTGAGATTCTTATCTCTTACTTTGAATGTGATCCCGAATCGACCTCATATTCAAAGGCTTTTATTTATGTTTGTCCGGGTGTGATCCCGAATCGACCTCACATCTGAGTTGTTTTGTGATCCCAAATTGATCTCACATTTCAACTTCATTCTTTGACTACATGTATTCCCAAATCAATCACACATTAGTCAAAGAGGGGAAAATGTATGCACCCAAAAATGGTCGCCTAGACTTTGGGCCCCATTTATTTGATTTATCAATCCTAAATCAGTTTTATCAATAATCAATATTTTCAACATTATCAATTTCTTGATCAAATCTTAATTTTGATCATATATTGGATTTTTATCCTTGGGCTAACTATTTTATCTTAAGTCTTTATTTAATTAAAAAGAATATTTCCTCCCCTTTTATTAAATAAAAAGCCCCCACTTTTCTTCTTATCCTAAGTTGCACAAATAAAGCATTATTCTTATTTCACAAAAAAGAAAAAAGTACTTTTTGTCTCACATGAGGCTCAAAAGTCAACACTTCACTCTCATTGGAGGATACTTGTGCACATGGATTGCTCCTCTTTCAACCTCCACTGCTGATTAAGCCCTTTTGCCTCTTAATCTCCATGGTCCATTCTTTCTCATTTCTTATAAAAGAAGAGCTCTCTTCTCATTTTAGGATCCCATGTTTTGAATACTAATCTTATGCTACAGGACTTCTTGGAGACTTTTGGAGCTTTTGGAAACCTTATTGTTCTTAGTCTTTCATTCTTACATTTTAGCTTTCATGACATCTAGCTTAGTTTCTTTTGATGCAATAGATTTAACTCACATAGCTTAATAGGAAGGATTTTTAACACTTGTTCTTTCCATTTCATAGCTTAGTTGCATTGCATTTTCATTTCCATAGACTAGTTTGCATTGTATTGCATTTTCATAGTGATTCTTGAGGATATTGGCACTCTTTCTCTTGTCCTCATTTGAATCTCTCATTGTGTGGTTGACTAGCAAGGTCAAAGCTTGTAGCTCTAGCTGAGAGAAAATACATCATAGTCCCTTGCAACTCCATGCATAGAGAGCTATGAGCCGCTTTGTGAGGCCTCATTCTTGAGAAACCTTGCATGTAATGGTTCATAGAAGTGTGGTCATTTTTCTACCATACAGCTCACCCAGAATAATGGTCACAACATGAAAACCAAGACAATGAACTTGGTGATGCTCATGTCAATGCAACATATACCAATGACTTGTTCAAAAAGTCAAGACCAAACTCACCACTTCAAACAACCTCAAGGTATATAAGTGAAAGACTCAAAAGGATTGAGCATGAGAAGAAAGCCTTTATAGATGAGCAAGCTGTGAAGCAAGAAAAGTTTACACAACTTGAGGTGGAGAGACAATCTTTGTTAGAATTGGAAAGAAAAGCCTCTCAAGAAGAGAAAGATAGGCTTTTAGCCCAACAACTTAATACCCAATTCAACAATAGGGGTGCCAATAGTGGAAACAACTCTCCTCCCTCCACTCCTTCCAGAACACCACGTGGTAGAAGGCATTCAAGAACCCCTTCAAGATCTCCTAGTCCTAGAGGAAGAAGGACCTCACAACATGCTCATTATAGGGGACAAACACCTCCTAGGCACTCGAGGTAGGCTTCGCAACATGCTCATCATAGTTCCCAACATGGAGATAGTAGCTCAGACTTTGATCTTAATTCTCAAGACTTCATGAGAATGCAACAAGAGCTGCTCTTCCAATAGTATGTGGAGAATTACTTGGAACAGAAAAAAGATAAGTTCCTCGAAAGTCTAATCAACAAGGGTGCAAGAGTCCCTTATAATTTTGATGTGGATAACAAAATTAAGAAACAAAGTCCATCACAAGAAGAATAAATTAGACAAATGAAGAAAATGATGCAGAAACTTTTGGCACCTAAGATTTCATTTTCTCTTGACTCGATCTGTCCTAATCCTTTCGACAAGAGTGTGAGCATGAAGGATTTTCCTAGAAGGGTTGAACTCCCTCAGTATGACAAATATGATGGTAGTGGCGATCCCCATGATCATGTGTGCCAATTTTACACTATGAGCTTTGAGTTTCACCAAGATGATTCCTATCTGATGAGGTTATTCCCAAGGAGTCTTAAGGGGCAAGCAATGGAATGGTTTACCAACATAACCCCTCTTGTCAAAACTTTTAAAGAACTTGTCCATAGATTTGTGCAACATTTTGCATACAACTTGTCAAGATCAATCACTATGCTAGACTTGTGCAATTTAAAACAGAATCAAGGAGAATCCTTTGTCTCATTCTTGCAAAGGTGGAGGTGACAATGCTCCCGTTATCCTAGGACTATTCATGAAGATGAGAAAATTGACATCCTTGTCAGCAACTTGGTGCCTGAAATGTGGTATGAGGTTCGAAAAATGGTCTTCAATTCCTTCGATAACATGTTCGAAACCGCGTGCAGAATTGAGGATGTTTTAAAAGAGCAAGGAATTTTGACTAAACATAACAATAACAAAAATAGTCAAAATAATAACAACTCTCATAAGCACAAAGGGAAGAATGTGCATTGGAACAAAAACAAACAAGTGGTCAACGATGAAGTTGTAGACTCTCCCCAACCTAAGGATCAAGGTGTCCTTCACTTTTCTAGTGTAGTTCAAGCTATGAAGCTCAATGCACCTCCTCAACAAGAGAGCATGCCAAGGTATTAAGAGAAGCCCAAGAAGGAAAAATGTCAATTTTCCAAACTTAGTGACTCATATGAGGATTTTTTCAAAATGCTCATTGCCAATAATCTTGTGCATCCACAAGATCCCACAAAACATTACATTCCTAACATTAAGCCACATTGGTGGGATGAAAAGGCTTTCTACAAGTTCCATAATGGCATTGGGCATACCATTGAGAATTGTTGGAAACTCTAGCACATTATCCAAGATCTCATTGAGAATGGAAAGCTTAAGGTGGATGGACTGAACACCAATGCAGACCATAAGGCTTTCAAAGAGCCCTTGCCCAAATATGAGAAGGGGGAAACCCCTAAACATAAGGATGGCAAGGCTGCGATCAACTACACCTACATAGCTGCAGAAAATGTGGTCAACATGCTTGAAGTTGTGGAGGAAAGTGTCAACATGATGAGGAACAAGGATCGCTATGGTTATGATCCCTATGCGAACTCTCCCCCTATCTTTGATGAAGAACCTGTGGTGGTGCTAAGGGGTCCTCACTCTAGGATGTCATCCCAAGCTCTTAATGTGGTCACAAGAAGTCAAGGCCCTGTTGTCATTAGAGGGCCCAATTTAGGTCAACCCAATAAACCAAAGCAAGTGGTATCCAAGAATGCCACCACAAAAATAGTTGTCAAGCCCAAGCCAAATTATAACCTTGTTGATCAATTATAGAGAACCCCGGCTCAGATCTCAATCTTGGAACTTTTAGAGTTGTCCCCAAGACACAAACAGGTCCTTGAGGATGCTTTGCACACAACCAATGTTCCCAACAATTTAGATGTCGACCAATTCCAAGGCATGGTTAATCATATTACCAGTCCTCACTACCTTACATTTTCAAAAGATGATGATAAATCCTTAAGCCACCCACATAATCTTGCCCTTCACATCGAAGTCATGATTCACAAAATCCGTGTCAGGCATGTGTTGATAGATGGGGGTGCTGGGCTCAATATCTATTCTTTGAGTTTGTTAAAGACTTTGGGTTATTCTGAGGAAGTGATTGATACTAGAAAGAAGATCACTATAAAAGCCTATGATGAGGCAAAAAGGAGTTCCAAGTGGTTGGATGTTCTTCCTATTAGGATTGGCCCCATTGAGAAAGACATTTTGTTCCAAATTGTTGATATTGGTCCTCTAGCATACAATATCTTGCTTGGTAGGCCATGGATCCATGAGATGCAAGCAATGCCATCTATCTACCACCAGTGTGTTAAGTTCCCCTACAATGGAGTAGAAGTTTGTATACCTAGGGATAGCACCTTATCTGTCAACTCCATTTCAGCAGGGACTCATGTTCCCCTAAATAGAGAAGTGGAGGATTTCAATTCGACTCTAGAATATTGCAAAGATAATTTCAAATCAATAGACCTTGGTATGGGGGGGTATCAACTCGACTCCTTTGCAAAGATGCCAATTTCACCTAGGTCTTATGGTAGGCCCTCACAAGAGATGAAACCCTCATCCTCAGCCTTGACCTTATTTGGCACATTTGTGGAATCCTTGGTGCCCATCCAAGATGAAAAAGAAGAGGTGGCTGTTAAAGATTGGATCTACAAAGAGGAGAAGTATATGCACAATGAGAACTTCTCTCCTTCTCCTAAAGCTTATGGGAGAGGACATACTTTGGTCAAAAACATGGGCTATCCTAGACATGGGCCTCTCAGCCACAGATTAGATGCTAGAGCTGAACCTCTTAATCATAACCTTTTTGGGCGTAAGTCCAAGACGATGGTTGGCCTAGGTTTTTTGAAAAATAACAAGAATACTATTCCTATCCTTGATGAGTCGGATAGTGAAGATGAATCATAGTACATACCAAATTTGACAAATCAACAAGACATGTGTGACAATTGGATTCCTTCTACTAGTCTCCTTTGGGGAGATTCAAATAATCCAACCACTCATGCAATAGTTGCAAGCATAGAACAAGATGGATTAGACATAGAAACAAGAGAAGGTGTTACCCTTCATGACATTGAAGCTTCTACATCAAGGCATCCCAAGCCCTTCTGGTGTAAACATCCTAGCCGAGATTCAAAAATAGACTCACATGAGTATGAGTGGGACTCTCTCTCTGATTGTTCCATAATTGACATGGATGTTGATGTCATCCATACTTATAGTTCTCAACCTGAGGTATCTGACGAGTCACATGTAGGGCTAGATGATTGGAACCCACATGTTGCCTTGGTGGATAATTCTTCGCTTGATAGGTCGACTCTTGATTTGGGTAACTTAGAAGAATACTTGACAAACTCTAACTCTGCGGTCACCAGAGATGATACCATCCACATCAACAACATTGATCCCATCATTGACTTACCCCTTGCTAATCCTCATCTCATTGATTGGTCCAAACGTTATCAGGAGCCTAAGCTCTTAACTCTCCAGAATGACTATGAGATAGCTTGTTACCTAAATGCCCTTGAGCCCATAGTCTCTTCCACCAGCGAACCAACTACAAGCATGGAAGAACCGAATATCAAGTACCTCAGTCAAAAGATAAAAAGAAAAAAAAAAAAAAAGAATAGGAGTTCTGATGGCGAAAACACTGTGTGGCGGTGTCAGAACCGAAAAAAGTAAAAATAAATGACGTATCCAAAGGTGAAAACCTCTCAGAGGTGCCTACAGATGAGGTACTTGATCGTCTCCCTAGTTATTTTCAAGACAGATCGTCAGTTCTTGTTGAGCCTACACAGTCAGTTAATTTGGGTACAAAAGAGGCTCCATAGATTGTACATTTGGCTCAATCCTTATCATCTCAAGAGAAAGAAGCCTACACTGAGTTCCTACAAAGAAAGAAAGTCAATTTTGCTTGGACTTATTCAGACATGCTAGGGTTGGACACTAATCTAATTATGCATCACTTGTCCATAGCTCTAGGTGTTAAACCAGTTAAACAAAAATTGAGGAAAATGCATCCTCACATTGCTCTTTTAGTCAAAGTGGAATTGGAAAAACTCCTTAGTGCAAGATTTATAAGGGCTATTGACTATGCAGAATGGATATCCAATATTGTACCAGTTTCAAAACATGATAAATCCATTTGCATCTACATAGATTTTAGAGATCTTAATAGAGCATGCCCAAAGGATGATTTTCCACTTCCTAACATAGACATGATAGTGGATATGACCGCGGGTTATGAGATCTATTCCTTAATGGATGGTTTTTCTGGGTATAATAGATTAAAATAGCTCCTGAGGACCAGGAAAAGACTGCATTCACTTGCGCATGGGGTACTTATTGCTAGAACGTCATGCCTTTTGGATTGAAAAATGCAGGAGCTACATATCAAAGAGCTATGACAACAATTTTCCATGACATGATGCATAAGAATATGGAAGATTATGTGGATGACACCCTGGCTAAGTCAAAGAAAAGAGACACACACTTGGATGATTTAGAAGTAATTCTAGATCGTATGGAGCAATTTTAGTTAAGATTAAATCCTAAAAAGTGTGTATTTAGAGTCACCTCTGGAAAACTTCTAGGATTTATCATTTCAGCCAAAGGAATAGAAGTGGACCCAGAAAAAGTTCAAGCAATCTTGGATATGCCACCTCCCAAAAATATTAGCCAAATGAGGAGTCTTCAAGGACGTCTTCAATCTATAAGGAGGTTCATTTCACAACTGGCAGATAGAGCTCAACCCTTCAATAAGACATTGCATAAAGGGGTTAAATGTGTTTGGAATGAGGATTGTCAGAAGAGTATTGACCAAATCAAGAAGTACTTGGCAAATCCTCTGATATTAATGCCTCCTATCCCAAGGAAGCCACTCATTTTATATGTTTCAGCAATAGAATCTTCCTTGGGGGAATTATTAGCTCAACTTGATGACACTGGGAAGGAATGATCCATATATTACATCAGTCGGACTCTTGTTGCATATGAGGTTAATTACACTAGTATTGAGAAAGCTTGCCTTGCTGTGGTGTTTGCTTCCCAAAAGTTGTGACATTACATGCTTGCACACACAATACACCTCATAGAAAAGATTGATCCTCTTAAGTATTTGCTTGGTAAGGCTGCCCTCACAGGTAGACTTGCTAAATGGATGATGGTTCTTTCAAAATTTGACATAGAGTATGTTGAGCGCAAAGCTATAAAAGGACAAGCCATAGCAAACCAATTGGCTGATTTCCCAATTCAAGATACCATTCCTATTCAAGTTGAATTTCCAGATGAGTACCTAATGTACATGACTGAGAGAACACAGAAGATGTTCTTTGATGGATCTTTTATGTAAAATGGTTTGGGAGCTGGAGTGTTGTTTGTTTCTTCTCATGGGTACACAATTCCTAAGTCCTACAAACTATTGTTCCAATGTACAAATAACATTTTTGAGTATGAGGCTTTGACAAATGGACTCAAGATGGCTATTGAATGGAATATCACAGAACTACACATCTATGGGGATTCACAATTGATAGTCAACCAAGTTAATGAACAATATCAAACAAAAGATGACAAACTAATACCTTATAAGAAAATGGTTGATTCATTAAGACAGTATTTCACATTTGTCACATTTCAGTAAGTCCCCAGAGCATAAAATAAAGCAGCTGATGCTATGGCTACACTTGCTTCGCTCCTTCAGTTAGAGCAGCATGAGTCTAGATTTGAATTCCTAGTGGAAGAGCTACACTATCCTATTTATGACTCCCAAGAAAGCCATGTTATTTGTACCCTTGTCGGTCATGAGTCATCCCGATACGGTGCCATTTACTCATACCTACGTGATGGCATCATCCCTGATACATTTAATCGATTTGAAAGAAGAAACCTTACCCGAAATGCCTCTTGCCATTCCCTCATCTCTGGTGATTTGTATAGGAGGGGTTTAGATGGGACACTTCTTAGGTGCTTAGAAAAGGAGGAATCCTATCAAGCGCTAGTTGATATTCATGAGGGCATCTGTGGGGGACATTCTAATGGTCTTTCCATGGCTTGAAGGTTGCTTAGGGCTGGGTACTATTGGCCTACCATGCAGATGGATGCAATAGCTTTTGCAAAATCATGCGAAAAGTGTCAAAAACACGGTAACCTGATACATGCTCCAGGCAGGGAGCTCATTCCTTCCATATCTCTTTGGCCATTTCAGCGATGGGCCTTTGATCTTGTTGGGCAGATTCATCCCAACTCATCAGGTGGACATAAATTTATCATCACTGCTACTGACTACTTTACCAAATGGGTAGAAGCTGTTCCACTTTCTGTTGCTTCAGGCAAGACAATTTCTATGTTCATTTTGAACCATATCGTATGTCAGTATGGAGTGCCTTCTGAAATAATCATTGACAATGGAGGTCAGTTTAAAAATAAGGACTTTACACAACTCTGCCAAAAGTTCAAGATAAAACAACATTGGTCCTCCATTTACTTCCCGCAAGGAAATGGACAAGCAAAGGCTTCAAATAAAACCATTCTCAAAATTCTCCATAGAATAGTCCATAAGAATGGTAGAGACTGGCATCTACAGATAAATCCAGCCTTATGGGCTTATAGAACGAGTATTTGTACTCCAACCGGGGCTACTCCTTTTGCCCTTACCTATGGTGTTGAAGCAGTGTTACCTTTAGAGGTGGAGATTCCTTCACTAAGAGTCTCTCTCAAAGGTCTAGTTACAGATGAAGACTATCGCGCCATGAGACTTCAAGAATTGGAACTTCTAGATGAAAAGCGTAAAGCATCATTTGATCACATGAGAGTTTACCAAAAGCGTATGTCCAAAGCATTCAACAAAAAGGTTCACCCTAGAGAATTCCAAGTGGGAGATCTTGTCTTACGTGAGAATCCTAAAAATCAACAACATAGAGAGCAAAAGGGAAAATTCGAACCTAATTGGCTTGGACCCTACATTATCACAATAGCTTTTGGGACAGGTGCTTACTTATTATCTGATGAAGAGGGAGAGCAGCTCCCTGATCCTATCAATGTCTTGCACTTGAAGAAGTTCTATTCATGATGCCCGTTCTGTCTGGAGGCATCCTTTGTAAATACTTATTGATCCTGAAAAAATTCAAAAAAAAAAAATTTCATTTATGATGCTGAAAAAATCTTTAAAATTGGAAAATGTCCTGAAAAAAATGATCATCCTAGTGAAAACCTAGCAATAGGCACTTTGATGTATCTCCAAACAAATTATATATTCCAAAAATACCAAAAAAATTCAAAAATTAAAAAATTAAAAAAAAAAAAAAAAAGTGCCTTGGTGAAAACTTGGAAATAGACGCCTTGGTGTATATATATATATATATATATATATATATATATATATATATATATATATATATATATATATATATATATATATATATATATATATAAAGTCTTGAGAAAAAATAAAAATAAATAAATAAATCCAAGTGGTGAAAACCTGGAAACAAGCGCTACTTGAGGCCTTTGCACCCTTGTTTCTTAGCATGCGTCCTCGACACTTAGCCTTTCTCCATCATGCCTTGTCCTTGTTACCTTGGTTTGGAATTGATCTTTGTCTTTATCTAGGGGTCATACTTGCGTTAGCTTTGGTCTCTTGGATGCGACAGTCTTTAGGACACCACCCCAACTGTGTTTTTCAACACAACCCTTGACATCGAGTGTTTTTCAACACATCAGTTTGGTCTTACCTAGTTTTGTCATGTGATTTTACCTTCTTGCAAGCATTTGAACCTTATCCTCGGAACTCAGTATCAGTGAACACACTTAAATTTTTAAACACAACACTTAATGCTTGAGCTATGTCATGATCTTTTCTTTGTGTGCTGACTGTTATTGATTTTCGTTGAGTATCCTTGTCTAATAAGTCTCTCTGTGATGCATAGCTAGAGGACTTGGGGCATGGGGCATATTTTTGCTTGCTTACTACTTGTGGGTGTGGTCTTGAAACTCTAGAGTGTTTTTTGTTGTTCCCTTGAAACACTTAGGAGATTTGAAACATCATCCTTGACTGTTTTTGCACAACCATTTTTATGGTCATCCTGGCATCTATGCCTTGATGAGAGAGTAGTTTTGCTACATTAAATTGGGTAAGCTAACATTGAAGTCATCTTGACCCTTATGTCTTTGATGCTCATGTTAGAATCTTTCCACATTCCAAACCGATATAAATCATATTCATATCTTCATAGTTGCGTTTGTGATTGGTGCTGATTGTATGATTTTCCAATGTCCGTTAATAATGGCCCAATGATGAAAATAAGTTCTTTACATTCTCTAATGAATGATGAACATAAAATCTTATGTTACAATTGCCCTATTGCAAGTACACCTTTGCATTTTCATGTAGCTTGCATTGTTAGACTTCATGATTAATTTGCATTTTTAGGCTGCATTATGAGTTTGAGAGGCTTTTCCTTCATCTTTCTTTTGGACTTTTAATCAACTGTGATCACGTTTTGATCTTCATTTCCTTATCTTCTTTCGTGATCTCAATAGAAATTCTCTATCTTAAATAGTTGATTGATTTTGGGGCATGCTCGTTCTTGAGGCAAATTCTCTTTCTTCTCTCCATTTCTTTCCATTTCTTTCAAACTTCTATCTTCCATTCACTTTCACCCCACTTCTTTTCTTCTAATTCAACCTTGGGGCATAATCTTTCTTGATGATCTACCTTGGTTCTGTGATCCTTATATCTTTCATCTTATATCAAGAATCTTATTTTTAGTTTGATTTGATCAAATTTATCAATGTACTATTTCTCCTCTATCTCATTTCGATTTCGATCACAAGGGGGCAGTACCTATCAAACTTCAATCCTTTATTCAGCTTTATCAAACCTATCAATCAAACCTTGCTTGAGACTTGACAGTTACCTATTTACAGGGGTGTTGGCCTTGTCTTTTTCAATCAGCTTATCTTTGTCTTGATGTGTTCCCATCCATCGAACACACATCTGGGTTGTTTTGTGATCCCAAATCAACCTCACATTTCAATTCCATTCTTTGACCACATGTGATCCCAAATCAATCTCACATTAGTCAAAGAGGGGCAAATGTATGCACCCTAAAATGGTCACCTAGACTTTGGGCCCCATTTATTAAAATTATCAAATTTCCTGAATCAATACTTTGCAAAATTCAAATCAATTTCTTTGATCAATCCTAAATAATTCAATCATTTCAATTTTCCCTAAGGTTTGATCGTTTCATCAATAATTTTATTTAATTAAAAGAAATATTCCCTCTTAAATAAATAAAATAACCTTATTTAATTTGAAGAAATATCTTTTAAATGAAATAAATTTATTTAATTAAAATCTCTTTTAATTAAATGATTTTATCTTATTTAGAATAATATCTCTCTTTTAATTAAACAATGTTATCTTATTTAATTAATAGAGAATCATTCTTTTAAATAAATAAAAAATCCTCTTAAAGCTCTTTTGTGATGAAAAAGAGAAATTAAAATAAATAAAATAAAGAAAATTCATTTTCTCTCCACACTTTCTAAAAAATGAGCTTTCTTTCCTCTTTTTGCATTTATCTCACATTGCTCTTGGAGATGCATTCTCTTCCACAGTTTCTTATATAAGGAGCCCTCTCCTTCTCATTTGAGATCCCGAATTTTCATACTATTGTTATGCTGCAGGTTTTCTTGGCGATATTTGGAGTTTTTAAGATTATTACATTCTAGATTTCATATTTACATTAGCTTAATCTTCATAGCATCTTAGCTTAGTTTCCTTCATTATTTTAGCTTAATCTTCACATAGTTAATTAGTAAAGGAGAGTAAAAATTTCATTTCAATAGAGTAGTTTACTTCTTTGCACTGCTATCATCTAGATTAGTTTTTCATTTACATGCAATAACTTGATGATCAATGGAGATTAGCACTCTTGCTTCTCATCCTTGAATCTCTCATTTCCTAGTGTACTTGCATGGGTTTAACTAGGTCGATCTGAGAGCCTCATAATACAACCTCTGCACTCCATGAATAGAGAGCTGTGAGTCGCTATTTGAGACCTCATTCTTGAGTGATCTTGGATGTAATGATTCACATAAGTGTGACACATTTGTATCACACATTCATTTTTATCACAAATCACTTGGTTTCAACCCCATCTGTGTGTGTGTGTGTGTGTATCTCTCTCATCACCCTCTCTCTTCCCCTTATCTATTCTCCCTCTTTCATCACCCTCTCTCTCTCTACTCATGAGAGTGGGTAATGAAAGAGAGAGTAGATAAGGGGGAGAGAGAGGGTGATTTGAGAGAGAGAGAGAGAGAGAGAGAATATAGAGGGTAGGAAGGTGGGAGAGAGCATATGTGCGTGAGAGAGAGAGAGGGGGTGAAAGAGGGTAATAAGGGAACATATAGAGAGTACAAAAGTAGAGAGAGAGAGAGGGTCGAAACCAAGTGATTTGTGATAAAACAAATTAAAACCCTTTGAGAATCCTTTTGCCAACTTTAGTTTGAACTTAGAAATCTATGATGGATTGTGGGAGGTAACCTTGCTGAAGGCTTGCTGAATCCTAAAATTTGGCCAAGTATGGAATTTTTTGAATCTAGAATCTGCATCTTAATTCCTATGAAGCTAGAACCTATCCCAAACATCCTGGAACTATTATATTTTATAATTTATACAAATATAACTTAAAGTATAAGAAATTAAATAAATCAAACTTATACTTAAATATTATATTTGTATAAATCCTCTCTCTCTCTCTCTCTCTACTTAAACCTATGTCTCAAATAGGGCGCACATGCTATAGGGTGTGCGCACTATGTCACGCTATAGGGCGTGTGCACTATGTAAATCTATGATTTTCATAGTTCATAGCGTGCATGTGCTATGAAAGTCAGATTTAAATAGTGCACATGCGCTATAGGGCGTGCGTGGTTTTTAAAGCATTTGAATTTACCAATCCTAAGGCTTGGATTTGCTTTGGAGATCCAACCCAAAGGCTTGGACAATTGAAATAGGTCTGAGACGTGTTTTCCAGCAGACATACAAAAAAATGACATCTTTTGTTTTGTGCTCCTCATCAGGTTTACTCGTGGCTCAAGAATGTAAAATTAGACGACGTGATATTGCAGATCTCTCTGTTAGCTATCTAAGCATATAATTTATTTTGAATTCTGATTATGTTAAGTTTTTCAACTCTAATTTCTTTTGTGTGTATGTCCATTTTTTGTAAAAAACCAACATTCAGTATTTTGGGCATAGATTTTGGCTCATTCATCGAATTTTGCAACAAGTTACATTTTTAGAAACTAGACTCCATTCTACACACTTAAAAAAAAAAGAAAATTTGATTTTTGATTAGTTTTAAATGATTTCTAGGGGGAGCACACATAAATTTCATGTTTTTAGGATGTGTGCACTTCGTAAATTCATCAAAAATTATACATTCGTCAAAAAATTACCAAAAAAATTTGGGATAAACTACGTGGTGTTAGCTAACTTCTCACTGGAGCAATTAGAAAAATTCAAAAAAAAAGTTAACATTTTAGGGGGAGAACACCAGACACTATGTTATGTTTTTGGATTAAAAAATAGGACCACTTTTTGTGCTCCCCCTTTTTGAGGGCCTTAATCTGCACCATTTTCAAAATAAGTTAGTAGTTTAGGAACTAGATTCAGAGTATTACAACTCTTGTTTTTGTCACATCTTAAAATTTTGAGTCTAACTATCTTCAATTTCTTGTTGAAGTTCAGAGTTTTTTGATTTCAGGAAAAAAGTGGCATCTTATACCCCCTTTTTGGTCCCCCATCTTTGTGCACTTATCCTAGGGTAAGGGTTTGGACTTAGATCTTGAGGGATCTTGCAAAACTATTTCTTTCTTTGTATTTGGCCGTAGCTGGGAAGGCCTTACAACCCGACACATTACATGTAATCAGTTGTTAATCAATAAAGATATCAGTTTCTTTTAGATCTAGTTTTCCTGTTATGTTATTCCGATGTGTTGATGTTTGGTTGCAAGGTTGGACTTTCCTTAATTGGATCCACCATCCTTGATTGTGTCAGCACTGCAGGATCAACCTTTGATATGCAACCAAATGTAATCTCCTTCTTGAACATTGTAGAAGCATCATCCTTCGGCAACTCTTTAAACTTTTTCTCCTCAATCTTTAGTACTAGAGTGACCTGCATGGATATGTTATTGTATATGAGTCTCCAAAGAAACTCCATAATATTTCTAGAAACACCAACAAAAATGTTATCATTTCTTTTTTCCACAAAAGCCATAGAATTTCAACTAATAGTACAGACCAAAAGAGATTACAACTATTCTTGGTGCTTAAGATTTTTCTTGATATAACATTGTGTATATTAAAATTCTGCTCAAAGTGAAAACCAAATAAGGCCCAATATTCTTTAGAAAAGATACAATCAAAGAAAATGTGACAAATGGTTTTAGGCTTTCTATAGCAGGAGCAGATGTTTATATCTCCATCAAGTTTAATTATAGGTAAGTTGTACAAGAGAAGGCACCAGAAGAAGCAAAGATTTTTGGGGTCTATGAGTCTATGCCAAAGGTCCAAAAGAATAGATTCCCACTCTTTAGGTTCAAGGGAGAAGTTCCAAGCCAAATTAAGATGGTCAAGGATAACAGAGATGGAAGATAACATATTATAAATAATCTTGGCTTTAGAATAGGGTAGAGGAGTGCCATCCCTCCAAGATAAGGCCAAACATCTATCCTCTACAATAGAGATGGATCTAGGGAGTAGCAAGGGTCTACAAGCCTTTTCAATAATTGGATAAGTTCTCCTATGAGTAGCAGGAAGATCATATATGGAGCATAGGCTTCCCCAACTGATTAGTTTCCCCTCTTCTAAGATATCCTCGAAAGAACTAATACCCACACCATCCCACTTTTTGCTGAGAAACCTTGTAAGTTCCAAGGGTTTTTCCCCATGTTTTAGGTTCCACCAAATAGATTTTCCCTGCTTAATGTATTATCATTGCTGACTACTCCATTTTTAGTGATATGTGATCTTACTATCTCCCAAAATTTCCATATTGCTTTAAAAATATTAGAACCTTTGACTCTCAGTTCAAAGTTTCCTGATAGGAGATCACAAATGTTTAGCCTTTTTCAGAAGGAAGCCTTGGTTGGGTATCCCCTTGAGATATTGTTCCTTATTAGCACCTTGTAGGGTTCATTTCCATCTGTGGCTCTGGCAATCCATTTTATTGCTAGGAATATGCCTTGTGATCTGAGGTCCTTTAGACCCAATCCCCCCATTAATTTGTTCATGGTGCACCTTTGTCATTTAACTGCCTAGGGTTTCTTATTGCCCCATCCATCTGACAATAGAAAATCCCTTATCATCTTTTGAAAGTAGTTGATCTAACTTTGGTTAAACATCTAGACAGAAGCATAGTAAATGGTGTATGAGGATAGAATCTTTCGACATACTTGAATCTTCCTAGGCAAGTAAAGATGCCTAACATTCCATTTATTGAACTTCTTATCAAGTTTTTTTTAATCCAGCTCCACATTTCTCCAAGGTTTGGACATATTGAAAAGGGGATCCCTAGGTACCTTACAATATGGTTAGGTCCTCCCCAAACAAAACCATATTGAGCATACCATGATGGGGGAGCCTCTTGCCACCCTAGCATAATAGATTTTGGCAGTGAAATCATACTTCCAGAGGCTTTACAAAATAGTTCAAATTTCACCATTAGGTTCTGAATATTGTTTTCCTCCATGATTATGTTAATAGTTGTGTCATCTAAAAATTGGATATTATATATGTCTTCTCCATTAGGGAGGGTGATACCTCTCACACTTGGTGAAATGCTATTGTCTCTAAGAATATATCCAAGCGCATCAACTTCTATTACAAAAGTGTAGGTGCTAGTGGGCACCCTTTCCTTATAGATTTCGTTAAAGAAAATGGATTAGACCTACGCCCATTTATTTCAATAGAAGCATTTTCCTCCTTAAACAATGTTTGTACCATACTTCAATAGAAGCATTTTCCAATAGAAGCATTTTCCTCCTTAAACAATGTTTGTACCATACTGCAATAGAAATCTGGGAATCCTAGCTGTTTCATCATTATATTTATGAATTTCCACTCTATTCTATCATAGGATTTCTTGTAATCTAGTAGCAACATATTGGCTTGTTGATTAGACTCCTTTGTCAAGTCTAGTGCTTCCCAACAAGTTAATAAGTTTTCCAAGATATACCTTCCTTTGACGTCAAATCCATTTTGAGTCTTGCTAATAGTTTTTGGTAGTATTCCTTCCAATCTGGATGCTAAGATTTTAGCTAGGATTTTATATGATACATTTAGGAGAGTTATTGGTCTCTAGTTCTTTATAAGCCTTCTATCCCCATCTTTAGGAATTAATTTAATAACACCAAAATTAATGTTTTCTCCTAAAGACCCTCTTGAAAATGATTTGAATTATATACCCTTAGTAATTCTCTACCAATCCATTTGTTGTTTTGTTTATAAAATTCAATAGGCAAACCATCAGGGTCAAGAGCCTTATCATTGCTAATGCTTTGTATAGTCCTCAAAATTTCTGCTTTTGAGATTTTCTTATCCAACTCTAGGATATCTGATTGTTTCAGTTTCTTTGGAATAAGTCCAGCTATTTTACCTCTGGCACTTTCCATATTTTCCCCAACATCTTTTGAAGTGAAGAGGTTTTTGTAGAGGCTTGAAAAGGCATGGAGGATGTCCTCCTGGTTATGAAGGTCTTTGTTTCCTTCCTTGATAGAGTCAATCCTGACTCTAGCTTCTTTTTCTTTGAGCATGTTGAAGAAATATTTTGATCCCCTATCTCCCATACTAACCTAGTTGAGTCTTTCTCTGGTCTTGGCTCCTTGTATCTGATGGTGCTGGGTTCTTCTTAAAGCATCTCTTACAATGACAACTCTTTCATTTGTATTTCCACATTCCAAATTCTTTTAGAGGGAACTTTCTTCTTGAAGCAACTCATTTTAAAGATCCAGTTCTTCCTTTCTCCCATCCATGGCTCTTTTCCTACCAACCGTCTGAAACAAAGCTCTCCAATATTTAACTTTTTGATTCCATGACTTAATTGAAGATCCTCTAGCTCCTGTGTTATTATTAAACCATCTAATAATGTTCACTGCAACTTCTACATCCTCATCTTCCAACAAGGAGGTATTAAGGAAGAAGCTATCACTTTTTCCTTGGCCATTGACCATCTTCCCTATAGATGAAACACAAGCAAGAATAGGGTGGTGATTTGACATCGAGTATGGGATCATTGTGATTGGGGCATCATGAGACCCCATAAAAAACCTAAAGAAGTCTTAGTTGGCATAGAATCGGTCAAGTCTACAAAAAATATTTCCCCCCCCATGCTGTTGGTTGGACCAGGTGAACCAAATTCCCTTGTGGTTTTCTTTGGCTCCCTCTAGAGGATCACTAATTCTTAATTTGTTAACCATCCTATGCCAATAAAAGCTCCATTCAAACTTGATGCCTCCCATTTTATCACATGCTGCTACCACCATATTAAAATCTCCTCCCAGGATCCAAGGTAAGATAGGTAGTTCACTAAGCCAATTCCAGAGTTCAATTCTATCTTTATATTCATTAGGGGCATAAATATTGAAGATACCAAATTTCCTTCCATTATCTTGGCATTTAACCCATACAAACTTGTTATAGGGAAAAGTCCCCCAATCCAGTATATTTTTGCTCTAGTTTGGGCCAACTAGAATGGTTGCACCTCCCTTTCCTTTATCATGAGAGGTTGTGAATGCTTTTTCATCTCTCCAAATGCATTTGAGAGCAATGTCTAGCATGAAACCAACAACCTTTACTTCTTGTAACAATAGGATATCAATTTTTTTGTTTGAAAGAAATATTTTGGCAACATATTTCCTATTTGGGGATTCTAGTCCCACATTCTAAGAGACTAAATTCAGTTCCATTATGATGTAGTATCATTACTATGATCTTTTGAGGATTTAAAATTCCTGAAACAACTAGGAAGCTATTTTTTTTGCTTCTTGTTTTTATTAGGTATGTTTGTGGAGCCCGAGGATCTCCCTCTTTTCCTAGTAATTTTGTCCTAGTTTTCACATTATTCTTGCTTATCTTCACCCTTTTTTGAGAGGCTGTCCTTCCTGGCTCTTCTCTTCTTCTTTTGGGCTTTGAAAAAAAATTCCCCTCCCTCTCTAAGGAGAATTTCATCTATACTCATTCTTCCATCATCCCTTTTAGTGTGTTGAGGATGGGTTTTATATTTCCTCCACAATGGGTGGCGAAGGACTAGGGGGAGGCATTATTATCCATCGATGGGAGAACCTCTAGATGATTAAAATCAGAATTGGTGGGAATAACTACTAGTTCAAAGTCAGATAATCTATCAAGCCCTTTATATGTATCATGGAGTTCCACTAAACTATTAATAGTATCTTTACAGGGACTATTAGCTTCTGGAATGCTAATAATTTCCCCTTCCTTCGGGGGTGCTTCCATCGGTAGGGAATCACTACCTTCTCCTTTACTCTCCACACCCATGGTGCAGGGGATATATCCATCTAAATTAAGACTACCACAGATGACAAACTTCGGCCTACTCTTGGAGGAAGACAACCTTCTAATTTTATTCTTGGGTTTAATATGAGGGCAATCATTTCTTTTGTTCCCTTCTCTCCTGCACAAGAAACATACATTTAAGCCTCTGAGGAAGGTAACAGGGTAGGAAAAATAATCTCCATCAATATCAAAAGAGAGTTCTTCAAGGATTTCAATTCCTGGGTTAATAGCTATTAAAACACATACATCCATATGCAATGGGAGATTGTCATTGCAACCAACTATAATTATATTGGCAATAGGTGCCAAGGCTTGCGGGATGAAATTCCATAAAAAAGGAGGAATTTTTTCCACGGTTAACCATCTAGAGAAAGATAGGGAAACAATTTCATCAAAAACTACATCTGGTGTCCAGGGTAGGGCACAAAATACACTTAGGCCAATTTTCTAGTATTGTCTAGAAATCGCTTCCTTTTGGTGAGGCCAATTTTCTAGTATTGTCTAGAAATCGCTTCCTTTTGGTGATTAGGGTTACTAAAGAAAACTAAGAAAAGGCCTTTTTGAATCAATCTGAAGTATGAGAATTGGAAGCCAAATTTCTTGTTCCAAACATTATGAGTCCATTCATTCACGTGTTTTCTAGAAGGTATATCATTTAAATCTTGAGCAACCAAAAAAATAACAGATTTCCTAAGTCTATTTTTCTCATAATCAATTGCTATGATTGTTAATATGATTTAGAACAACAGAGAGGGGGAGTGAATTAGTTGTTCTCAGGTCCAGATGTATCAAACAAAATTTTAAACACTTCAACCACTCAGATCTAGTAATCAACACTACTCAGTCATTACAAAATATATATCAGAAACATATAACAATGCAGTCCACTATCCAATAGTATTTAACTTGCAAAACATAGAAATGTTCAAACCAAAACATTCACACAAGTATTGACACCAAGATTTATAGTGGAAACCCAATTTGGGAAAAACCACTGTGTAACATGTTATTGATATGTTCACTCTTCTGAAGTGAGCTCTGTGAAAAGCCAACCCTGTCAAAGGTTTACAAACGCACTGCTAGGTGTGACCCTGTTAAAGGATTTCAACCACCCTGTTAGGAGTGCACCTCATTAGAGGACTTAAGTACATTCCATTAGAATGAAACCTTGATTAAAGGATTTTGGTTGATACAATGGTTAGAAAGTAACAATAATATTTGATCTGAAACCATACAACTCACTTTGCAAATAACAAATCCAATTCTTACATATATGATGACTTACTAACTGAATTCCATTTCCATCTCCATCACTGATCTTCTCAGAAATCCCTTCAAGCAATCACAACTCTGATCAACCCTTCACCTTTAGCCTTTCTACTTTTTTAGTCAATAACATCAACAACTCCAGCATCATTATCAACCTCACACTTAGGTTTCCTTAATACCTCTTTGATAGGTAGATCCATCTTTTGCCGCTTAATCTCTTCCATAGATCTTAGGGTTAGGTCAGATTCATCGAATCCTTCCAACATTTATTCTTTGTCCATCCTTCTAGAAACATCTTTAATCTCTTTATTGGAATCAAAATAACATGGTTTACTGTGCATTAAATGCTCCATACAATCAATTAATAAAGTCAACATGATTTACATAATCCAAAAATTCAACTATGTCGGCTTGGAATCTGAATTCTTCCTCAAATGTAAATTACTAATGCTCAGTCAATACTGTGTTCAACTCCTCGGTCATCACTTTAAACTATTTCCCTTTGCTAATGTTGTCTCCCTCAGCAATACATTGATGTTCGGTCAACACTGAATTTACTCGGCATAACTGGCTCAGTCGACACTAACATCACTCGGCTTAAACTAGATTTCTTCACTTTTGGTCGGTTAAGCCTACTTGTTCAGTCTTGCTTCTTACTTAAATCAACAATGCATTATCTTATCATTGTGCCACATAATCAAGTACTCATTGAAGTATTAAATAACTCAACCTTTCTCTAGGTTCTATTGTTGTCACCCTTACCCTAATCCTTCTCATCACTCAATAGATATAGTACTTTCTTAGATAGCAACAATCTTACCAGTTAAGGTTTGACATCAATAACAATACAACAATTGCTTCAATTGTAGTTTCCAACAATGACCATTGGGGCATTCGGTTTGATAATAAACAACCCGGTGTTTGAAATTTTACCTCCCTCTTCTGAAGCTAGGGGTCGAGATGAATTTGGTTGGGGTTGCTAGTAGAAGCATGCACCATCCAGGATTGGTATTATGCCTTCGACTGCATCATGAAAACTCTTTTCCTTGGGATTTTTATCACCTTCAATCACCTTGCTAATGCCATTGGTCTAACAGAGGATTCCATAAAATGGGACCGGGACAACCTATTAAGGATGGATCACAATAAATGTTGCGAGAGGCCTTTTGTTAGCGGGAATGCCTCCTCGAAGATCATGCCCTAGTTGCAGAGCTCGCTCAATAGAAAAAACTCCAAATATAATATAGTTGTTGAAAATGTATTTGAATATAATGAGAAAACTATCACCAAGGAAGGTTCATGTAATGTGCTAAATGTTAACAATTTTTTATGTGATAAGAAACTTAACATTTTTTTCTCTATTATACATTAATAGGTAGAGTATAGTTAGCGGAGTACATGTCTCAAAGAGTTAGGAAAGTGAATAAAAATAACCTAAAATTACTAAATATAGTAAAAGAGAAGATGTTCAAAGAAATGTTGTCCAAACAAGATTCTGTGGAAATAAGACCTGTATATGTCATGGTGGAAGTTGAAGGAGAATTGTAGAATATATTTTTTTCTCTTTTAGGTAGAGAGAGCCTATACGAACCAATGTGATTATCAAAGAATGAAAAGAGGATGAAAGGTAAGGCATGCATACTTAGTTTACTCCAAGAGAAGGATGTTCTTGATGAAAAAATGAAGGTAGTTCATGTGAATGTACATGATGTTGAGAAGCTTGAGAACATAGTGCATGTGAAGGAAGAATTTTTAGATAGAGGACTTGAGGTGGTGGTGAGAAGGGTGAAAGTTCAAAACTGTATTCCAATTTTATAAAGGACATAACCAACACATAGTTTTTAAACTTGGAGGACCTTAAAGTGTCATTCATGCTTTGAATTTAAAAATTACATAAACTAATAAAATGTGGAACTCTTAGTGTAGTGTTCATTTATTTTTGACATTTGGATATCGTTTTGATAAATTAAAGAGAATATTTGAATACTTAGTTTTTCTTTAAAGTTCAAGTTGATGGGGCATAATTCTTAATGTTGTAAATTTTTTTTTTCCTTTGATTTTTATCTAGTAAGATCACTTGAATATCTAGTGCATGAAGATTAAAAAAAGGGTCATTTTTTATAAATATTCTTTTTAAAAAAAAATCAAGTCAAATTTACTCAAAATGACATTATTTTGACAAGACTTGGCATTTTTCTAAATTATTTATCATAATACTGTGTGTGTACATGTGCATGTGTGTGTGTCTATATATGTACACACGTATACATATATTTTTTATGTTGAATTTTCCCTAAAAGGGTTTAAGCTACCGCATTGTCTACTAGCTAGACAATATTGGTTGGAAGAGTTAATACCAAAAATATTTATTTGATATACATTCAAATCAAAATTAAAATGTATTTCTATTTGTATAGAAATTTTCAATTAAAGCCCATTCAGCCAAAATATTCTCATTGAAATCCTTGTATAAAGATATTTATAATATTTTAATTTTAGTTTCAAATTTATATCAAGTTAATATTTTTGGTTGAAAGAGTTTGAGTCAAAAACCATTGTAGAACATAGGGGCTATGTAGTTCCAAGAGAAATGGTTTCACCTAAAAGTATTTTTCTCACCAAAAGTGGGATATAGCTCTAGACTTTCATATAAAAAAAAATCTTGGTTGAGGGATATAGACATAAAAGTGAAGAAGAATAGATGTTTGATTTATTTTGTTTCATCAAGAAAAATGAGTTCAACCTTAAAGAAGAAGACTATGCACTTGAGGAGTATTTATTATATAAATTATTGAATGCAAATGGAGATGAGGAGGTGCATGGGAGATTGATGTAGGAGTGCATATTATAAAAGGGAAATATTCATTGGAGGATTCATGGATAAATCTAGGAGTAAATAAATTTTAAATGGAATTTGTACTAAGAATGAATAAAAAAGATAGTCTTGAAGAGGGTGGATGGATCTAGTGGTTGAATAAAACCCAGAAGAGGTGAAGGAAAGAGGATAAACATTGAGAGGAGGACAACATATAGTAGAAATAGTTCCACATAAGGAAAGAAAGTTAATGACTAAACTTGGTGGGTGAGGATGGTATGTGGCCCAACACAAAACTCAAAGAGGAAAAAGAAGATTCTTTTTCCAATATATCTAAAGAAAAAATCTATCATCCTACATATTAAGTGCATTTATGAAAAATGTGGTTATACCACTTAGCTCTACTTTGTGAGCATTGTACTCATAAAATTCATCACCTAATGTATATGATATAGGAGAATCTAGATCCACGAGTAATCTTGTATCACCAAAAATAGAATAAAGGTTTCCAAGGAACATTTTTCTTTGTATGTGGATTTTGGGTCATGTTCAAATCAATTTTATGATTAAAAAATATTTCAACTAAATTTAATAGTAAAAGAAAAATCAGTTTGTATTTTCAAGAACATCAACTTATGCCATTTTGGTAGCATCATCTTGTTTGTGACTTTGGAAACATCAACCTAAGTTACAGTGGTAGCATTATATTCCGTGACTTCAATAGAAACTCATACCATGGGTAAGTACACAAAGATGGGGGACCAAAAAGGGGATATAAGATGCCACTTTTTTTCTTTCTAAAATCAACAAACTCTAAACTTCGATGAAAAATTAAAGATAGTTAGACCCAAATTTTCAAGATGCGACAAGAACAAGAATTGTATTATGATGACTGCAAAGTGCGCACAACCATCAAAGCATAAGTGTCTAACTCGATATGCATGGAAATTATATGGAATCATAATGAGAGACCATAATAGTTTGACAAAATGTCTCTTAGATAGTGCTCTCATTTAATTGATCAAGACTTAGATTACAATGCTCACCATGCAGAGCCATTACAATTGAAATATATTGGTGTCACATTTATTGGTGTTTTCATTCCATATTGTCATATAGAGCTAGTGGATAATGAATAGTGGTACTTTTCTTTAATGAGAAAAAAAGTTAATTTCTTCTTATATAAAATGATAATTATTTGTGTTGTTGACTCTATATCTATGGTGACCAAAAGCTCATACATATTTGAAGGAAATGTAGCATCATTAATTGTGAATGCACAATGTGTGTGCCATTGGGCAATATACCAATCTGCCATCATGTTGTACTTGTAGAGAATTCCAAGATTGTCTATTCATTTCGATGGAAAAATATAAGCTCTATATTTTAAACTATGTTGATAATGAGATTGTTACAAGCATCAAAGGAAAAGTAGGTGAAGATGGAAAATAACACCAACAAATATGAAGATTTTCTCAAATTATACAAATTTTTCAAGGAATTTTTTTTAGTTTAATAGGGATAAACTATTAGTTAGGATGCTTCTTCAAAATATGTCAAGCGCAACATTGCAACATGACTTTCGATATTTTCATTGTATATTTTCCTTGGTTGCAGTTAGATGGAAAAATCATTGTTTCCTTGTTTTGTTTAGAAATAGTGACTTTTGTCACTTTTGGTCAAGGTTAATCAGTTGACTCTTTTTGTGCAAAAATTATAAGGTTAATAACTTCATTCAATTTGCATGAAAATGAGTTGGAAATTAACCTCTAGAAAAGAAGGTAATTATTTTGTGAGCCTATAAACTTACAAGGCCATTTGTAAAGGGACTTTTTGCAAAGGGGAAATTCTAGAGAACTTTTCAAAGAAATTGTATGAGAAATTTTGGCTTGACATTTTGCACCCAAAGCTATCAAACTTGTATATTTTCAAAATGATAATAAATAATACATTTAGTTCATGTCTCTAGATGTGTTACTAAGTTATCATTATTGACTTATCATATGTTAAGTTGATAATATCTTTGTGTATTTATGACATCTATTGGTTCTTGAGTCAAATGACATATGTAATCAATGAACCATAATAATATCCCGGTACATTGGTTTGAATGTTATAAGATAACTTGTTTCCTCGTATTTTGAAATTCATTATCCTTCTTTCATTATTGCATATCCAAATATGTTTTGTACTAAAAGTCTTTTGTAATCATTATTAGTTATAAATCTCAAATGGTATTAGTATGTCTACTGTTGGGCATTTTGTTATCCATTTCCTTTAGTTTTGTCTTATATCCTTTTTGTACTTTTAAGTGAAAAGTACACAAAATATACAAATACCCCATCATATGTGGGAGTTGCCACTCTCAAACGCAAATGAAGATTGTGATCTAATTTCAATCTCTCCAATTGTTGGCATGGTTGTCACTACTCTTTGGGCAAAAAATGGTCAATTTTAAATGTGAATTCGCAGTGACAAATCTGAATTCAGTGACAAATCTATTTACTAATAGAGGTATTTTTTCCAAATAGCATGTGTGTCTTGTTTATGCTTTCATATTCTGCATACATATCTTCTAGAATAGTTGCAACCACAAAATATCCAATGAAACTCCTCTCTCCTTTATGTCATGATTGTGATTGAAAACTAATTAAGTAATAACAACTCAATCTTATTGCATATAAAATGATAACCTTACTATTCATCTCTATATTTATGTATGTTGTAATATGATTTAAATTTTTTTTTTTAAATTGTTGAAAGTTCAACTTCGACTAAGAGCCAAGGACTGAGAGGTATCCATTCCACTAAAATTTGCCTAGGGTACGATCTTGGTCTCATCCCTTATGGTGTTGGAGCCTTTGCACTTAGCAAGACTTGATCCCTGGTGGGCTCATTGAGAACCAAACAACTTCACCAGCAAACCAAGGGCCCATTGACAATATGATTTAATTTAGATATGATAAAATATTAAAAAAATGACTTTTGATCCTATAATTAAACCATAAGACTACATCTATAAATCACACATTAATAAAAAATATTTTGTTTAAAACGTGCACTTAAAATCAGGATTATTAAATATTCCATTTAATTCTTAATATGTTTTAATATTCATCCAATCCCTCTACTTTCCATAGGAAGACTAGTATCCAATATTCATTTCCATTTTTTTTGTCCAAGGTACTCTCCACAATAAATAATTTTTTTAAGTACCTCAACTTATTTACGTCTCTAACTTCTTTCTAACTCACCCACACCTCATGTTAAATAAATGATTACATGGCTTGTTGCGTTGAATTTGATACAATATATATTTTGTCCATTAAGTTGGGTGCCACAACATTGTATTTAGTGGTTGTGGGTGGTTTTATGATTTTGAGAGATTACATATTCCCTATTTCCCACTTTAGTTTTCTTCCCTAACCTCGTGTTCCCATGCGGCTGCTTAAGTACATTTTGTGCTTAAATTTAAGCAGTTAAGTGTTCCCGTGGAAATTTTAGAGTGTGAGAAAATGATAATTTATAATCTTTTGCTATTTTAGTGGAGCGACTATTATTTAGGAATTGAAAATAAGTTGTGGGAAAAGAGGGGGAGTGGAAATAAACAGTGGTTGCATATTGCAAAAAATACGACATGGCCTCACAAATATTTCTCCCTCCTTTTTTTAAGATTTTATTTCTATTTTTTTTCTATTGCAAATTATTATTAAATTAATAATCCAAGTTTCAAGTTTTATGCTTAAAAATAAGCAAAAATATATATTCATGGGGCCACCAGCTCCACAAATATCTCCTAAAAAAACTTGAGCAACCAGTGGTAGCCAAAATAAACTAAGCAGTGGCACGGGAACATGCTATAATAGCCATGATAGATTACTTTGTTAGAGCTCACATCTTTGTCTCAATAAAAAATATAAGAATATTTATATGATTTAGAAGTTTTAACTTTTATTTATATTTTATCATGTTTGAATGCAAAAATAATATATAGATTAAATATTATAATGGAAAATTATTTATTTTGTATTTGTTTATTTTTTATATTATATGAAATTTATTATATAATTGTTTGATATCTTCCATCTTTTGTTTAAAGTTAAAAGATGATTTGATATAATTTGAATCTTGCAACTTAATATTTTGTAAAGGTTTTAAATATTGTTAGACATTGTAGAAACTGATGAAATATCAGATTCAACTCCAAGATCCAGCTGCATGCAATAAACCTGTTACAAAGAATGAAGCTAAAACTAGAAAAAGCAAAACCCTCTTGTGCTCAAAATGATAGAGCTCAAAAATGTATTAAGAGAGAATTGGGAAAATAATTACAAAAGCGGCTTATAAGAAAGGAAACCCTAAAGCCACACAAAGCTAGGTTGTGTAATAATAATTAATAGAAATATTAATTATTATGCACCTAAAAGAGATAGCTTAAGTGAAAAAGAATAATAGAGGACTTAAGTAATTAAATCGAAATGATTTAATTATAAAGTCAAATATATCTATTACTCTAACAGACATAGTATACATTTAGATAAAAGAAGTAAGGACAAGTGAATTGTAACAATTTGTTTTTTAAAATCTATTAATTATTTATAAATAACAATGTTTATGTCTATTATGTAAATGTTCAAATTTGTTAACTAAAAAATGTAAATTATTAAATTAAATCAATTGTAATGTATTTTAACAATTGTGATATTGCTATTAGAATTCAATTGTATAGTTTTCGGGTCAAACTCGTTGACTCATGTCAACATCACCTAGGGGAGAGGACCTAGTAATTGAGCACCCTAACTTTGCGCTTCTCAAAATCTTATGTGGAAATTTCGAATCACTCTCATTTTTTTTTATAGTAGCTTACTTGGAGAGTCCCCTACTTATAACTAAGGTTTCAAAGCCACATCATCAAATATGATGCCACTTCAACATGCTTTTTGCCAAGGTGTCCAAAACAGCCCCCCAAAAAAGTGAGACCAATCATAGCGCATTAGGAAGCAAACACTTGTGTAGCTGATGTGGCATCACACGATTGGCTACTTTTTAGAACAAGGGGCACATTTCATTCAATTATGGGTAGTCATCATTAGCAAAAACAATTTTAAAGTCACAACTATTAGTACAATGTTATAAAAAATATTGGATATTAAATCAGCACTTGTAGATATTAAGTTAAGAACTGCTGTCACAACCATTGGAACGTGTTCAGATAGTGGGTCCTCTCCCATAGATATAATACTTACCATAAAATAAGAGCCCACTTTTAAAAAAAAGGAAAGTTGAGTAAATAATTAAAGAACTTAAAAAGCAACGACAATGATTTCCACGATGCAAGCTGTAACTTTTTAAACAAAAGCTAGAAATTCGATCCCTAATGGTAGGGCACGCAAACCGAAGTGCTGCAGCTTTACGGATGCCGAATATCTCACTAAATTATTTGGAATCCTCAATCCGTTCCGTTTTGTCTGAAGCCTGTGGCAGTGCCATGATTTCTGAAACAAACAGATCGAAATTCTTAGCCGAGGACCCACCTTCAGCCACCGCTGTTCTAGCAGCCGCCTTCAATTCTTTCACCCTCTTTCTCAACTCTTTCCCCTTCTCTTCCATCATCAGACACCGTACGATTCTCTCCACGTCATCTCTGGTCACCAGCCAATTCTCCTCAATTCTCTGCGGCGCCTCCAGAGCAATCCCGATCTCATCCACCACAAACTTGGAGTTGAAAGGCTGCTCAGCGTAAAGCGGCCAGGCGATGAGCGGAACTCCGGCCGTGGTGGCCTCCAGAACGGCGTTCCAACCACAGTGAGAAATGAAGCCGCCAGTAGAAGGGTGGGCCAGAATGCCCAGCTGCGGCGCCCACCCGAGGACAAAGAACCCCTGATCTTTGGCCGCCATGCGACTCTGCAACCCCGCCGGGAGAAACTCCAAAGCGGAAGACGACTTCTGAGCGGCGTCGGAGGGCGTGCGCAGAACCCACACGAACTTCACCCCGCTCGCTTCCAATCCAAGCGCGAGCTCCTCCACCTGCGCCGTCGAAATAGAATTCTCACTGCCGAACGAAATATAAACCACAGACGCCTCCGCCTGATCGTCAAGCCACTGCATACATTTCTCTCCATCCGTGCTCGCCCCCAATTGCACCGCGGGCGCGATTCTTTTCACATCCCCGTTCCCGAACGCCTCGGCCGGAAGCAAAGGCCCGATCGTTCTCAAAGTCCCGTTAACCCTCTCAAAATGGTCGACAAACTTCCCTTCGAGCTCGTAAAACGTGTTGACGATGGTCCTCCAGCTCTGCTTGTTCCCGCGCCTTTGGCGCACCCAGAACTGGTGGATCCCGTTCTCCGGCGTCGCCTCGGGCAGCTCGGGTAACAGCTGAAGGCGACTCAGTCTCACTTCCTTCGGCACACCCGGCACCAAGTAACGCCCCGACTTCGTTCGTGGTAGGTTCTGCGGCAGCGTGTCCCATACGATCTGCTGCACCGACTCCGCGAACATTCCCGACGTTTCGAAACTCACTCTCGGTATACCGGATTTTTTAGCTACTGCTGATGTCCAACCCAGGAGAAAATCTGCAATGAGGCAGACAGGAGCGGGGAGGGGGCTTATTTCTCCGGCGAGAAAGCGGTCGAGAAAGCGTTCGAAATGGGGCTGAAGCCTCTCGTCGGCGTCGAGCAAGGGGGGCAGCTGGTGCCACTGCACGCTGTTGCTGTTCACTTTGCCCAGCGTGAGATGATCTTGGGGAATCTCCATTTCGAGCAGGTGGATGTCGAGCCCGGCCTCACGGGCGGCGTCCACTTTCTTCTGCAGGGAAGGGATGTGGTGAAAGGTTGTGACGAAACTGACGGTTAAGCCCTTGGCGGCCAATTTGTGGGCGAGCTGCATGAAGGGGATCAGGTGACCGTGCCCCAACGAGGACAGCATCATCACATGCAAACCCATCTCTTCTATTTCCTTCTTTCTCTGCTCTTTTTCTTCTCTCTCTGATCTCTTCGCTTTTCAGTACCAGATAACTTTTTCTTTCTTCCGCACTGAATTAGTGAGGAAGCATGATTAACATATAGATGATCCAAACTTGAAGCCCATGGCGTCTCGCTGACGTTCGCATCGCCTCACTGTTACGCAGTCACATTTTTCTACAGTAGCCGTCGAGTTGGACCGACAGATTTTCGCATTAAAAAAGACGGTTCCTCGTGTCTTTACGAAGTTTCATGGCATTGGCACAATCACTCGCCTGTTAGAGCAAAAAATGCAGATAATGAATTAAATAACTAGTTGTAAATGATGGTTTACGCCTTCAACGAAGGCCTGGATTGAAGAGTGATGGACCCCGCACAACTACTGGTCCCTCTCTCCTATGTGATGTCAAATACGTGGTCAATTTTGTTCACTCGGGGAAGATTGGAAGGGAATTTGAAAGAGGGGTCATGGATTTTGTTTATTTATTTTTAAAATCTTGTTCTATTTTGAAGTATGAATGGGTGGTATGAAATTATTGATGTCGGTATCTATGATCATGTTTTTATTGATTTATATTGTGCATTTGATTATTATATGCTCATGTATTGACATTGGTCGGGCATGTTTATTTATATTATTGAGGTCGACATATTTGTATTGATTTATATTGTGCATGATACTATGATTATTATTATATTCATGTTTTGATGTTGGTTATTAAAGGATATGTTTAGTTATATATGTGTGTGGGGTTTATTCTTTTGATGCTTTGCATTACATTATAATTATGATTGAAATATAAAAATATATGTTTATTATCATGCTATATGATATTAGTTATCTATTGTGATTCCATTTTATGTCCATGTGACTATATGATCACACTAACAAAAATTGAAGAGCTAAGAATGAGGCAATGTTGAAATGTGTGATGTAATGATAGAGAAAGCTTGGATACTAGCTAAATGTCTTGTAAGTGATGAATTTTGTTCACCCTAGGGAAATTTGGAAAGAGGGGGCCGTGGATTTTTCTTTTTGTTGGTCTTATTTTACCTTGAAGCTCTCTGATGCTCATGTTTGGTATGTCTATAGGACCTTTTTTGTGGAGAGTCTATTTACATGGCTGATATGGAACTATTGATGCCAAATATTTATAATCATGTTTGTATTTTATTTATAGTCTGTATTGATTGTATGATTATTAAATAATGTTCTTGTATTGATGTTGGTGGCTAACTGTCATGCTTAATGTCTTTTACATTTATATATGTATATTAAAAATCTTTTATATGATATATTATAAGGTTAATTTTCTTAATTTTTTCAGTTGTCTTACAATTATGATTACTAAAACTAATAGATATCTTTATTATCATGTTTTGTGACTTTAGTAATCTATTATGCTCAAAATTTATGTAAACATGACTATATGACTACCTTAGACATATAAGATTATTTTTTGAATAAGCTATATTATTTCTTATCTTAATTATCTTCATTATGATTACATGATATTAGTTGCTTTCATTTGAATGATTTCGTATTGTTATTTGATGTCGATTAAATATGTGAATTTATTTTATTTTTGCTGCATCATTTTGACTATGCATTTGAGATAAAGAACCACTACTGCAAAATGGTTTTTGTGTTATTAGATATGTGTGTCTTAGGTGAGTATATTTCAGCCTATTGGATTTATACTTTTTTACCAACTATCTATAATAGATTATGCTTGAGTTCATCATAAAATTTCATATAAAAATCAAAAGTGATTGATAATAAAAAAAAGGTAACATAAATTTATTTTAGTATATCTATTTTACTACATGATAGGACAATAAAACATGTGACATGTGATATACATGTGAAAACCATCTATTCTAATCATGATTTAAGAACCTTCTATGGTAATAGTAGTAAAGTGTTTGCATTCTATATGTTTTAAATATTTTTCTCTTATGGATAAAGGGTTTTATTATATACATGAGAGTTCATCAAGTGTTTTTAGAAATGATAAATCTACATAAAAAGGTAAGAGAATGGATAGATTCAAAAAAATAACTTTTTAGCATTTAAAAAAGTCAATTTCATGTATTATTGCGAAATTGGCTTGTAGGTTATATATGTAGCTTTTTATTTTTTAAAAAGATTATTTGCGGCTTGTGAAGCAAGTGGAAAGTGGTGATTTATTTTTCAGAATTATATTTTTATTTCATTTTATCGTATTGATTAAGAATGGAAAAAATGATATTTTTGCAAAAGAATTTGCTTTATCTTTGAAAAAGGTCAATTTTGTTAGTATTTAAAAAAGTCAATTTCATCATATTATTGCAAAATTAGCCTATGGGTTATATAGTTATGTTTTTACTTTTAAAAAAGTCATTTGTGACTTGTGAAGCAAGTGGAAAGGGTTGATTTACTTTTTGGAATTAGATTTTTTATTTCATTTTATCTTGTTGATTATGGATGCAAAAAGCTATATTTTAGGAAAGGGTTTTCTTTGGGTTTTCTTTAAGTGTTTATTATATAAAATTTAATTTTTAGAATTTAAGATTTCATTGAAACTTTTGAACTCTTCTTCATCTTGGAAAGATCAATTATGTGGGATAACTCTTTCAATTTTGGGATCTTGGGAGCTTGAAGAGTACTCAAGCATAAACTATTATGCACTACTTCATAACTAATGGACTAAATTTTAAAAATAAGTTATTTTCCTTCATATGTCTTTAATGGTAAATTGTATTGTTTAAATAGTATGGAACTTATGTTTGTTTTCCCAAAATTTTGAAGCCTCCATGTATTTTCTATTGTTTTGTTTGAAAACCTGAGAAACCTCCATTAATGAAGGTTCGGTGGATTTATGAACTTTAATGAAATCTAAAAAATAATTATTTTTGAAATTCAAAGTGTTAGGAAGGGGATTATTTTGTGGGAGGTATTAAGTTAGTTGGGAAATGAGAAAGCTTATGCATATAGGTGATTACTAAAGGCTTGTGTGTATTCTCTAAACCCTCACAAGAGCCAATTTGAGAAGTGGCTTCCTTAGATAGTGTAGGATTAATAATAAATAGAAGATTTGAAGTGTTTACTACTTGCTTACTTTAGATATTAGAGATCTAAGGTGTAGCACACATATATTGTTTCTAACATTGGATATAAGATATAAGGTATAGTATATTTTCTTGACCACCTTAGATATTAGAGATCCAAGGTAGAATATTCTATTTTATTCAATTTTGATTTCATAGATTCAATATGGTGTGTTACTTTTATAGAGACACATCTCTCTTATATTTTTTTTTAATAGTTGAGATCTAAGGTGGATAATCACTACATAATAGCCTTAGAATGCTACGTTGTCCTTCTTATTATGATCATATGTGATTCCTCATATATTGAGAAAATCATGACCAAGTGTGTTTCTATATGTTACCAATTGAGTTTTGTTTCCATGTTTGTTAACAATGTTACCTAAGTCCTATAAAAGGTGAGAGTGGACATTTAGGATCCATGCAATGAGGCGATAGACTTTACCACCATTTGTGTAAAATATAGGAGCTATCCAAAGATCTCACTTGGAATTTGGTGGATTTCTTAGCATTTACTTGATCATTTATGTATTTTGACTATTTCAAAAAAGTTATAATTTGGGAGTGATTGTAAAGTTTATATACTTGTATATGCAAAATATTCATACATGTATTTTATGGATGTGAGTAGTATTTTATTATGTGAGCATCTTGGGTCCTTGGCAATCATGTGTCACCAAAAACATATTTGAGTTTGTTTGTGTTGCTCGGTTCCTACTTTGACCGAGTTGGTTCGATGTTTCTCGGTTTCCTTTGTTCACCGGTGTTGGTCGGTTATCTCTCTGGCGCTCAACATTTTCCTTGGCACTCGGTGATGCTTGTCTAGCACTCAGTTGGCTTTGCTTACCGACGGGTTTATTTTGGATTTCTTTTAAGGCTAACTTGTGCATTTATTATGGGTCACAGATTTAATGCTGGTATCCATTATTGGGAAGCATGTGGACCTAGATCTAGTCGTCCCTTCTATTGATTGTGGATCTAAAGGTTGAATCAATTCGATAGCCTCTTGTATAAATGTAGTTGTTTGGTTAGAGTTTAGGGAGTCAGTTTTGGATAGAAGATAGGAGATAGAAGATTAGAGTTTATCTACAGTTCCTCACATGTTTGAGGACTTCTGTACTTGATTGTAATATCTAGCCAAAATTGGGAAGGCCTTACAACCCAACATGTATGAATCAATTTGAAGATAATATATGAAAGATCAACATTCTCTCTCTCACTATTATATGTTTGTTGCTTCCATGTGTTGTTGAGCAGGGTGGTTCAGGTTAGGGTGTGCCATTGTTGGCCCCTCCTACCTACTCTTGCATCAGGTGGTATCAAAGCGAGGTGAGATCTAGATCTAGGTTTGCGAATCTAGATTTGAAGGTTCCTTCTTGTGAAGTTGAGTTGTTGTGGGGTAGCAAATTGCGATCTGACCTATAATTGCAGAGGGTTTTCAAGATGGTTCATGGGAGGTGAGATATGGATCCGAGATTGGCATACATGTTGAGACAAATCATTGCTAGATTAGAAGTCATTGAAACAGCCAAGAGAAGAGGAATACATCTTGAAGATGTTAGTGATGATGAAATTGAGGTAGAACAAGGTGATGTAGAACCTGCACCTGTGATGGATCAAGGTGAGGAAAGATTATTGAAGGCTTTGACAAGTCTAAAGTCTACACCATACTTCAATCCTCCTGAGTATAGTGGAAAATTGGATTGTGATGAATTGGTGGACTAGATCACAGAGATGGAAAAGTATTTTGAATATGAGAACATACCTGAGGAAAAGAAGGTGAAAATTGCAAGCACAAAGTTGAAAAGTCATGCATCCTTATGGTGGGAACATCTGCAGCTGGACAGAAAGAGGAAAGGCAAAGACAAAATCAAGGTATGGAGTAAAATGGTGAATAAATTGAAAGGAAAGTTCTTACCTTGTGATTATCAGATTAACCTAGTTAAGTGAATGCAAAGTTTGAGGCAGAAAGATAGCTCAGTAAAAGATTATACTAAGGAATTCTATAGATTAGATATCAGATCTAGACATGATGAAGATGATGTGGAAACAATTGATAGATACCTGAATGGTTTGAGATTTTCCATCCAAGAAGAAATCGGTTTGGTCAAGTTGGAGAACATTGAAGAGGCTTATCAATTTTCTTTGAAAGCTGAGGAGAAATTGAACAAGAGACATGAGAAAAGACAAAGAGGTAGAGGTGGTAGATTCCCTAGAGGAAGAGGTAGATCCCATGGTGAAAACAGTAGATCTGAACCTAAAAAGACAACTCTAGATAAAGGCAAGGCCGAGTGGAAAGGTGAAAGTTCATCTAGAGGTAGAGGCAGTAACTACCGAGGTGGTTATAATAGAGGTGGTTTCTGAGGAACTTGTTACAATTGTGGAGAAGAAGGACATAGATCATTTGAGTGTACACATGCAAGTAAGAAGGCTGGTAATAGTCAGAATGCTTTGGTGCAAGAAGAGTCACCGAATGAACTTGAGAAGGAAAATAACTTAATGGTAAGAAGAGAACTTTGGAATGAAGGTAAAAAGGAAGATTCGGTAAGGAAAAGTTTGTTCAAGGCTAGATATAGAGTTTCTAACAAAGTTTGGAAGGTAATCATTGACAGTGGTAGCTCGAAGAATCTAGCATCTAAAGAGATGGTCACAAAGTTGTAGTTGAAAAGGTTGGAACATTTGAAGCCCTATCAGATTTTAGGATCCATTTTCAAACCATCAACTAAAATCACAAATCCCAAATACACAATCTCCTCTTTCATGAATGAACACTTTTTCAGATTTATCAGTAACTTTTCTTCTTTCAATCTTTGCAAAACTTGTCTAACATGCAAGTGGACACATGGAGCTAATAAAATTTTTGAGACTCTGAAGTAGAAGGTTGTTGAATTTTCTGTTTTGGCATTACCTGATTTCAATAAGGTATTTCAAGTGGAATGTGATGCAAGTGGAAGTGCAATTGCAGCTGTGTTGAGTCAAGAAGGTAAACTTGTTGCTTTCTTTAGTGAAAATTTGAATGATGCAAAGAGGAAATATTCTGTGTATGATCAAGAATTATATGCTATTATTCAAGCCCTGAAGAAATGGAGATATTATTTGATACCGAGTGAATTTGTGTTATATACCGATCATAAGGCTTTACAGTATTTGGGTAGTCAGAATAAGTTGAATCAGAGACATATGAAATGGGTTGAGTATTTGCAGAGTTATACATTTGTGATAAAGCATAAGAGTGGAGTCACTAACCGAGTTGCTAATGCATTGAGTAGAAGGAGATCTTTGATGACCGAGATGAAAATTGGAATTCTAAGCTTTGATGACATGAGAGATTCTTATGAATTTGATCCTGATTTTTCTGAGCCGTGGAGAAAGTGCAAATAACCTATTCAAGATCAACAAAGTACTAAATGGGATGAGTATTTTATGCAAGGAGGTATGTTGTTTAAAGATATTCAGTTGTGTGTACCGAGAGGACCAATGATGATCTAATTTATGTAACCAGATTACAATACCTGCAGTATTGTAGAATTCAACACGAAAATTGAGGACAACAAGATTGCAAACCAAAAACTGATCCATTCTATTCAAATATTTTGAGTTTATACAAGTTTGATGGATCCCAAGGGTCATCAAAATCCCTTGGAAATGAAATGAAGAGCCATCATAATATTTATTACAAACAAACTATTCAAACTATCAAAAATGATCAAAAAACTATATATAAAAATTAGGTCCACTTGGAGAAGGCATAACTTTCTACTCGTAGCTCTGAATTGTGAACCGTTTGATGCGTTGGAAAGATATTCAAAATATTTAGAACCACAATGTCTCATTGGCACTTTTGGAAAGCATCCAAGCCCAAAAATGCACCGAAGACCCTCAAAAATGTAGTTTACTAAAACATAGTAAAATTTTAAAAAAATTAGATTTCAATTTTTTTTCCAATTTAATCCTGAGCAAATGAGAACTAATTTGATAAAAGAGAAACATAGTAGTGATTTGGCTAGACATTTTGGAGTTGATAAGACATTGAATTTGCTTAAGGAGAAATATTTTTGGCCACAAATGTATAAAGATGTTCAAAAATTTGTGAAAATTTGTGGAGTTTGTCAAGTTGCAAAAGGAGTTAGTCAAAATACTGGATTGTATACACCGATTGTTGTACCCCAAAAACCTTGGATTGACATCAGTATGGATTTTGTTCTTGGCTTACTGAAGACAGTAAGAGGTAATGATTCTATATTTGTGGCTGTGGATAGATTTTCTAAAATGGCACATTTTATACCTCGTAGAAAGACATCAGATGTAGTACATGTAGTAGATCTTTTCTTTAAGGAAATTGTCAGATTGCATGGATTACCGAGGAGTATTATCTATGACTGAGATAGTAAATTTGCTGGATACATTTGGAAGACTCTTTGGAGAAAGTTGGATACTGAGTTGAAATATAGTTCCACATTTCACCCACAAACCGATGGACAGATAAAAGTTGTGAACAAGAGCTTGGGAAATCTTTTGAGATGTTTAGTTGGAGACACACCGGGTAATTGAGATTCTGTGTTGGCACAAGAAGAGTTTGCATACAATAATTTAGTGAATAGGAGTACTGGAAAAACACCTTTTGAGATTGTAAATGGCATACAACCGAGAGGTATATCAAATTTGAGAGACATTGTTGATGAAAGAAAAAGAAGTGCCAAAGGAGTAAAATTTGTTGAGTACATGAAGACATTGCATGAAGATGTGAAGTGTCATGACCCCTTATTGGATAGAACCTAGTAATAATAAATAACGATCATAGAAGTAAAATATTATAATATAAAATAATAAGTTAAAGAAAATAATCATAACTCAAATGTTAATAAAGTAATAATAGTAAATATACTATTAATAATATATTATTAAAATATTAATATAATATATAATAATATATTATTGAGATAATGATATTGATATTGTTAAATATTGTGAATATAGTAATATTACTCAGATAATATTAATTTCCCTTATTGATAATATCTAAGTAATAATACTATTATATTAATCAATTAATAATCAACTATTAATTTAATCAATATAATAGTTAATAATACTAATCTACATATAATATTAATCTATGAATAGTATTAAAGAAGCCTATTAATAATAATACCACCCGTAAAGAGTTTTATAATAATCAAATGTAAATTATTAATACTAATACTATATTTCAAAAGATGTGACTATTCATATTTATATATATATTGAGTGGGAAAAGACATTATATCACGGAGGGAAAAAAGAAGAAATATTAAGAAGGAATTTGGAAAACTTGGGAGAAAATAATAGAGGAGAAATTGAAGGAGAAAATATAGGAGAAAATATAGGAGAAGATGAAGGAGAAAATATAGGAGAAAATATAGGAGAAGATGAAGGAGAAAATAAAGGAGAAAAAATAAGGAAGTAATCGGAGCATTCTAAAAGATATATAAAGAAAATGGAATAAGAATCTCCATTTCTAAAATAAGAGATAATTCAGCAAAAGATTAAGGAAATAAGGAAAAGAGTAAGCCCACATGGAAAGTAGGGCATTCGGTCAAATAAATTAGAATAGAGGAATCTTCCCTCTTATAAAAGGTATGTAACTTTATTTTTTTGTTTATTTAATCAATGATATATTTATTTATATTTTGAAATATACTAATATTATTATGAAATTAACTCATATTAGATAGTTAAACAAATGTAACTTAAATATGTTAGTAAATAAGTAATTCTATATATATATGAATTCCAAATGTATAAGAAAATATAGTAAATAATATATTCAAAGTACATATACTAGAATGATCTAAATCAAATTATATTTTATCGTTTAATTATATATAGTTATATATAATTATATATTATACGAATATGTGTATATACTTAGTATTATAACATATATTGGAATGATTATATCAATTATAAGAATGAATTAATATAGACCCATCAATAGGAGAAACTAGTTTGAGTAAAGAGTTTAATTATTCTAATTATAGTACATAAGGGTCTATCCCTCATTTCCTTACTATAATACCTTAGGTAGGGAGCTTGTGGAGGGGAGAGGCGGAGTAATTTCAGGCACATGTCGGTTGTCCCAACACTGGGGTTAAGCCTTGAGGGAAGCCACTTGTAGTCTGTTTCACGCGCTCGGAGCACGATAAGTCTTCCACCCTATCGTGACCTTAGTAAGGAAGGAGAAAGATCCCTATATCCTATATGAAGAGATTTAAATATCAAATCTAATCTATGAGCTTTAATAGTTGCATTTCTTATAGCAATGGTTAACATAGGGTATTTTAATAGTTTTTAAGATGACCTCCTAATTTACACCTAGCTTGTATTAAATTATAGAACTCAAGTCAAGTGATAGGAAAAGGGGTCATCACAAGTGGTATCAGAGCATAATCCTACCATCCTGTGGAAATTTTAATTCATGCAAATGCATAACGAACAAGAGGAACAAGTAACTATTGCACTTAAAATATTAAGAAAGAGATATATTAATGTTAAACTATTACCTCCAGTATAGATCAAGACGAACTCATTTCTTCCATCTAAGGCATCTCGATGAAGAAGGTTGTGGATGGTAGAGGCGGGGTAATTTTGGGCACATGACGGATTCCTCCAGGGAACCGCTTGTAGTCTGTTCCATGCGACCAAGACACTGTAACACTTCCACTCTTGGTGTCCTTAGCCGGAGAGAAAGAAAGAGTTCTACAAGATTACTTCGATAAAAATTATGTCGTTCACTTACTCCATAGTTAAGATCAAACTAATATAGCTTGTAAAGCTTATACAAATTTTAATCCTTCCATTCTAATAAGGCACCTTGACGGAGGAGGTGGTGGATGGTAGAGGCGGGGTAATTTCAGGCACATGATAGATTCCTCTAGGGAACTGCTTGTAGTCTGTTCCACAGGACCTTGACACTGCAACTCTTCCACTTGGGGTGATCTTAGAGGGATAGAGAGATGAATTTCCCTATGATCCTTCATACATCAGTGTGTATGCTTCATGTTTTCAATGTGTATACTCTGTGTCTTCATGCACCAGTATGTATACTTCGTATTTTCAATCTGTATACTTTGTGTTTTCATGCATCAGTGTGTATGTCTTGTGTTTTCAATGTGTATACTTTGTGTCTTCATGCATCAGTGTCTATGCTTCGTGTTTTCAATGTGTCTACCGCGTATCTTTATATAATCACATGTATGCCTCATATCCTCATATTTTCATATATATACATTGTTATTGCAATCTTTGCGTAGGAGTAACTCATGATCACATTCCTCATGTATGTTTTGTGTATTGTTTGTGTGCTTTCTTCCCTACGTGTTTGACATATACTTATGTATTTCTTCATGTCTTAAATATTTGATGTGTATTTATATCTCTATCTATGGTATGTTGATATGTACTTATGCATTGCTTCATGTCTTTTATGCTTGGTGTGTAATTAGGTGTGATACCTCATGCTTTGAGTGTCTGACATATATGTATTGTATTGTGTATGTTATATGGCTTCATGACCAATTTGTGTTCATTTTCCATGTATACCACCTCATGCATTAAGTGAATGTTTTTGAATACTTTAAGTGATATATGTATGCTTCATGAATGTTCTCTATGTATAAGTATGCTTTATGTGTATGATGTATATGAGCACTACTCCATGCATTACATGTCTAGTGTGTATTTGAGTGTACTGCTTCATATTTTATGTGTTTACCATGTATTCATTTCCTTATGTTTGACATGTTTACTCCATTCATGCTTTATGTGTATTCAGGTATCTTTGTGCATGATTTATATGTACATATCATACTTTTTATGTTACGTGTATCCATATGTGTACTTTATGATTGAATCTATTTATGTTTCTACTTCATGTGTATATTGCATAATTTATGTGTATGCTTCATGAATAAATAAAAATTAAGTGTATGCTTTATGTGTTTTGTGTATTCACATATGTACTTCAAGATTTGAGTGAATTCATGTTCTATGTGCTTCATTGTATTCATGTATATCCTACTTGTGCTACATGTATGCTTCACAACTTAATTAAATATGTATGTATTGTGTGCATTTATATGTATACTTCTTGAAATCAGTAAATTCATGATATGCCTCTTAGCTTGAATAGATTCATACTTCATGTTCTAAGTGCTAATAATATTTACAGATTTGATTCATGTATAATGTGTTTGCAACATGGTTACGTAAAGATTGTATGTCCCGTACTAATGCATTCAGTTCATAATTGTTATGTCTCGAAACAATTTACTCCATGAATATTTCTTGAGTATCTATAAGTCTATCAAGAGCAATAATTTTGTATTTGAAGGGTAGGACTATGATGTCCCCATCCTGGAATTTGATAATAAATAATTTAATTAGATCACAAAAGAAATATTTTATAAAAAATATAATAGTTGAATAAATAGAAACAAAGATTGTCATTATTATAATTGTAATAAAATTAATTATCTATTATTAAAATATTATTGAAGTAATAGTACACTATGAACAAATAATTTATAATATAATAATTATAAATATTAAATTATAATTAAATTAGTATAATATATACATAATTAATATCTACAAATTAGTGGTTTTAAATATGAAATATATAATTCATATACTTTTATATTGTAAAGCATGTCCTTGACTATGGTAAGTTGACAATACTAGTAACAATCGATGATAATTTAGCTAAATGGTAAATCAAATTATGATTAAGTTACAAGATGCATTTGGGTTATAAGGGTGAAATAAATATAATTATGTTTATTGCTTGAGGACAAGCAAATTCAAGAGGGGTGAACTGTCATGACCCCTTATTGGATAGAACCTAGTAATAATAAATAACGATCATAGAAGTAAAATATTATAATATAAAATAATAAGTTAAAGAAAATAATCATAACTCAAATGTTAATAAAGTAATAATAGTAAATATACTATTAATAATATATTATTAAAATATTAATATAATATATAATAATATATTATTGAGATAATGATATTGATATTGTTAAATATTGTGAATATAGTAATATTACTCAGATAATATTAATTTCCCTTATTGATAATATCTAAGTAATAATATTATTATATTAATCAATTAATAATCAACTATTAATTTAATCAATATAATAGTTAATAATACTAATCTACATATAATATTAATCTATGAATAGTATTAAAGAAGCCTATTAATAATAATACCACCCGTAAAGAGTTTTATAATAATCAAATGTAAATTATTAATACTAATACTATATTTCAAAAGATGTGACTATTCATATTTATATATATATATTGAGTGGGAAAAGACATTATATCACGGAGGGAAAAAAGAAGAAATATTAAGAAGGAATTTGGAAAACTTGGGAGAAAATAATAGAGGAGAAATTGAAGGAGAAAATATAGGAGAAAATATAGGAGAAGATGAAGGAGAAAATATAGGAGAAAATATAGGAGAAGATGAAGGAGAAAATAAAGGAGAAAAAATAAGGAAGTAATCGGAGCATTCTAAAAGATATATAAAGAAAATGGAATAAAAATCTCCATTTCTAAAATAAGAGATAATTCAGCAAAAGATTAAGGAAATAAGGAAAAGAGTAAGCCCACGTGGAAAGTAGGGCATTCGGTCAAATAAATTAGAATAGAGGAATCTTCCCTCTTATAAAAGGTATGTAACTTTATTTTTTTGTTTATTTAATCAATGATATATTTATTTATATTTTGAAATATACTAATATTATTATGAAATTAACTCATATTAGATAGTTAAACAAATGTAACTTAAATATGTTAGTAAATAAGTAATTCTATATATATATGAATTCCAAATGTATGAGAAAATATAGTAAATAATATATTCAAAGTACATATACTAGAATGATCTAAATCAAATTATATTTTATCGTTTAATTATATATAGTTATATATAATTATATATTATACGAATATGTGTATATACTTAGTATTATAACATATATTGGAATGATTATATCAATTATAAGAATGAATTAATATAGACCCATCAATAGGAGAAACTAGTTTGAGTAAAGAGTTTAATTATTCTAATTATAGTACATAAGGGTCTATCCCTCATTTCCTTACTATAATACCTTAGGTAGGGAGCTTGTGGAGGGGAGAGGCAGAGTAATTTCGGGCACATATCGGTTGTCCCAACACTGGGGTTAAGCCTTGAGGGAAGCCACTTGTAGTCTGTTTCACGCGCCCGGAGCACGATAAGTCTTCCACCCTATCGTGACCTTAGTAAGGAAGGAGAAAGATCCCTATATCCTATATGAAGAGATTTAAATATCAAATCTAATCTATGAGCTTTAATAGTTGCATTTCTTATAGCAATGGTTAACATAGGGTATTTTAATAGTTTTTAAGATGACCTCCTAATTTACACCTAGCTTGTATTAAATTATAGAACTCAAGTCAAGTGATAGGAAAAGGGGTCATCACATGAAGCTTAAGATGGAAAAGAGTAATAAAAAATACAAAAATAGAGTTGATAGATCAAGAAGACATAAGACTTTTGATGTTGGTGATGAAGTGATGGTTCATTTGAAGAAATGCAGATTTCCTGTTGGAACATATGGGAAGTTGAAGATGAAGAAGTTTGGACCTTGCAAGATTTTGAGAAAATTTGAAAGTGGAAATGCATATGAAGTTGAGTTACCTGATGACATGGATATTTCACCTATTTTCAACATTGTTGATTTGTATGAGTTTCATGAACCTGAAGAAGAGATGGTAGTACCGATGGATTACCCTAAGAAGTAGAATGAAGAAGTTGAGCAAATCTTGGAACAAAGAATTGGCAAAAGTACAAGGGGAAAATAGTATATGGAATATCTGGTGAAGTGGAAGAATAGACCGATTGAAGACAATTCATGGATTTCACAGTCTGAGTTGGATGTAACTTGGACCATACCTGTTTTATGATTTGGAGAATCATTTTCAAATAACCCCATGTGTCTGATGCAGGAGCATCTTGGGTCCTTGGCAATCCTATGTCACCAAAAACATATTTGAGTTTGTTTGTGTTGCTCGGTTCCTACTTCGACCAAGTTGGTTCGGTGTTGCTTAGTTTCCTTTGTTCTCCGTTGTTGGTCAGTTATCTCTCTAGCGCTCGACATTTTCCCTAGCGCTCGATGATGCTTGTCTGGTGCTCGGTTGGCTTTGCTTACCGACAAGTTTATTTTGGATTTCTTTTGAGGCCAACTTGTGCATTTATTATGGGTCATAGATTTAATACTGGTATCCATTATTGGGAAGCGTGTGGACCTAGATCTGGTTGTCCCTTTCATTGATTATGGATTTGAAGGCTGACTCAATTCGATAGCCTCTTGTATAAATGTAGTTGTTTGGTTAGAGTTTAGGAAGTCAATTTTGGATAGAAGATAGGAGATAGAAGATTAGAGTTTATCTGTAGTTCCTCGCATGTTTGAGGACTTCTGTACTTGATTGTAATATCTAGCTGAAACCAGGAAGGCCTTACAGCCCGGCATGTATGAATCAATTTGAAGATAATATATGAAAGATCATCATTCTCTCTCTTACTGTTGTATGTTTGTGCTTCCACGTGTTGTTGATCAGGGTGGTTTAGGTTAGGGTGTGCCATTGTTGGCCCCTCCTGCGTACTCTTGCGTCAAATTTTACCACCATTTTTGTAAAATATAGGAGCTATCTGGAGATCTCACTTGGAACTTGGTGGAGTTCTTAGCATTTACTTGATCATTTATGTATTTTGACTATTTCAAAAAAGTTATAATTTGGAAGTGTTTGTAAATTTTATATACTTGTATATGCAAAATATTCATACATGTATTTTATGGATGTGAGTATTATTTTGTTATATTTATTGTATTTTTATTATTTTGAGTGAAAATAAACTTTAAATTTACTAAGAAATATATAGGTTCTATTACCAACTTGGTTGGGAAATTTTAATCTCTATCCAAATAATCAAGATTTGACTTTAGTGCATGAAATACAACACCTAGACTACTACAGCATAAAAATATGAAACTTGTATGGGGTGAGTGCACAAATATGGGGAGCAAAAAGGGGTCTTAAGTGGCTATTTTTTCCTCTAAAATCATGGAAGACTAAGCTTGGATGAGAAATAAAAGATGGTTACACTCAATATTTGAATATGCAATGAAACTAATAGTCGTAGTCCTCCAAATCTATTTCTAAAATGATAAGTTTTTTTCCAAAAATAGTAGAGATCAAGGGGTTCAAGAGGGGGGCCACAAAAAATGGTCCTTTAAAAAAACATAACATAGCATCTACTACAAACCTCCTAAAATGTTAACATTTTTCAAGTCTTTTGAAAATCATTTTGATGAAAAATAGACGATGCCATGTAGTTTATGCATGATATTTTTGCTAAATTTTTATTGAATATATGTTTTTTTTACCAATTTTCAAATTGCACACATCTTGAAAAATTAAAAATTGAGTCTGCTCCCCTCTATTTTTTTTAAAAAATATTTTGAAAAGAAAAAATGTTTTTAAATGTACATATGGATTTTAGTTTTTCAAAACATAATTTATCTTCAAGTTCAATGAACCATTAAAAAATAAAGTAAAACATTTCCACACATTATCTTTTGACAAAAAATAGATACACTAACAAAATAAATTAGTCCTCCACCATTACAAGCAGCAACTCATTTTTGAAACTTAGTAATCCTCCACCATCCTCCACCAATCTTCCATCATCCTCGATCCAAATCAAGCATCCCACCATCCTTCAAAAGCTGATCCAAATCCTTGCATCATATCCTATAAATCATCATCCTTAAAGTCTCTTTAGATATGCATCCATCATCCTTAGAGTTTTTAGGAGAGCATCTTGCATTCGTCCATCATCTGCATCTTCATCCTTAGATCTGCATTCCATGCTTGCCAAGACGTGATCCAAGAGGAGAAGGAATATGGATCCCAACCTGGCCACTAGTTCATCTGATCCTAACAATCATACCAGCACAATGGTAACCTAAAATCCAAAAATCCCACAAGTTGAGAATGTGTGGGAAAATCTAACGGAAACCCCCACTTCATTCTCCATGGAAACCTTCATGATCCATCCAGGGCATGCACAAATGGTAAGTGTGATCATTGATCAGAATCGACGAGCTATAATGGAAAACTTTGCACAAGAGGGTACTTCCATTGTGCCAGATCTCTAGCCCCTTATCCCCATAAAAGAAATCCACATCCCAGCAAAAACCTATACTCCCATCATCCAATAAATTCCTGATCCTAACCTGCAAATATCTCAGGTAGCCTCACCCATCCCCCATCTCTTGCAAAGTAGCTTCGCAAGCCCTACAACATAAGCAACAACACAATCCATTCCCTTTTTTGTCATGGGAACGCCACAATCATTTACAACATCTCAAGCTGCCACTCAGGCCTAAAGCTTCCCACAAAACCAACCTACACCTCCCCCGCAAGCTGCTACACAAGCAGTTCCTCCACTTTCCATGAGCCAAGTAGCATCATCCTTTCCAGCGACAACGCAATCATTCCCCACTTTCACTCAGCAAGCTTCTACAACAATACCATCCTTTCCGGGGGCAACACAACCATTTCCCTTCTTCACTCAACAAGCCTCCACATCAGCACCATCCTTCCCATGGGGAACACAAGCACCTTCTTCTACCTCTCAACAAGGATTCACCCAATTGTACATTCCACCTCCACCTTTCATTGCTTATGCACAATCCCAGCAAAATGCCTTCACAACACTAGGGATGCCCTTCATGGGCCCTCAAAATCTAGCATCTACATCCCAAAATCCCATCATCACTTCTACATCCTCCACATCGCAACTCCCACCACGAACCAACTCTCGTTGGGGCCTCACCCAAGAAGAAATGCAAGCCTTGGGTATACCGACCCAATCCCACATATCTATGCCCGCAAACCAACAAGCCACTTTCCCTCAAGCAGCACAACAACAACCATCACAAGATCCGCCTGCTTCCTCTTTTCCTTTGTATTCCAACTATCTATCTGTACCACTCACCACTTCTCAAATAGTGCCACCACCTCAACAACAAAGTTCATATCATCTTGCCAACTACCTTGCACAACCACCTCCTATCACTAGCTTCCCAACATCTATTCCACCCCTAAGAAATGCATGAATGCATCCCACCTACATCAGCCAAGCTCAAATCCAAGTACATCAAGGCCAATCCTATCAGCACACAACACCATTTCATTAGCCTCCTCCACAACAACAATACTTCCCAGCACAACAGCAACAACATCCTATCATCCCCTAGTAGTAACAAGCATCATCCTATCCATCGCCGCAACAACATCCCATCATACCCCAGCAACAAAAAGAAACTCCCTACATTCCACAACAATACCCTCTTGCACCTTAGCAGCAACAAGCCACTTCATATCCTCCCCAGCAACCATCACCCCAACATCCATTCCAATCCATCTATCTTGTTGGGCAATCTCCATATCCCACTCTACAATATCCACCACAAAATTATCCTTATTCACCTGCACCATCAGTCGATCCATTGCCAATGGGAGTACCCACTCCAATGCCTATCAACGCCGAATGGGAAGAAATGAAGAACGCTCTTAAAGAGCTCAAGGCCAGAACAAAGAGAAAGGTCTTCAAGTTTGACGAGGTCTATCCCTATCCCTTTGACAGATCAATCATGACAATCCCCTTTCCCAAACACTTCAAGACACCCAAATTTGATAAATATCGAGGGAAAGGAGATCCAGTTAGCCATGTAAAAGAGTTCTATATGGCATGTTAAGAAGTAGCCTAGAGAGATAATTTCCTTATGCGCCTATTCCCCAAGATCTTGGGAGGAACTGCTATTGAGTGGTTTTACAAAATACCCTATCGGATCATCACAGCCTTTGCATAACTCTTTGAGAAGTTTGTTGCCCAGTATGACCATAATGTCAAGAATGAGCTATCCTTGTTAGACCTCTGTAACTCGAAGCAGAAAGGAGGTGAGACCTTGGCTGATTACTTGCAACGATGATAGAACCTCACCACTAGGTTATCATATCAACCGCCTAAGAAGCATCTTACCAAAATCTTTATCTATAACCTGCATCCTAAACTATCCCACTTCATGAGAATGAACTGCATCCAAACCTATCAAGACATCAAAGGCAAGTGGATAGATATTGAAAGAGGTCTCTTAGATGAAGGCACAATCCGACATTACAAAGATGATTCACACAGCAAGCCCAATAATGACAAGCCTCGCTACCAGAATAGAAACAAGAATATTATTACCAATGAAGCCACTGACACCAAGCATGTCCAAATTTTTATGGCCGGTCCTACACCAACTCCTGCATATCAATAGCAACAACCCCAAATCAATCAACAACCTATGCAGAATTACCAGCAACAAGAAAACCAAGGCAACCAAGCAAATCAGGCCAATGCCATATCCACTACCCCAAATTAGAATAGGCCTTGAGTCCAGACCCATCAGCGATGTACCTTCACACCTCTTGGTGAACCACTAGACGTAATCTTCCATTGAATGGCTAAAGCCAATCTCATTACCTATCCTCCAACCCAATAATTTGATGATGAAACTCCCAAGCCTACATGGTACAAAGATCACAAGTACTATGATTATCATCGTGTTAAAGGACACGCTACCCTCAGGTGCATGAAATTGAAGCAATATATCTAAGATCTCATTGACTGAAAAGAGATCCAAGTAGACACACCAACCCAACCTTTGCCCAATGCCAATCTACAAATCTATCAGAATGTGTTCCCTCAACAAAATGCTCAGAAGAACCAAGTCAATACCAATCCTCCACCCCAAAACCAAGGCAAAGGCAAATAAGGAAACCATGATGACCACAAATACTATACTACTTCCCACATAAACTATGAAAAAATTGTCAGATGCATAACCCAAGTTGAGCCCACAGTCAATGTCATCCATGTCAAGGGAGCATATAGTCAGTGTGAGGTCACCACACGTAGAGGTCGAATATCTATCACTGGTGCTAATTCAAGGCCATCTCACAATGCCCAATATAACCTTTTAGAACACCTTGGGAATACACTTGCCCAAATCTCCATCCTTGACCTTCTCCACACTTCACCCATCCATCAAGAGATACTCAACCGATCCCTCCAAGAAGAACATGTCCCCACATACATAAATACCATCCAGTTTGAGAACCTTCTGGGGCATCTATCAACATCCTATGCTCTTTCCTTCAAGTTGTTTGATATACCAGTCGTCAAGCCTAACCACAATATCCCTCTCCATATCGTTGTCATGGTCAGATACTTTTCCATCAAAAAGGTCATGATAAATAATGGCTCAACCATAAACTTGTGTACTTTGAAATTCATCCAGCAAGTGGGATTCACAGAGGTCGATATCTCCCACGATGTTATCACCATCAAGACCTATGATACTTTGGAGTGTACCTCAGAAGGTGCTATTTTGTTACCAATCAAGCTGGGCCCTACAACTCAAGACACCATCTTCCACATTTTTGATATAGACCTACCATATAACATCCTCCTCGGTCGACCATGGATCCATTCCATCAAAGTCGTACCATCTACTTATCACCAGTGCCTCAAATTTCTACATCAAGGCACTAAGATCACCATCCATGCAGTTTCCCAACCCTTTGCATACTGTTATGCATTGGAAGCTTCATTCCCCCACTACACTCATTGTTCTAGAATTGAAATTGCCACTTATGTTGCCAGCTCATCCCGATCCCATAGCGATCCAAAAATAATCCTAGCTTCCACCCTCTCCTCCATCAAGATTAACAACCAAGGTTGTAGTGAGTATAGTCTAAACGATACATTTGTAGTAGGGGCCCTACCTCTCGATCCGCATACACAAGGGTGCCCAAGCCATAAAAGTAAGCCTACTGAAGCCAATCACAAAATCAAGCAGTTGGGGCCATTGAGCTCCTCAATTACTTCAAGGAGAAATATCCCTCTTCGCATAAATATGCTACGGAGCAATGGAAATACCAAGGCGGTGGTCTAGGACCATAAGAAGGTGGAAGCAAAGATCCAATCACAACCTCAAAGAATCCAAAACATCAAGGTCTTGGCTTTAATACCCCTTGCCTGCACAAACAAGAACCCAATACCGCAACTGGGGGCACCAACTTTCCCAACGTTCCCCTCTTAAATATCCAAGACGACCTTGTAGAGATTGAAGACATCCCTGAAGAGGAAGAAATGAAATCCTATGATGACATCTTTGACAATGATACCCTCCTGGACACTTCTGTCCTCCATTAACTCGCCATTAACGTCATTGAACTTCCCGTCATCCATCCCGAACTCATAGACTGGGATCAACCAAGCGTCACACATATCGATGAGTTCCAAAGAACATAAGAACTCCTAAGATTCATGGGAGCATCAGGCCAACAAATAGATCCAGAACAAGAATTAGGTCATGTCTGCAAGCTCGACCCTAAAGGATATTTCGGGGAAGAGGTAAGCTTTAGCCAAAAATTTGCAAAAGAAAAAGAAAAGAGCGAGTCCTTATGTGAAAACCCCTCTGGGGTGCATTCTAACTCTAAAAAATTAAAAATAAAGGGTGTATCTTCTAGTGAAAACCTCTCTGAGGCGCTAGAAGATGAAGACTTGCTTCTTCCTCCCATCCAGGACTACATACCAGAGAAATCACCCATCGTCATCAAGGAAACAAAGCCAGTCAACTTGGGCACTAAAGAATACCCAAGGATCACTTACATCGCAACATCTTTGACTAAAGAAGAAGAAAACGCTCCTCCAAGAAGCCACCATCAACTTTGCATTGTCATATGCACACATGCCAAGGCTTGAACCAAATCTAGTTGCTCACAATCTTGCAGTGGACCCTAACGCCAAGCCAAGAAAGCAAAAGCTACACAAAATGCATCCTAAGGTAGCTCTATTAGTAAAATTAGAATTGGAGAAACTACTACAAGCCAAAATCACTAGGGTCATTGATTATTTAGAGTGGATCTCCAACATGGTTCCTGTCACTAAGCCTTTAGGAGAGATAAGAATCTGCACATACTTTAGGCACTTGAACAAAGCATGTCCCAAGGATGATTTCCCCTTACCCAATATTGATATGATAGTGGATCTCAAAGAAGGCCATGAGATGTTGTCACTCATGGATGGCTTCTTAGGATACAATCAGATCAGAATAGCAGAGGAAGATCAACACAAAATGATATTCACCACACCATGGGGTACCTTCTGCTATAATATGATGCTATTTGGGCTAAAGAACACAGGGGCCACTTATCAATGAGCAATGACAACCATCTTCCATGATATGATACATAAAATCCTGGAAGACTATGTAGACGATATCCTTGCAAAATCCAAGACACGATGTGAACACCTCAACATCCTTGAAAGCGTGTTCGATCGTCTGCATTATTATGGCCTAAAGCTAAATCCAAAAAAGTGTATCTTTGGTGTAACATCTGGCAAGTTGTTAGGCTTCATCGTATCATGGCGCAACATAGACATTGACCCTAAAAAGTTCAAAGCCATAACGAAAATGCCTCCTCCTAGAACACTCAAGTAGCTCATAAGTCTACAAGGTAAACTACAATCAATGCATCAATTCATATCATAGCTGGTAGACAAGTGCCAACGTTTCACGCATCTTCTCTGCAAGGACACCAGCTTCAAATGGGATCCCATTTGTTAAAGAAGCTTTGAGAAGCTAAAAGAATATCTGGCCAGGTCTCCCATCCTTGCACCGCCAATCTCAGGATGCCCTCTGATCCTATACATCTCTGCAACTACTACTGCACTGGGGGCACTCTTAGCACAACATGATGATAACAACAATGAGAGAGCCATCTATTATATCAGTCGAACTCTTGTCGCATATGAGCTCAATTACTCACCAATGGAGAAAGCATGTCTCGCAGTGGTCTTTTCCATTCAAAAGTTTAGACATTACATGCTTGGCCACACCATCAAGCTCATCTCAAAGGTGGACCCACTCAAGTATCTTCTATCAAGGACAACATTAACAGGTCGTATGGCAAAATGGGTCATGCTGCTAAGTGAGTTTGACATCCAGTACATAGATCAAAAGGCAATCAAAGGGCAATTAATTGTTGATTAGCTCGTAGAAGCACCTCTGGTGGATTCATATCCACTAATCATAGAATTTCCCGATGAGCATCTATGCATGATCGAAGAACAACCAATATGGAAGCTCTACTTTGATGGTTCCTACACATCGCATGGATCAGGGGTAGGAATCCTATTCGTCATACCTCAAGGTGACTATATCCCCAAATCATTCAAATTGGGATTTCCTTGCACTAACAACATTGTAGAGTATGAGACACTCATCTCAGGCCTCAAAACAACTATCAAGTGGAATATAATAGAACTGTAAGTGTTTGGAGATTCATAGCTGATAATCAAGCAAGTCCTAGATGAATTCCAAATGAAGGATGACAAGCTTCTACCCTACAAAGAACTAGTGGACAGATTGAAAGAGCACTTCCTGAGTCTACAGTTCACATGGATATCGAGGATACAAAACAAAGCGACTGACGCAATGGAAACCATTGAATCCTTATTGGAAATCCCTCGCAACTCATCACAATACGAATTCTTTGTTGAGCAGCTACACATGCTTGCTTATGAGAACGTCGATTAAAAAATGGTGTGCATCTTGGTTGGTCCTTAGTCCCCATGGTACCACGACATTCACACATATCTTAAAAAGGGTATCATATCTCCCCATCTCACCAACACCCAATGCCAAAACCTAATTTGTAGAGCTTCCCACTATACTCTTGTAGCCAACACCCTTTATCATCAAGGATATCACAACATCCTCTCTAGGTGTTTAGATTCAAATGAGGCCATCTTAGATTTACAAGAGGTTCACGTTGGAAGTGCCCACACGAGTGGCATGGTCCTAGAAAACCAGTTTCTTAGAGTTGGGTATTACTAGCCAACAATGGAGCATGATGCCTGTGAATTTATCAAGAAATGCTTACCATGTCAGCAACATGCCAATCTAATTCATGCTCTAGCTCAAGACTTGCAGCCCATTGCGCCACCATGGCCATTTTCATGTTGGGGTTTCAACCTCGTTGGGTTAATCACTCCCCTTTCCTCAGATGGACACAAATATATCATAACAGCTATAGATTACTTTATAAAGTAGGTTGAAGCGATTCCGCTCATCCTCACTACTAGCATTCAGATATCCAAGTTCATCCTCTACCACATCATTTGCCGCTTCGGCATCCCATCCACCATCTTTACAGGTCATTGCACACCTTTTGAAAACTAGCATGTGGATGATCTGTGTGCCAAACTCCACATTCACCATTATTTCTCCAGCCCATACTTCCCTCAAGGAAATGGCCAAGCTAAGGAAACCAACAAAACCATCCTCAAAATCCCCAGGAAGGTTGTCAATGATTCTAGTCGTGACTGGCACCAAATAAATTCCACCCTCTGGACCTACCGTACTTCTTATTGTGCTCCCATAGGCACCACCCCATATTCCCTTGTATATGGTGCCAAAGTTGTTCTACCCATCGAGGTCGAGCTCCCATCATTGCATGTCTCCATGAAGAACTATACCATAAATGAAGACTATCGCATGGCACGTGTAATACCCTAAAATTGGCACCTATCAATTTCAATCAATTTTGGTGCATTCCTTGAATTTTTGCATCATCGAAGTCCTACTTTGCTAGGCAATTTTCTCTCTCCTACCTGACTTTATTCGACTTGATGTCAATTGCAAAAATCCTAAATTGCATTAATCAAATATTATAATTAATTCCTAAAGTCTTCGACTTTTATTAGCTAAATTACCCTTATGATAAATCAATTTAATTCTAAAGTCCTAATTGCTTTAAATTAAATTAAACTCACCCCTTTAGCTAAATACCCATAAAAGGAATTACTAAATTACTTGGTTATTCGAATGGATTATCATATTTGCATTTAATAAATCAAATATTCAAAGAGTCACCCATGTGGAAATAATCCATTTCTTTAATTAAGTAATTCTCTAATATTTGTCTCTTTCTCCTCCATTGCAAATGAAGAGTCCACCATTTCAAATCAAGAAACTCTTCGTTCCTCTTCTAAGCTTGCCTATATCTTGAACCTCATTCTTCATTCGAGAAGGAGCAATTTTGAGAGCACATAAACTATAGCGAAATTCTGTCTCACTTTTATTCATATCTTTCAAGCTTTTATTGCATTATTAGATTAATCTTCATTTAGTGTAATTGCATTTCATAATAGATTAATTTTGCTTATTTTCCCTTAGCTTAGTTTACATCTTTATTTCAAGTTCTTTAGAGTAAATCTGTATTTCATTTTTATTTTCAAGCTCTTAGATTAAAATTTGTACTTCATTCTAGATTACAAACTGCATTTTTATCTTAGATTAATTGTATTGTGCTTATCATTCTAGTTTTCAAATCCTCCATATTAACTCGGTCTTATGGTTGTTGGCTCTCTAATCTAAGAGTAATTAAACACCCCGATTAATTAGGAGGCAACAGGTTGCTTCACCATGAATTTTGAATTGAGTAATCCATACTCATTCTCGTAATTTGATTGTGTGAGTAATGACTATGTTGCGTGTGTAGTTGGATTAGAGGTCCACAGTCAACCACATACAACACGCCTCACACAGCTAGACCTATTAGATGAAAAGATACAGCAAGGATATGATCACCTGGTTGCATACCAGAATCGAATCAAAAGGAGCTATAGCAAGAAGGTCCAATATCGAAGATAGTTCTAGGTCAGCGACATGGTCCTCAAGGAAAATCAGAAAGTGCAAGCACATCGAGAGAATAAAGACAAGTTTGAGCCTACTTGGTTGGGCCTCTATATTGTCACAGCATGCTTTGGCTCCGGATCCTATCAACTATCAACACCAAAAGGTGAGCCTTTGAATGATCCTATCAACATTATATATCTGAAGAGGTTCTATGCTTGAACCAAATCTTATATATCTAGAAAATCTATTAAAATTGGAAAATCCAGAAAAATACAAAAAATAAAAAAAGAAAAGAAAAATAATCGTCCAATGGTGAAAACTTGGCAATTGAAGCTCCTTGGACAAGTATGTTGGTGAAAACCTGGAAACATGCGCCATACATAGTGGATCAGGTCATTATCTATCAAACTCCCACCCATCCCCAATCCTCTTTATCCCATCCACCTCCCCACCACTAGCCCCTCATTCCCAAGGTGTTCTATCCTCTAGCCTATCCAATGCAGCACTCAATTCCTATCCCAAATCCTGAGCTTCATGTATATATCATGTATAGCGAGATCCTCCTATCCCAATTCCCGAGCTTCTGTAAATTTTCCATTGTACATATCTCCTCATCCATTGTACATATTGTCGCATCTTGTTGTACATCTCCTCGACTGTCCTGCAGCAACCTTTGATCAGATAACTTGTCCCACTTAGCCTCATACTTTAGCAACATCTTTTATCAACTATCCTTGATCACAATGATTATCCTTGATTCATCATTTGCCAACAAACAACACACATTCTCCTCATCAAACGAGTCCTTGAGGATGTATCCTTCCTCATGTCTGACCTAATCTTCCATCAATCAAATTGAGTCTATGTTGTATATATCCTTCCTCACGTTTAGACCTAATCTTCCCCTCATCAATCAAATTAATCCTTCTCCTTGGCAAATGACGTTTTATGGATTTATCACTTTGGTCTTGAATTTTGTAAGGTTGGATCTTGTTTCTCTTTTGTGGCTTCTTGTTGTTCCTCTCCTCCAAGTCGCCACGATCCTTTATATCATGGTGCGTTGCGAATGAGGACAACTAGGGCAAGGTCTTTTGATCTTTTATTTCTGCCTGTGAGTCAATCGACCTCGACCCTTGCACATTTCACATGTGATCTTCTGGGTTACATGGTGCACTTGGAAAATGTCATTTGTTTGTGGTTTCTCCAACATCATTTCTACCATGACTCCTTTTGGGTTCATGCATGATGCTGGGGCAACCCTTGCATGTCTTTTTATGTCAATCCTATGCAACGCTGGTGACAAGGCCTTGAGTTCCCAGTAACCTTGGCAGGTCTCTACTGTTGCTATACCAAACTAGGTTGTGCTCTCCACATTTACACAAGGAGCTCCCCCAATCCCCCTCATCCTGTATCATATCGATTAATCTTGCCTCTTGCATCCTTCATATAGCTTCATCCTGCATCTTGCATTTCATCATCATCTTGCATTCATGCATCATTGCTCTTGGAAGGTTGTTCTTTTATCCCCCCTTCCTATCTTCCTTCCCTCTTTCCCTTCTGTGTTCTTTTCGAGAAAATTCCACAACGTTTCCTCTTTGCGTTATTTTCTCGAGGGGGCGCCACCCCTTAGCTTCTATTCTAGCCTGGGGCATCTTATTTTCTTGTCTTTGACACCACGCCACTTGCGGCATCGCATCAAAGATGGGCAAAATGTAGACACCTAAAATGCCTTTGCCAAAATAAAAATATTTTATTTTGCAAAACCCTTGATGACATCATCATTAATTAATTAATTAATTAGTTTTTAGTGTCATTATCCCTTCTCCTATTTTAATTAAAGACTTTTAATTAAAAAATCCCTTCCAAAAATGTTTAAATCCAATTTGAACATCATTCCCTCTAAAATTTATTAATTATTTAATAAATTGACCCAAAACCCTTTAAATAAATAAATTATTTATTTAAAACCCTAAAAAACCTAGAACCTTCTAGAGAACCCTAAACCTATATAAATTTTCCTAAACCTATTTGGAAGGTGATTCCTAACCTTCTTAGTCGAAACCACCCTCCTTTGACTTTTGGTCAAACCCCCTCATTAATGAGCCTTACAGACTCATTAATGGCCTCTTACACCCTCATTAAGGCTCTTACAGCCTCATAATAAAGCCCATGTTTCCTCTTTCACCTTGGTTCCCTAGGCACTCTTCCCTAGTGTTTCTCACACATGTGTGAGCAACCCTTAACCCTCATCCATCTAACCTTACCTCTAACCATACCCCAAACTCTACCCCTAACCCTAACTCTAACCCTAACTCCACTTCCTAACCCAGTCCCTTCCTCAAATCCTATAAATACCCTCACTTCCAAGAGTAAAACACCAACTCACATAATCATATCAAGTAGTGTTGTCATGCTAATTTACTTCTAGATCATCATAGCTTAAATCCTAATTGTTAGATTTAGTTCATTTCTAAGCTTTCTAACTCACATCTTAGGTTCATTAATGGATTAACCTAGTTTATTTCATTATTTTGCATAGCATTTTCATTACATCACATTCATATTTGGGCTTAAAATCAATCTAGCATAATAATTCTTAGCCTAATCTACATTTTAGCTTCATTAGGCACCTTGGGGCTCTAGGGGCAAATCAGGTGTTCTATACCTGATTCTGTGCTACTATGGGGTTCTCATGGTCCATGATTGATCCTAAATCTTCCTAATCTGCATTAGGGACATGCTCCAAGTGTTTTGAGAGCACACCCACATCCCTAAATCGAGAGCAAATCGAACGGTGACAGGGTGCTCTCATTTAGCTCTATCTGAAGTGTCTTTGCAAATAGATTTTACTATATGTTAGGAATATGCTCTTAGGCTAATGTTTGAATGTCTATGCTTGTTTTGAATAGGTTAGGTTTTCTCCGATCACAGATAGATTGTGTTCTATATAATAAACTATTATGTATAGACACATTTCAATATAACTAATATATCATATTCTATTGACATGTAGAATATATTATAAATAAACTATAATATAAATATATATAGTATTCACTATACCTTCTTCGCCATGGTCTCACTATACCTTTTGTCTCACAAGTTGCCCATGAAACACCTCAATCCCACATGCAGTCGTACCCCTCTTTGTTCGCTTATCGTCACCTAATTGATGTCATATGAAAACCATCTGGGTTCGCCTCAAATGATTCCTTTTGTAGCCACATAATAAGAATAATTATATTATATATATGTTTGGTAGTAATACATATAACAATTTCTATTATATATAATTATAATATTAATTTAAAAGAAATTTAATAACATAATTTATATTATATAAAATATTATTTTTAAGATCAATAATCCACTTAACATTGTACTATCCATCGTGTAGAGGAAAAAAGGGCAAAATTTGGAGGAGAATTATTCCAAAAACCTACTAAATCAAGTTTTTACACCGATTTTCTTTGGGACCATGGCATTGAGGTAAAACGTGAGAATGTTCATTATAAGCTTTTCTCATAGACATTAGATGACATTCATTGGACGGTTGGGATATTATATAAGAAAAAAATGTACGCTGAGTTAAAAAAAAAAACATCTCTACCACATTTGACGTGTATGGCTCAATGTATTCAATCATTTTGCATTGCATATAAGATCATATAAGATTATATTGAAACCATTAATCAATCTAATTTGCTTGGTTCATGTCATATACAAAATGTCTTCAGAAAACTACACATGACCCTTGACCACAAACATCAATATAGAAAGATAATAATACTCCTACATTGAATACAAACTGATCATAAATATCCAACACCACTAATTCTATGCCACCCATTAATACTTTTAGATAAAAACAAGATTAAAAATAAATAAAAATTCCATGGTCCATTCTTGTCAAATTTCCCTCCAAATTCTCTAATAAAGTAAACAAAATTTACCACCAAAAAGACGTTTAGCAAACTTCTCTCTTTATCATTATGTCACGCATTTGACATCGGGTAATCCGTAGCTCTCCAGTTTTCTTTAATGGGGGCCATCACTCCTTCGGTCAAAGACGGGAAACCATCATCTAGACTCGTGATTTAATTTCACTATACGTATTACTTCAACACGTCAGAGATTCTCGCCATCAAACTTCGTCAAAGATCAAGAGAGGAACCCTTATCTATGTCAAAATCCTTCGGTCCAAGTCGGCAACGTCTAAACAGCAAACTAAAACGCCATGGCTATGGAGTTTGAATCATCTATAAATTGATCAAGCTTTCCCAAGAATTCAGTGCAGAGGAAAGAAATAAATACTTGTCAAAAAAATTGAGCGTTCCACTAATATAGTTTAGAGGAAAGAAATACGTCTTCCTTAGGGAAAAGCGAAGAGAACAGAGAGAGAGAAGAAAAAGAGCAGAGAAAGAAGAAAATAGAAGAGATGGGTTTGCATGTGATGCTGCTGTCGTCGTTGGGGCACGGTCACCTGATCCCCTTCATGCAGCTCGCCCACAAATTGGCCGCCAAGGGTTTAACCGTCAGTTTCGTCACAACCTTTCACCACATCCCTTCCCTGCAAAAGAAAGTGGACGCCGCCCGTGAGGCCGGGCTCGACATCTACCTGCTTGAAATGGAGATTCCCCGCGATCATCTCACGCTGGGCAAAGTGAACAGCAACAGTGTCCAGTGGCACCAGCTGCCGCCGTTACTGGACGCCGACGAGAGGCTTCAGCCCCATTTCGACCACTTTCTCGACCGCTTTTTGGCAGGGGAAATAAGCCCCTTGCCTGCTCCTGTCTGTCTTATTGCAGATTTTCTTCTGGGTTGGTCTTCCGCTGTGGCTAAAAAGTTTGGTATACCGAGAGTGAGTTTCGAGACGTCGGGCATGTTCGCGGAGTCGGTGCAGCAGATCGTATGGGACACGCTTCCACGGAACCTGCCGCGAACGGAGTCGGGGCGTTACTTGGTGCCGGGCGTGCCCAGGGAAGTGAGGCTCAGCCGCCTTCAGCTGCTGCCCGAGCTGCCCGAGGCCACACCTGAGAACGGAACCCATCAGTTCTGGTTGCGTCAAAGGCGCGGGAACAAGCAGAGCTGGAGGACCATCGTCAACACGTTTTACGAGCTCGAAGGTGAGTTTGTCGACCATTTTGAGAGGGTTAACGGGACTCTCAGAACAATCGGGCCTCTGCTCCCGCCCGAGGCGTTCGATGATGGGCATTGTGGACGCAAAAGAATCGCCCCCGCGGTGGAATTGGGGGCGAGTACGGACGGAGAAAAGTGTATGCAATGGCTGGACGAGCAGGCAGCGGAATCTGTGGTTTATATTTCATTCGGCAGTGAGAATTCTATTTCGATTGCGCAGGTGGAGGAGCTGGCGCTTGGATTGGAAGCGAGCGGGGTGAAGTTTGTGTGGGTTCTGCGCACGCCCTCCGACGCTGCTCAAAAGGCGTCGTCGTCGTCGGCTTTGGAGTTTCTCCCGGCGGGGTTGCAGAGTCGCATGGCGGCCAAAGATCAGGGGTTCTTTGTCCTGGGGTGGGCCCCGCAGCTGGGCATTCTGGCCCACCCCGCCACCGGGGGCTTTCTTTCTCACTGTGGTTGGAATGCCGTTTTGGAATCCACCACTTCGGGGGTTCCCCTCATCGCCTGGCCGCTTTACGCGGAGCAGCATTTCAACTCCAAGTTTGTGGTGGATGAGATCGGGATTGCTCTGGAGGCGCCGCAGAGAATTGAGCAGAATTGGATGGTGAGCAGAGATGACGTGGAGAGAATTGTGCGGTCGCTGATGATGGAAGAGAAGGGGAAAGGGTTGAGGAAGAGGGTGAAAGAATTGAAGGCGGCTGCCAAAACAGCGGTGGCCGAAGGTGGGTCGTCTTACAAAAATTTCGATCTATTTGTTTCAGAGATCAAGGCACTCCCACAGGCTTAAGACAAAAGGGAACAGATTCAGGATTGCAAATAGTGTAATCAATTATTGGCCAGGAACAGATTTTGATAATAGAATTGTACTGAAATGCCGAATGCCTCCATGTGACCAAATGCCTTAAAATTATGTATCAGAAAGTTTGGACTTGTATACTTTTTGTCCTATTTGAAATGCCTTAAAATTATGGATCCTTGCTCAAATTTCAAGCCACGCATATCCCAAAGTTTGAAATTATGTATCAGAAAGTTTGGACTCGTATACTTTTTGTCAGATTTATAATGTATGTGTTGAAGTGTGGACTTCAATAGTTTTTCCGGCTAGGCTATTAAGAATTGAGTGTCTTCTAGATAGACTTTCATGGTTTTTCTAGCAAGGCTATTAAGAATTGAGTGCCTCCTAGATAGACTTTCAAAGTTTTTCTAGCAAGGCTATTAAGAATTGAGTGTCTTCTAGATAGACTTTCATGATTTTTCTGGCAAGGCTATTAAGAATTGAGTGTCTCCTAGATAGACTTTTAAAGTTTTTCTGGCAAGGCTATTAAGAATTGAGTGTCTCCTAGATAGACTTTCATGGTTTTTCTAGCAAGGCTATTAAGAATTGAGTGTCTCCTAGATAGACTTTCAAAGTTTTTCTGGAAAGGCTATTAAGAATTGAGTGTCTCCTAGATAGACTTTCATAGTTTTTCTGCTAAGGCTATTAAGAATTGAGTGTCTCCTAGATAGACTTTCATTTTATATGTTTTTTAACATGCCTAACAAGTTATCTCTTTGATGATCAATTTTTATGACTTTTTTCTTTTCTTTTTTTTCATATGAGGTAATGTCATACATGAAATGATGGAGCGTATAAGGTTATAGAAGAAATGATTATTTACAAAGGATACTCGTTAGAAAGATGACTTAATTAATGCTATTAAAATTTCATATAGACAAAAATCTAGTAAAGAAAATGATTTTAGAAGCTCTTTTTTATTTAAGTACATGATACATTTTAACTATGAATTTTAGAATGTTTTTCTTCGTCATATCATTCAATTTGAGCATGCATGGTGTTGTTGGATGTTATGATTGGTGCCTTTTGTCATCTCTTGATTGGTAAGATCCCCAAACCCTAATTTATGTATGCATAGAACTCACAGTTTGTAAGATCCTTCTGTGATCTTGCTTGTTTTCATGTTATAGTTCTATTTCTTCCTAAATTACACATTCCTCATGTTATTGTACTTGGCGTTGCCTCTTAACCTTCCATCCTCCTCCCACCCTCTAAATAGTGGTGAATAATGAATGCCACCAAGTTAACAAACTTTATTTTCTTTATGCAATAATAACATAGTTCATATTGCATTAAACAATAAAAATTACCATTTAAGAGATACAAATAAAAATAAATTATTTTGAAGATTGAATCCACTACTTACGAAGTAGCACATACTAGTTTATGCAAGCACTCTTCATGCTTCGAAGACACCTAAATTGAAAAAGTTATTTCACACAATTTATCTTCTGAAGAATTTCAATAAAATATTTAACAAGCTTTCTAAATTCTAATACTTAAATATCAAATAATGAACACCTTTCAAACATTAATTAAATTCTTTTCCAAAAATATCCTTTTTTAACATCTATATTGAATAAGATAAAAATATATTCTAAAAAATAGATAACATCCCTTTCCAATTGCTTCATAAGTCATAAAATGACATTTTAAAAAAATTTAAAACTATATGTATAACCCCTAGTCTTTGTTACTATTATTATCATAGAAGGGTATTGAATTAACTATGGTTAAGATAGATGGGTTTCACATGTATATCACATGTCATGTCTTATTACCCCATCTTTGAGTAAATTAGATGTAGTAAAATAAATTTATGTTACCGTTCTATTATTGATCACCATCAATCTTGCGAACTCAAATCTAGAATAGATAAAAAGTATAAATCTAACAAGCACAAATATATTTAGAGAAAACACATATCTTATAAAATATCTTAACATAATAATCATAGTTGTTTGCTCAAATGCAAAATCAAAATGATGTATACACTATAATCAAACATCACATAGCAATGTAACAACCTCAAAACAAAAGCAGCCACTAAGCTCCCTACAAAACATACCAAAGACAAAAAAATGTCAAACTTTTTTTTTCAGATTTGCAAAAATAGAACTATTTTTTTGACTACAAAATATTTTCCAATGTTTGAAATTTAGTCAACGCTATATTTTGTAGAAAGCTTAACCAACTCCCAAAATAAAAAGTAACATACATTGTTTAACTATCAGTTTTGTGACAACCTTTCACCATATCCCTTCAAGTTGCAAAAGAAAGTGGACATCGCCCGTGAGGCTGGACTAGATGTCCACCTACTCAAAACGGAGATTCCTCGCAATCATCTCATGCTGGAAAAAGTGAAGAGCAACAATGTGTAGTGGCACTAGTTGCTTGTCGTGCTCGGCACCGATGAGAGGCTTCAACCCCATTTCAAACAAGTAGAGGTGGAGGACAATCGTCAAGACTTTTTACAATCTCAATGGGGAATTTGTCGACCATTTTGAGAGAGTTAAGGGGACATTGAGAGCAATTAGGTCGTTGCTCCTTCCTGAGGCATTCGAGGACAGGCATTGTGAGGAGAAATCTGGTGGCCTTTCATTGGCTCTTATTTACGACTGCAGAATGTTAGTGCAATATTTTAGATCGACGAAATAAGAGAACACACAAATAACTAGGAAGAAATAGCAGTCATCGGAGAGCATCAATAATATTTTAAGCAATCTCGAGGTCAGTGTTATTTTGGCATGCCATTTACAAATTGTCCAAAAAAGTTAATGTAGAATTTACATGGCTACTATCCAAACTACTCAAATGACATTACCTCCAATGCCATCAAAGAGGGGATGTAAAGACCGTTTCTTACTCAAAGAGACACGTAAGCTCTTTAATGGAAAATTTAGAAAGTCAAAGTCAAAAGTCAAATTCTACAAGATATAGAGACTTTTTCACAAAATAATTTCATTTCTATTTAAACGAAATTATAATAATCTAAGAGAATGTCGAATATCCTCAAAAAAATAGATAAAATTTGACCATACTATCGAATAGTACAACATGAGTAAATAATACATATGGGATGTCGACCATACTATCACACATAAAACATCAAAGTACATAGATACAAATATAATAGAGTACATGTCTGAAAGGTTGAAAAATACATGATATCAATAAATATATGCCATTGGACTATCATTCATCCAACCACATATTCTTGTCTCCTATGCCATCGGACAGTCAGTCATCCATCTATAATCTAAAGATGAAAATGTGATCTGGGCGTTTATTCTGCCCAACCATGGAGTGGTTAGCTCCCTCGGGGCTCATCCTGAAATGAAGAGCACACCGACCCTACTCAAGTGATTTATCAACTCGGCACTGATGGATCAGGAAGAAATCTGGTGCAAGTTGTGAACTAACTACTTCTCATACATAAAGTAGAACTGACACAAATATGACAGAGAGAAAATAAATAGCCAACACAAATTCCATTATGTGTTTACATAGCTTAGGCCTAAGCATTTTACACCATATTTCTACTGGTAGGTAAAAGAAAGTAATTTTTACCCTTCTCTATTTCCACATAATCGGCACCCTTTACCAAAGATAAAAATAAAATAAAATAAATAAAACTGAAATATCATAAAATAACAATTCCATTTGCTAATTAACCCTTTTTTTTTCTTTTAAGGAAAAGGACCATGTAGTTAAATTTTTATGATTATAACATGGATTTTTTATTCACTATATAATTTTCTTTTATCAAAAATTAATTAAAATTAAATTAAAAATTCATTCTTGAAAAACAAGTAATTTAAGTTTTCTAAATTTCATCTTTTGGTAATCATGTTAAAGTTACAGGATAAGTTTCTAGCCTCAGTTTAAAATTTTAAGTTAACATATGTGTTGTTCCAAATTTTTAATGAAGAAAGATTTATATCTATCTAAGAAAAAATAGATCTCTAAATCTATTTCTTACTGGAAGCTACATGTAAATTTTGAGTAGATTTAAGGAACTAATTTGTAACTTCATTTTCTAGATTTTATAAGAAAAAAAATAATCTAACATATTTTTAGATCAGAAACAATTTATCCAGAGAAATAAGTTTTCAATCAGAAAACTATAAGAATTTGAGAAACTTAATATTCCATCACCAGTAGTATGTAAAAGAAAACTCATTTATCTCCTATATTTCATATCTTTAATTCTAAATAAAAACAATGAGGAACCTGGTATGATTAATGAAGTCTGAATAGGCAACTCTCCTTCAAGATTAAGCGAACCATCTCCTTGTATTATCCCTGTCTTTGTGCCTTGAAAACAATCTATCTTCCCTTTGTGCACTGCTCTCTATTTCCTCTCTCTCTGTTTTTTCTTCTCCATCCACTGTCTCTTCTTCTACCTTCAAATAAACTCTCTCTTCTTAAAATAAAACTCCCTCTTCTTTCATAAAATAAACTCTATGTTCTTTCATAAAATAAACTCCATGTTCTTTCATAAAATAAACTCTCTTTATAATCTCTCTTTGTCTGCTATTTTCTTTCTCATATCCTCTGTGTGCAGTCTTTCCTCCAAAAAATATATCCCTGCCTTAAATTTTTGAGTGACTCACAGATTTATAGCCCAAGGGCTATTGATTGAGAAAGCACATTCTTTGACTAAGCGAAGCATGGTCATAGACTGGTAAAAGCATATTTTTTGGACTGGCAAAGAGTAAAGTAAAAAATATTATTACTCCCCCAAAAGTTGGTGACAAAGTCGAGCCATTCTTGTCGCAGGTTACAAAGGATATTTTTGATTATGACATCCTTCCCCCCTTAGAAAATGCATCGTCCTCGATGTCATATTAAAAAGGTATCATCAATAAGAATTTATGTAATTATATCAAAATAATTCCAAATTAACTAACTTTAACCTTTTTAGCAATACAAAAAGAAAAAACCAACAAATTTTCTTTTCCCTAGACAACAAAAAGTTCAACTTAAAGCCCTCACACAAAAATTAACTCAATCACTCGAGCTAGAGAAAAAGAAAGAAAACTAATAGTACTATTTTACCCAAACATTTACTTTATGAGCTAATTCCAAGAGACTCATAAATTTTCAAAATAAAATTAAGTGGTGTGTGCTTGCAACCATTATTCCGATCTCACCCAGGCTGCCGAGGAGATAAATCCTTCTACCTCGATCACATTTCCATCTTTGACCTCCCTGTCAATCATGTTCAAACTCACAAGATCATCAGTAGGTTAGTTCCCTTAAATCAAAATCGAATTGAATGCATTATTCATTTACATTTCGTAAGGCAATTCAAATTCCATTCATGATATCATTTTCATTGCATCAATTTATTTCATCATAAAATAACTAAAGAAACATAACAACACTATGTCTTAATCATTTATTACAAACAACTTAAGTCGACAACACTCGACCAAGTCAACATAAGTCAAACCAAATCACACAAAAAGTCCTATAATCTAAGAGCATCAAATCGGGTTATGACATAGACCCGATGTCTTATGGAAATATATAAAGAAGTTCACTACTAAACTTAAAGCATAAACATAATAGAAATAAAACTAAGCAAATAATTATGGAAAATATCTATGCATGTCTTCCACATCTTACCAAGTAGCATTGTCAACAGAGAATTGGTCCCATTGGACCTTATACTAAACTACATCTCTATCATGCACCCTAATGGTACACTAATCAACGAGGTGGGTAGGCTACACCAACACCACCCCCGAATCTTGAACCTGCAATGCATGCCAATCTAGAATATGAGATGCATCTGGATGGTATGGTTTCAACAAGGAAACATGAAAAACATTATGGATTCTGGCAAGAGCGGGAAGTAGAGAAAGTATGTAGGCAACGGGGTTGATAACCTCCAAAACATCAAATGGACCAACATATCTCAGTGCAAGCTTTGAAGACTTGCCAAAAGAAAATGAACTTTTATGTGGTCTTAGACGCAAAAATACCTTGTCACATTCCTAAAACTGTCTAAAAGTACAATTTCTATCCACATAACTTTTTTGTCTATCAACTGCGCCTTCCTTCATCTAAACTCTAATCAGAGTTATCTGTTTGTCCATCTCTCTCAGCATTTTAGGACCAATGATGATCATGTCCTCTACTCTATCCCAACTGATAGGAGTACGACACTTCCATCCGTAAAGTGCCTCAAATGGTGTCATTCCTAAAGAAACATGGTAAGAGTTGTTGTAGGAAAACTCCACCAACGAAAGATACTCTTCCCACTTGTATTGTTGATCCATGCAATACATACGGAGTAAATCCTCAACCACTTGATTCACTCTCTCAGTTTGTCCATCTGTTTGTGGATGATAAGCAGTACTAAAATTTAAACTAGTTCCCAAAGAAGCATTCAAGGTTGTCCAAAACCTTGATGTCATCCTAGTATCCCTGTTAGATATAATAGTCTCAGGTACACCATGCAATCTAAAAATTTCCTGAACAAACTTCTTGGCCAAAGCTAAAGATCCATCTCTCAAGCTCCCTGGAATAAAGTGAGCAACCTTGGTTAGTTTGTCAACTACAACCAAGATTACATCATGTTTACGTCAAGTCATGGGTAAACCCTAGATAAAATCCATACTGAGGACTTGACATTTGTACTTTGGTATATCATGTGGATACAAAAGTCCTACTGGGTGGACATGCTCAACCTTAACTCGCTAACATTCTAAACACTGGGCTACAAAAGTTGTCACATCGCGCTTTAGCCCTGGCCAAAAATACAACGGCCTCAAATCGACAATCATCTTGTTTACCCCCAGATGTCCTAAAAATGGAATGCAATGCATCTCCTCTAAAACCACCTTCCTCAACCCTTCTCAGTCGGGAATATACATCCTATCTTGGTATCTCATGATACCATCATCCTCAATAGTGTATCCATCAAAACAATGATCTGATGGATCTACAAGTAATGTTGTCTTAACCTTCTCATCATGGTCATCTCTTGAAAGATTCTCTAACACATGTTCTCTCAATCGAGTCCTAGAAGTAGATATAGCAGAAACGTGTCTTCTTCTACTTAGAGCATCTGCTAGTCTATTCTCTTTCCCTTTAATATACTCAATGCCAAAATCATACTCACTCAGAAACTCCAACCAACGTCTCTATCTAGCATTGAGATTCGGTTGTGTGAAGATGTACCTAAGTCCCATGTGATCTGTCTTCAACTCAAATGGCTTACCCAAAAGGTAATGTCTACGCATCAATCAAGCATGAACAATTACTGCCAATTCCAAGTCATGAGGTGCATAATTAACCTCATACTGTTTCATTTTTCGTGACTCGTAAGCCACTACTTTTCCATCTTGCATAAGCACACCACCAAGACCTTCACCTAAAGCATCAGTGATAACTGTAAAGTGCCCATTAGGATATGGTATGATCAAGATAGGAGTGGATGTGAGCTTTTGTTTCAATAATTGGAATGCTCTCTCACATTCATTAGTCCACTCATATCTTTTCCCTTTCCTCTAAAGAGATGTAATAGGTGTTGTAATCTTGGAGAATCCCTCCACAAATTTCCTGTAATAACTTGCAAGTCCCATGAAACTTCTAATTTCACTCACACATTGAGGCATTGGCCACTCAAGATTGTCTTTGATCTTCACAGGATCTACTGCAATTCCATATGCAGAGATGATATGAACCAAATAATGTATCTCTTTCTTATAGAAAGAACACTTTGATAGCTTCCTGTACAACTTCTTGTCTCTCAGACGCTATAAAACTATCCGCAAATGTTCCTCATGCTCCTCCACACTTTTGGAATAAATCAGAATGTCATCAATAAATATCTCTACAAATTTATCCAGACAATCCCTAAACACACTATTCATCAAGTTCATAAATGTGGCTGGCGCATTAGTCAATCCAAAAGGTAAGACAACAAACTCATAGTGCCCATACCTTGTCCTAAAAGTTGTTTTGGATATGTCCTCCTCCTTGATCCGGAGTTGATGATATCCAGATCTCAAATCAATCTTGGAGAACACAGTTGCTCCCTTCATTTGATCAAAAATTTCATCTATCCGAGGAAGAGGATATTTGTTCTTAATGGTCACCTTATTAAGCATTCTGTAATCTATGCACAATCGCAAGGTACCATCTTTCTTCTTCACAAAGATTATTGGAGCTCCCCATGGTGAAACACTAGGGCGAATGAACCCTTTATCCATGAGTTCTTGCAACTACATCTTTAACTCATACATTTCAGTGGTGGTCATGTACGATATGGAGCCTTGGATTGAGGTTTAGTTCTAGGCATCACATCAATATCTAGAAATCAAATTCTCTCTTCAGAGGTAACTTGGGTAAATCCTCTGGAAAAACATCCTTGAATTCCTACAAAATAGGAAAATCTTCTAAACTAGGAGTGTCAAGATCTTTGACATAAGCCACATACATCATACACCCCTTCCTCTTTGCCTTTTTCAGTTGCATAGAAGAAATCTGTCTAAGCTCAAAAGACCTTTTTACTCCAAAGAGTACTACAAGATTACCAAAATCATCAAGGCACTCAAATGTCTTGTCCTTACAGTTCACTATTGCCTTATGATTTGATAGCCAATTGATGCCCAAAATGACATCATAGGAACCTAAAGGTGCAACATACAAGTTTACTTGTGTTTGAAAATTAGGAAGTTCAATCTCGCTACAAGATAAACATTGCTCAACCTTATGCTCTACCTTATTTCCATATTCTACCATCCATGGTTCTAACATATATCCTGCTCTAACTGGAAATTTAGAAATAACTCTAGGATCTATAAAGCATTTTATTTCTCCAGTATCTATCAAAATAGAAATATCATGACCAAAATGCTTACCGACCATCTCGATAGGTGTTCCTTGAGATTCAGCTTGTCTATGGTCCATAGCTGCATGAATCCGGTGCTGAGTTGGAGGTCCTTTTCCATTTCTATGGGTTGATCATTGAGGATAAACACTAGCATAGTGGTCACCTCCACAAGTGTAGCAACCATCTCATGGTCCCTCTTTACCATCTAGCTTATTCCTTCTGTTATCATTTATGTTGTTGCCTCTGTTCGGGTTTTGATTATCATTATTGTTCCTTCCAGTGTCACATCTGCCTTTGCCACTCATATTTTGCACCTATTGCTGACCAGTGTCCTTTGGCTTATTATCTTGAATCTTCCTCTTGAATCCCTGAGGAGCACTAGCTCTTTGATTCACTCTAATTGAAGGTACTTGCTTTAATTTTTGCTCTTGTCTCAAAGCCTTCCTAAAAGAAAAGTCTATAGACTCAGCCTCATGCATATCAACTTCAGATCCTATCTCTAGACATAATCCAAGTATAAACTTGTGGGTTCTAAACCACTCATCCTACTGATATTGTGGTACATACTTTACCAAGTGGTAGAATCTCTCATGGTATTCAGTGAAAGTCAAAACTCCCTGAATCAAGTTTTGGAATTCAGCCACTTTCCTATCATAGTATAGCTGAGGTAGCCACCTCTTATGGAAGAGTACTAGGAATTCCTCCCAAGAAATTTCACCAGGTTGTATCCTCTTTTCAGCCATCTCATTATCCCACAAAGTACCAGCCTCACCAACCAATTGAAAAGAACCCCACATAGCTCTAGATTCACCTGAAAAATTATGAACACATAAATAATTTTCCACAGATATTATCCATACCTCTATAGCATCACCAATGATCTTACCATCAAATGTAGGAGGTGTGAACTTCTTGAGGTCCTTACTCAATTCTTTCTCTATTATTAGGTATGTTTACAGCCCTATGATTTGCATTCAATTTATGTTGCTCTTCATTCCTCCTATCCTCTTCTTCCTTCCTCATTGCTTCCAAACGTTGGTCCTCATCTAGTTTCCCCTGAGCTTCAAGTCTTTGATCCTCTTCCCTCTTTCTTCTTGCCTCTTCATTCTGTCTACCTCTTGCATCCTGTTCAAGTTGTTCCATACGGTTACTTTGTTGTTGTAAGAGGTTCCTATTTTCTACCAAGAGGTTTAGGATCTCATCTAGCCTTGGGTTAGGCTCACCATTAACCCTTCCATTGCTAGATCTAGCCTTGTTATTGTTTCGGGTTTGCATGGTGACAAGATGAATTTCTACACCAAGCACGAGTACACATCTTAGCAACAGTAGACCAAGGTCTGAGTGTTTATATACAACTCTAATACCACATGTAAAGACCATTTCTTACTCAAAGAGACACGTAAGCTCTTCAACGGAAAACTCAGAAAGTCAAAGTCAAAAGTCAAATTCTAGAAGATATAGAGACTTTTTCACAAAATAAATTTCATTTCTATTTAAACGAAATTATAATAATCTAAGAGAATGTCGAATATCCTCAAAACAATAAAATAAAATTTGACCATACTATCAAATAGTAAAACATGAGTAAATAATACATATGGGATGTCGACCATACTGTCGCACATAAAACATCAAAGTACATAGATACAAATACAATAGAGTACATGTTTGAAAGGTTGAAAAATACATGATATCAATAAATATATGCCATTGGACTATCATTCATCCAACCGCATATTCCTGTCTCCTATGTCATCGGATAGTCAATCATCCATCTGCAATCTAAAGATGAAAATGTGATCCAAGCATTTATTCTGCCCAACCACAGAGTGGTTAGCTCTGTCGGGGCTCATCCTGAAATGAAGAGTGCACTGACCCTACTCGAGTGATTTATCAACTTGGCACTGATGGATCAGAAAGCAATCTAGTGCAAGTTGTGAACTAACTACTTCTCATACATAAAGTAGAACTGACACATATATGATAGAGAGAAAATAAATAACCAACACAAATTCCATTATGTGTTTACATAGCTTAGGCCTAAGCATTTTACACAAGATTTCTACTGGTAGGTAAAAGAAAGTAATTTTTGCCCTTCTCTGTTTCCCCATATTCGACACCCTTTCCCAAAGATAAAAATAAAATAAAATAAATAAAACTGAAATATCATAAAATAACAATTCCATTTGCTAATTAACCCTTTTTTTCTTTTAAGGAAAAAGACCATGTAGTCAAATTTTTATGATTATAACATGGATTTTTATTCACTATATAATTTTCTTTTATCAAAAATTAATTAAAATTAAATTAAAAATTCATTCTTGAAAAATAGGTAATTTAAGTTTTCTAAATTTCATCTTTTGGCAATCATGTTAAAGTTGCAGGATAAGTTTCTAGCCCCAGTTTAAAATTTTAAGTTAAAATACGTGTTGTTCAGATTTTTAGTGAAAAAAGATTTATATCTATCTAAGAAAAATCAAATCTCTAAATCTATTTCTTACTGGAAGCTACATGTAAATTTTGAGAAAATTTAAGGAGCTAATTTGTAACTTCATTTTCTAGATTTATAAAGAAAAAAACATAATCTAACATATTTTTAAATCAGAAATAATTTATCCATAGAAATAAGTTTTGAATCAAAAAACTATAAGAATTTGAGAAACTTAATATTCCATCACCAGTAAAATGCACATCCAAACATCATATAGTATGCAAAAGAAAAGTCATTTATCTCCTATATTTCATATCTTTAATTCTAAATAAAAATAATGAGGAGCCTAGTATGATTAATGAAGTCTAAATAGGTAACTCTCCTTCAAGAGTAAGTGAGCCAGCTCCTTGTATTCTCCCTATCTTTGTGCCTTGAAAACAATGTGTCTTCCCTTTGTGCACTACTCTCTATTTCCTCTCTCTCTGTCTTTTCTTCTCCATCCACTGTCTCTTCTTCTCCCTTCAAATAAACTCTCTCTTCTTAAAATAAAACTCCCTCTTCTTTCATAAAATAAACTCTATGTTCTTTCATAAAATAAACTCCCTATTCTTTCATAAAATAAACTCTCTTTATAATCTCTCTCTGTCTACTATTTTCTTTCTCCCATCCGTTGTGTGCAGTCTTTCCTCCAAAAAAAATATCCCTGCCTTAAATTTTTGAGTGACTCACAAATTTATAGCCCAAGGGCTATTGACTGAGAAAGCATGTTCTTTGACTAAGAGAAGCATCGTCATAGACTGGCAAAAGCATGTTTTTTGGGCTGGCAAAGAGTAAAGTAAAAAAAATTATTACTCCCCCAAAAGTTGGTGACAAAGCCGAGCCATTCTTGTCGCAGGTTACAGAGGATATTTTTTATTATGATAGGGGACCAGTGAGATACAGGAGAGAGACCAAGGATAGAGCCACTACAATTTCATGGAATTTATAAGCTTAATTACTGGGGTAGCAGTTATGAGTTATATTTTGGCAAATGCCTATAAACATGCAGTGATCCAGAATCTGTACAACCCAAAAAAATACAAAGCCGAAGGAGATGGAAACTGAATTTGAAGCTTTGTCTCCTTAAATGGATTGTGCCCTAGAATTCGGTTCCACTTAGTGATCTTCTCTTTTCCTCTTCTGCCTCTTTTGAACTGAACTTCTCTCCACCAAATATTTACATGACCCTTCAACTTAGTCTTTGCAAATCTAACCCTATCAGGATCTTCTATTTCTTCATACTCAAAGTATTCATCAATCTCATTGATCCAATAAATCAATTCTTCATGCCTAAGGCTTCCAGCAAATGTAGAAGCTTCAATCTTAGGTCTCTTCCCAATCTTAGACATAGCTTTTAGAATTTGATTCTTCTCAGAATCTTTAGCTTCTTCGATAGCTTCTTCAAAATGATCTTCCTCAAATTCATCATCACTATCCTCTTTCAAGGCAGGCTTCTTCTTTCTCAATTCCTCTTGTACGTCTTACACTTGTTTCTACAAAGCCCTAAAACCATCAAGACAAAATTCACTAGTAGCTTCTTCATCTTCAGGGATCTCACGATTTCTCCTCAAAGGCATCTTAAAATCAAGATCTAGATACACAAGATCCACTCGGCTCCAATAGGAACAAACTTCACTCAAACTGGAACAAACTTCACTTTGTTATAAAGTAGAGGTGGAGGAAAATCGTCAAGACTTTTTACAATCTCAATGGGGAATTTGTCGACCATTTTGAGAGAGTTAAGGGGACATTGAGAGCAATTAGGCCGTTGCTCCTGCCTGAGGCATTCGAGGACAGACATTGTGAGGAGAAATCTGGTGGCCTTTCATTGGCTCTTATTTATGACTACAGAATGTCAGTACAATATTTTAGATTCACGAGATAAGAGAAGACACAAGTAACTAGGAAGAAATAACAGTCATCAGAGAGCATCAATAATATTTTAAGCAATCTTGAGGTCAGTGTCATTTTGGCATGCCATTTGACAATTGTCCAAAAAAGTTAATGTAGAATTTCCATGGCTACTATCCAAACTACCCAAATGGCATTATCTCCAATGCCATCGAAGAGGGGATCAGTGACATACAGGGGAGAGACCAAGGACAGAGCCACTACAATTTCATGGAAGGTATAAGCTTAATTATTAGGGTAGCGGTTATGAGCTATATTTTGGCATATGCCTATAAACATACAGTGATACAGAATCTGTGCAAACCAAAACAAAATACAGAGCCGAAGGAGATGGAAATTGAATTTGAAGCTTTGTCTCCTAAAATGGATTGTGCCCTAGAGGTGAGGGTTTACATTCCACCGTCCCGAAATTCTCTCCTCAAAATTTTCATTGTAACCTAAAATCTTGTATCTTGAAGAAATTGTATTGAAAACTGGTATCCCTTGGGCATACATCAAATCGGTATTGTTCAACAAACTAACTCAAATTTCATCATGATTAGTGCATACAATAGAGCATTACATCAAATGGTTCTTGTTGTCAAACCTAGATTTATCCTTGTTGCACAAACTCAGGTGATGTTTTTGATGTATGTTTGCTTCATTACCTTGTATCATTGTTTCAACAAATAGTGAGATAACATATTGCAGGGATTTTCTCCATAGCAGTAGGAATCTTGTATAAAGTAAAAGACAAGACACAATTAGCAGAAAATATACTTTCAAAACGCCCAAACAACAAAACACATAGATAGCTAAATGCATAATATTTTGAAGCGTAGGCATCTTTACTAAACCTGGCCGCATGGATGCACATCAGCCTTGTCCTAGAAAGGATAAACCTAGGCTTGAAAAACTATAATTCATAGCTTCTCATTAAACAAATGGTAGCATAAAAATGCATTGGAGTACCCCACAGAGAAAGATACCTTCCCATTCTCTCATACAACTTTGATGGGAATTCAACAGTACCAGAAGAAATAACACTATTTCTGATTGGATCTTATTAACTCCTTTTGGCAAAAAAGAAAAAGCAACCAATTCCCGAGCTTACCCCTAAGAAATCAAGATCTATAAAAAGAGGATTTATTGCCTAATCAATCATAGAGGATTTATTATTCAATAGCCTAGGATTTTAGTATTTTTGTGTTTGATTGCACTTAGAATTATTAGCCTAGAATTTGAGCTCTAACAGTGTACAAAGTCTTTATGCCTCCATAATTGATGCTTGCAAAGGCTTCAATAAAAAATGCAATCGTCAAATAAAAGTTGAGCTTATGCTGAAGCTTATTTAAAAATAAAATGAAAAATGAAATAACACTATTTAGAATTAATTCACATTGAAGCTATTGGTTTTGTATCTTTATGGATCTACATGTTGCATTTGATAATCATGTTGGAGGATTTTATTGTAAGTGAAAAAAATGTATTTTAAATTGATAATTCTTTGACGATTCTAGAACAGTGTTTATTCTATATTTAATAAACTATTTATGAAATATGGAGAGAGTGCTTTGTATGCAACATAATAAGCATCCTTAATCAATGCAATTAAGATTTATAATTAAAAACTTTGAGGTGATTTTGAGAATACCTAGCACAAACCAATGGTTAAGAGATGGAGTTTAGAATGGGTACTCAATAAATCTTTCACCTCAATTTGTCCACTTGTAATAGTGACTAGTGTTGTGGGTTCAATTGCAAGAATATCTAACGACTACAATTTGTAGAACCAAAACTAAAAACTAAAAAACCAAATCAAAACAATTTTGTCTACATTTGGCAGGGACTTCATTGCCCTTGCAGCCCTTGTTCTAATGGGAAAGGTTGGCAAAAAAGAATGAAATTTTGTTATGTAAGAAGGATTGTTTGAAAGATAAATTGATATTGAGATAAATATAAATCTATTGAATATATAGACACACACTTGTATATATGAATTTATTTTATTTATTTATAAATATATTTATTGTTATATATATTGTTACAAGTAGTGGTTGTTGTTGCACCAAAAGATCGACTTGTTAATGCCTGATACAACCACTAGACTTATACAAGACACATGAGGCGGTTAAGCCATGTCACGAATCCTAAAGGGAGCGTTGACCATTTTGCCAACATATATATGTGAAAATTGTTCATTTATAAACATATATGAATGAATATTGTTCATTTATTAACACACATATATACTTACTTACATTAAACCTTTTTGTTCATATATTATTTTTTTCATGTATTTATTTCTATATTCTTATTTTATATATATGTTTGTATTTATCTATGTTGTCATGCTCACTTATATATAGGAACATATGTAAAAATACATATATTAACATACACACACACACAACACATATCTTGTTTTATTTCGTTCTTGGCTTTGTTTTTTTATTTGAGTCACTTTCGGTTTTCTGTGTTAATTTACTTTTTTTCTATTTCATGGGGCTTAGATTTTTCTTTCTTCTTAATGTTCTTGGCTTTAGTTTTGTATATTTTTTAGTCTTTGTTCTTTCCTTCTTCTCTTTCCCCAAGACTTAGTTTCTTCCTCTTGCCTCTATTTAAACTCTTGAGTCTGCAGTTGTTCCATATTTTATGCTATCTAGCTATTGTTTCATCCCAATGATGGATCATGTTGTATGATCTAAAACACTGATGATGAAAAATCGTTCACAGTTTAATCCAAAAATGAAAGAATCTAACGTGATGGATTGTGGAAATTACATGACTCTAATTGAAAGAGTCAAACTCAAAGTTAAGAATTAACATGGAAGTTCAAGAGCTTAAAGTTAAGAATTCAATGTAAACTCAAAGTTAAGAATTGACATGGGTAAGTTCAAGAGCTTAAAGTTAAGAATTCAATGTTTGAACATCAACAATATGATGATATACAGTATCTTCAAGAAGTTGTTTACACTCCCAAAAAAAATTTAGAACACAACATTTATTTAAAACATGCATTATCAATTGATTTATGTAAGACCACATGATTGATTTTATGTTAGATATAAATTGTGATAATATAGTTTTTTTAATCTATTTTGAAAAAAGACAAACTACAAACATATAATTTTATAAATAAATTAAAAAAATCATTATTAACACATCACCAAACAAGTATTAACATTTAATAGTCGATTAAATGCTTCCTCCCACCAAACACTAGTCGTTATTATCGAAGACTGGTGGGAATTGTTGTTCCCACACCGACCAAAAATAAATAAATGAAAAGCCTCTTTTAGTACAATCAGATATTAAAATAAAGTCGCATAATTTGTGGGCCCCCAGATTTCCTTACGTCGAGCAAATTAGCAACAGTAGACGGTAAACTAGAAAACAAATAATCTCCTATCATTACGTCCCCCATTTCGACTCAACCTAATTGGTAGTTCGTTGGTCATCGGGGGAGCACTTGCGCATTAACACCAAACATCAAATTAAAAACGTCGACTTATTCCTTTCCTTATTATAAACTCAGCAGGAGCAGTGTAGTCCGTAAGACAAGACAAAACAGTCTCTTTTAAAGCTTTGTGATAGGAACAAATCTGTGGGTCACATTAATTTTCTGTACTTGATAAAGCCGAAAAGACAACCTTTTCCTCAATAGTTTAGTCATTATAAAAACGACGAGGTCGACATTAGAGGGCCACGAGGAAAATTTTAAAAAGGCTGCGTCAGAGTGAGGTCATAAGCACGTCAGCGAAACCCAGTGTATTATAATGCCCGAGAGAGGAAGGAAAAAAACGCAGAGGAAGAAGAAGATAGAAGCGATGGGTCTGCATGTAATGATGCTCTCCTCGTTGGGACACGGTCACCTGATCCCCTTCATGCAGCTCGCTAAGAAACTGGCCGCCAGGGGCTTAACAATCAGTTTTGTCACCACTTTTCACCACATCCCTTCACTCTGTAAGAAAGTGGAGAGCGCCCGTGAGGCCGGGCTGGATATCCACCTGCTCGAAATGGAGATTCCCCACGATCACCTCACGCTCGGCAAAGTGAACAGCAACAGCGTGCAGTGGCACCAGCTGCCGCCGTTACTGGACGCCGACGAGAGGCTTCAGCCCCATTTCGACCGTTTTCTCGGCCGCTTTTTGGCCGGAGAAATAAGCCCCCTGCCCGCTCCGGTCTGCCTTATTGCAGATTTTCTCCTGGGCTGGGCCTCCTCTGTAGCTAAAAAGTTTGGTGTGCCCAGAGTGAGTTTCGAGACTTCCGGCACGTTCGCGGAGTCGGTGCATCAGATCGTATGGGAAATTCTGCCAAAAAACCTGCCGCGCACCGAGTCGGGGCGTTACTTGGTGCCGGGCGCGCCGAAGGAAGTGAGACTGAGCCGCCTTCAGCTGTTGCCCGAGCTGCCCGAGGCAACGCCGGAGAACGGGACACACCAGTACTGGCTGCGGATGAGGCCCGGGAATAAGCAGAGCTGGAGGACCATCGTCAACACGTTTTACGAGCTCGAAGGGGAGTTCGTCGACCATTTTGAGAGGGTTAACGGGACTTTGAGAACAATCGGGCCTCTGCTCCCGCCCGAGGCGTTCGATGATGGGCACTGTGAACGCAAAAGAATCGCCCCCGCGGTGGAATTGGGGGCGAGCACGGATGGAGAGAGATGTATGCAATGGCTTGACGATCAGGCGGAGGCGTCTGTGGTTTATATTTCATTCGGCAGTGAGAATTCTATTTCGACGGCGCAGATGGAGGAGCTCGCGCTTGGATTGGAGGCGAGCGGTGTGAAGTTCGTGTGGGTTCTGCGCACGCCCTCCGACGCCGCTGGGAAGTCGTCTTCCGCTTTGGAGTTTCTCCCGGCGGGATTGCAGAATCGTATGGTGGCAAAGAAACAGGGGTTCTTCGTCCTCGGGTGGGCTCCGCAGCTGGGCATTCTGGCGCATCCTGCTACCGGCGGCTTTATTTCTCACTGTGGTTGGAATGCTGTTCTGGAATCGACCGCCATGGGAATTCCGCTCATCGCCTGGCCGCTTTATGCAGAGCAGCATTTCAACTCCAAGTTTGTGGTGGATGAGATCGGGATTGCTCTGGAGGCGCCGCAGAGAATTGAGCAGAATTGGTTGGTGAGCAGAGATGACGTGGAGAGAATTGTACGGTTGTTGATGATGGAAGAGAAGGGGAAAGAGTTGAGGAAGAGGGTGAAAGAATTGAAGGTGGCTGCGAGAACCGCAGTGGGTGAAGGCGGGTCTTCGGCTAAAAATTTCGATTTATTTGTTTCAGAAATCATGGCACTCCCACAGGCTTGAGACAAAACGGAACGGATTCAGGATTGCAAATAATTCTGTCAAGTGCTGTGCAGCACTTTTGGAGCGACGTATTTGACTTACGGATAAATTGCTTTTCAAAGAAAATCGGTCGCATGAGGTCAAAAGTTAGGTTGTATAAATTAGGCGTCCTCTCATCGAAATAATTGCGTTCTTTATTTGTTTGGTCAACGTTTTTGTTAGTTGGCTCTGGTTTTATGGTAAGTCTTAGGTTTATCGTTATGTAATTTATATTATCGCGTATTCTATAAAATTTATTTTATAGAATTAACTGATTATTGTTTTAGAATTCTAAATATTTACATAACAATAAATATGGAAATTATAAAATAAAATAATGGATTTGAAATAATTAATAAATTTCAGTTAGTTAAAATATAAAACAAGCACTTGGGCTGGGTGGGGTGATTGGTTAAAGTGTGTAATGGCATTAGGACATGTTACATGAGTCACATTATGTCATGTTATGTTCAATAGATTACAATTTATTTGGTCTCTATTTGGACATCTACCTAATTGTTGGAGTTTAAAAAATTGTATAAACAAACATAATAATTTTACAAAGTCAATTTAAGATTGACTTAAACATTAAATTGTCACATGTGATGTGATGATAAATTTGTAAGATGTGTAATGATAATAGTAATAAATAGTGGTTGTATAAGAAAAAATGTATATATCAAACTAATCAATTGTTATATTCAACTTGTTTTACTCATTTGACATTTTTTGGTTGACTTTGGTGCTATGGTAGGTCATAAAGAGGGTAGTTGCGATTATTATTTTTTTACAATTATACAATTATGTAAATTTTATCATAAATGTTTGTTAAAATATAACAATTGATTTAATCAAACAATTTTAACTTTTAATTTTTAATTAACAAATTGAACAGTCTCAAAAAATGAACCTTAATTTTATAGTTGTATTTTTTAGTTAACTGGGAGTGGTCTTCACCATAAAGTACTAGAATTTATCTACAAAGAAACAAGTAGGTATATTAAATTCACATTTGATGATTATGCCATTATAAAGTCATTATTTTGAATATTATAAATCATTTTTCTTCACTAATCAATTCATGGCTTAAAAAAATTATATATCAAACTTTTAATAATTATTATTTTTAACTATTGTAATAAAATATAAATATAAATATAATTTCAACAAAATATTTACTAAAACAAATGTGAAAAATTAAATAAATTTACTAATTTAAATATTATAATCTCATATAAAAATAATACAATAGTAATATGTAAATATTATTTATTATTATACACTGATAATATATTTAAAAACTGTGAAATAAAATATATTAAAATATTTTTAATTATACAATTAATACACATTTTAATATACACTACATTCTATGAAAAGTGCTAAAATTAAAATTCTCATTTTGAAAATTCTAAAAAATAAACTAAATAAATGGCAATTAAAGAATATAAAGGTGGTCACAACTATTTAATAATTAAATCAAAATAATTTTAAAATAAATTTATTAATTAATTGACTAAAAAAACACTTTGTCATTGTACCTTATTTTGCCTTCCTCAAAGCCTTAAACAAAAAGAAAGTAATCCTTATGACTTGGTATATAGAGTTTAAAAACTATTTTATACTTAAAAAAAACTTGAAATGAACCACCAAATAATTTAATCTTTTGTCGCAAAACCTATTTAAAGAACACAACCTTTAACATGAAACTTAATGCTTTTAATAACATTCAACTTTTACAATCAATCAACATATGAGTTAATCCATTCTTATTACCGTGTAGTACTTCAAAATCAACAGATGAGTTAACCCATGCTTATTACCATGTGGTACTTCAAAATTGATTTGTAGACTAACTTTTAAGTTGGGTATATGCAACACTCCCATAAGGCCAAGCAATTCCTAATTGTAGGATAATCCATAATAGTTCATAGAATTGAGACCATTAGGATTTCCCCAAGTGGAAGGATAGAGAAATTCCTCAAACTACCTTGTGCCATCCCTAAGTTACTCAGATCACTTTAGGTGAGGCAATCAATCTATTTTCCTTTTCTAAATTTTTTTCTAGGGAAAAATTTCAAACTTAGGAAGCTTGTAAGCATAATATTGTATTTTAGTCGTCATGATGTTAATTTGTGTTGTTTCATAATCTATATTAACATTATTTGTTAATTATTATTGTTTGACAAGGGATTTGTATATTTGTTAGTAAGGTGAAAATTTCATTGATGAATAATTAAATAATATTGAAATCATGAAGATCAAAAAATTTTTAAAACTTATTAAGCTTTATATTTAATTTAATACATAAATATTTTTATTATCTAATATAATATCTATTACTTTTTAAATTTTAAAATCAATTGTATTATGTTCAAGGATTTTATTTAAAGTTTATTTTATTTATTTATATACATGTAATTCATTTTTAATAAATCATTAGTTATTATAAAAATGTTATTGGCATGTTAATGGGCTTTCAAGGGTTGATCCTTCTTGACAAAGAAGAGATGAGGTGGAGTGGGAAATGCCTAAAGAAGGTTGGGTCAAAATGAACTTTGATGGAGCCTTGAAAATAAATTTGGGGCCATCGGGCACAAGATGTGTGGCAAGAGACCCTTCTAACAACATTCTAGCCATTGAATCCAAAAAGTTGGAGGATGACACTAACAATGAAGCAAAGGCTCAAGGAGCCCTTCTGGCATTTGAAATAGCAAAAAAGATATAGGTGGAACAATTATACTTGGAAAGAGATTCACATATAATAGTGAACACAATTGCTAGTGGAAGAACCCATGTCTCGAAAATTGACAAAATTATTTCAATCATACAAAAGAAATTGACAATTTTTTGCAACTTAAAAATTTCACACATTTATAGGGAAGGCAACACATTGGTTGATTCTCTATCCAAAGAGGCAATAGAAAGAACCCCGTAGCTTTGATTAGGTGGTGCTGGGGGATTTGTCAAGATCTAGAGTACATGCAATTAATGAAGGAATGATGGTTGGGGAATTTGCCAAGATCCAGAGTACAGTGAGTAAATGATCATGATTCTTGTAGTGGTATGTAGAAAAGGCTAGAAGAAATAGAATTTTCTCAATTGTTTTTATGGCGGTGTGTAGAAAGTGCTTTGTCAGTTGTGTTTGTAGCAATATTTGGGAAGTACTCTTGATAGATGGAAGCCAACTTTTGTGTCAGGACAACCAAGCAACAAAAGGCCTTTAGGGGGAAAATTTCTTGTGCACAGCTAAAGAACATATTTCACATTGATGATCCTTTCTTTCTCATCATGGTGCAAAGACTATTGGCTGACATTGATTTTTTGATCACCAATTATAAATTTCACACCAACACAGACATATCGTCCATGTTATGTGGGGGGGTTGGAGTTAAGTGACATTAATGAAGTGAGAAGGGTGGTTACCAGGTGTGTGAAAGAGGAGTGGAGGCAAGGTCTTGATGCAACCTTAAATATGCAGAACGAAGAAGAGGTTTCAATACTGAGAGATAAGATTAGGTACATATCCTTGGGTACCCTCCACACTTACATATCTTTCTTCTTTGGCGGATTGATGTGAACATAGAAGTGAGGAAGTTTGAAGCTCAAAAGATGTAGATTGTGATACATGATTACACCATTGATTGGGAAAATTCCATTCAGTTAGGGGGAAAAAATGAATTTGACACAATTGTGCTCAAATTTAAGTTGTCTGGCTATTCAAGAGGGTTGGTCCTCAAAAATGTAGGTGAACGAGGTGGTGGTGATGGAGGCCAAAATATTGGTCAAGAGGGTCAAAGAAGAAATGCTCAAGAACAAGGATGAGGTAGAGGATAGAGAAATACCACGAATGGTGAATGAGGTGGCGGGAGAAGAGGTAGGCAACACACCACAGATGGTGGACAAGGTGGTGGAAGCGGAGTACAATTCCAAAAGAGAAACATTGTTGGACGAGGGTGAAGGCATAGTGGATCACAGAGTGTTGTCCAAATTGATGTGAACATGAATATTCCGTGGGTATGATTGCTCCACATTGCTATTATGATGATATTTTTCTTCCAAACTATAATTTTTGTTTATGAATGCCCTAGTTTGTGTAGGGTTTGAAATTTTAAATTTGTATATGAATAGGGCAGTAGCTAGATATGGGGGGTATCACCAAATTTTATAAATTTATGATTGTTCATAATCGACTTTTAGATTTTTGCTAGGATGGGGAAGTAGGGACTATAGCAATTTTTAGAAGTTGTACAATTTTGTTGCAGGTTTCATGGCAGACTAGGATGCCTACATTTCACAGACTTTTGATACTATGTAAAATTATATTATAATATTAATAAAATATACAATTTACTGACAATTTTTATTTTTATTTTGTTGAAGTACATAAATCACAAATAAATAAATAGAATGTGTAATATATTATTAATTTTTTAATCTGATTTTGATATTTTTGATTGATACATAATATATGTGAACTCTTGAATCTAACTTTACTTCTCTTCAATTTTTTTATTTTCACAATTTATTTAGATTATAAAATAAATAATTTTTTAATTTGAAACATTTAAAATTAATATTTTTTAACTTCATAAATTTCTACTTAAACATTTAGAATGATGGAAATGATTTGCACTTCAATAAAAACACAAAGATCAGTATTAAACTTCCTATCAAAATTTCATTTTGCTTAATTTCTAACTTCATAATCCTAACTAATTTCTAACTAATAATCCTCCACTCTTCCCTCTATGTAAAATATATAAATTTAAAGCTATGCACCAATGATAAGAAACTACTTCAATTAAGATACTAAACTACATAAGTATCATATATCTTTTCATTCATTACTTTCAATACAAAAAAATATATCATTCGCATCCATAGCCCACAACTAAGAATGTAGGTAATATTTTATATTAAGGTGCGCAGTGTATCATGTGGTAGGGCTATTTTTCTTAAAGACAAGACAACAAATATTTTAAATAGATTAGTCATTAACAAAGCCGAAGTGATGGAAGAGAAAAAAACACGCGCAGAGGAAGAAATGTGAATAAGAAATCATGGCATCATGACTGGCAGATTGTGTAAGGTGACGAATGAATTATGAAGGAGGGAGCATACCAATATGGAGGCAGTTGGGATATAGGATGCGAAGACCTTTGAAGTGTCGGTATGTTGTTTATAACGTGTTGGTATTTGAAGTGAGGGTGGTTGATGCGTGGTAGTTACATTAGGATGGTCTCATAGTAAGGTTTGTTTGATATTCATATTGATACATATTAATAATTACATTTAAAATAACTTCAAATTATAATTTTATTGATATTTTTGTAAGTAATTTTATTTATCATCGCGGACAATGCGACAACTCATATGTTGTGCTCCTTTAGTGGTATTACAATCTCTTGTTTATGTGTTGTCATATTTTCTTTTTTTATCTGCAAATGAGAATCCATTTGAAACTATTATTAATGTTATAACATTTTCACTAAATCTATGAGATTTTTTTTGTCATTGTAGATATGGGATCTTTCCTACAAAAGGCATAGCCTCTCTTCCTCTTCTTCCTCACATCCTAATTCAATATCCCACACTCTATAAGAAACTGAGAAGCATATGAAATGGTCCTTATATTAAATACATAACTATCGATCTAACATTCAAGTTATAGTTTTTTTATTTGCAATTTTTAGTTGTTTTTCAATAACTAAATTGACAAAGCTTTAATTTCTTTAAATATTGCTTATGAAATTTGGGAAAATTTGAAAGATATCTATGAAGGAAACGATAGGGTTAAGTTATATAAGAAGCTAACTACTAACCGTCAATATGAGAATTTGAGAATGGAAGAAGTTGAATATATTTCAAGTCATTTTCAAAGGGTTGACAATGCTATTAATAAAGTCAAAAATCAAGGTGGCGCTTTGACTGATGAAGATGTTATGGAGAAGATTCTGATGACTCTACTATAGAGCTACAATGATAAGATTTTATCTATTGAGGAAGTTTATGATTTGAAGAAGTTTACTAGAGAATAGTTTTTTGGCACCCTAACAGTGTTTGAGTTAATAAAATTCGAAAAAGAAAGAAAAAGATCTGAGACAACCTTTAAAGCCACAAAGACAAAGGAAGAACTGGATGATGACAATTCAAATGAGATGGAAGCAACCTTTACAAGAAAGCTGAAGAAAGGTACTGGAAAATAAAAAGGTATACCTCTTAAATGTTTTAGAACATGGAAAGATTGGTCATTTAGCAACTAGCTGTCTGTAAAAAGGAATAAGAAAGAAGTTTAAGAAGTTCATTAAGAAGGCCTATTATGTTAATAAAAATGATATTATATCAAATGACGAGTCAGAACAAGAGGACTATTTATTTTTTGCAGAATAAGAAAAACCTAGATTTGATATCTCTAATACTTGTCTAAAATTTGATGATAACACTGAGACTACATTGTTTGTTAGAAGGAATAAGAATGAATGGTTGATTGATAATGGATATTCAAATCATATGATTGCTGATAAAAGTAAGTTTGTGAAACTTGAGAAATATGATTGAGGTCCTATTAAATTTGGTGATGATAAGGTGATACAAGATTGTTCGAATAGGTTCTATTATTTTTTATGGAAATCATAACACTCACAATGCTTACTATGTGAAGGGTTTATATCATAATATTTTGATTGTTGGCCAAAAGTGTGAGAATGGATACAATGTTTTGTTTCAGGATGATGATTGTGAGATCTAAAAGAAATCCAAAATTGTTATTGTAGTTGGTAGAAGAACATGAGGGAACATGTATCAACTAGAAGGAGCTACAACAAGTTGTTTATTATCTCGATTTGATAATAGTTGGCTTTGACACTGGAGGATGTGTCACATCAATTTTGACAACTTGGTAAGGATAAGTTCAACAAGTGCAGTAAGAGATTTTCCAAGATTGAGTAAACCAAACAAAATTATCTGTAAAGGATGTCAAGCAGGAAAGAAAAAAAGAGATACATTCAAAGGAAAAGATCACTCATCTATGGGTTTTTTGGAGCTTGTATGTAATGTCCCCACCAGGGAACCCATAAGGAATCAAGTCTTTAACCCAAAATTACAACAATTTTTTTTTTCTAACATTCTAACATTTCATTATTAACATTCACAAGTACATTCCTTAAGGTTCTCTTAATGAATTCATTTACCATTATCAAGCATTGTATTTATTTACTTAATCAGATGAATTCGATTTCCTTACTTACACAACATTCACTTATCTAATACACTAAATACATATATTATTTCCTCTTTCATTGTTGCACTATCAACACATAAATACACTTTCCATTGCTTACAATCTTAAACCATCCACTGCATCATTTATAACATTGTATACATCTAGTTATGGATTGAGATTTAAACCTAGTTTTTAATAACCTTTCATCATACATATAGGACCATATATTCAAGATCATTACAACTCATTACTACTTTTAGTTACATTATGTAAGTTTCCTTCCCCTTATTATTTTCAACTAGAGATACCCTTCAACCCCTTTACATAGCTTTTCACCATTCACTAGTAAATTTTACCCTAAATTTCGACGAGAATTGGTTGAATTTTCTACAACAATTGGTCGAATAGACGACTAAAAATGTCATCGATCTTTTTTCGTCAAATTTTCTACATGGTGAATAATAGTCACAATTTCGACCAGACAAGTCGTCAAATTATCCACTGAAACAATCCCTTCGAACTGGAAGAATAACACCATCACCTCGTCAAAGTCAATTGGTGTGAAGGTCAAAATATCGACCTTTATGCCCTCGAATTATCCACCCTCGTTCGTCAAAAAGACCGTCAAATGTATAGCATTTTGGTCAAAAATAGTATTGTGTAAAGGTCAAAATTGTGACCAATCCACCGTTGAATGAATAGCATTCTGGTCGAAAATAGTGTTGTGTAAAGGTCGAAATTGCGACCAATTCAAACTTTTGTTTAAAAAAAAATGTGGTACACCATTTTCAATATATTCCTACTTTTAGTTGAATATATTGGTTGTCTATAATTAGCATTGCAATGTCAAATGCAGCATGAATGTTAGCATGGTTTCTTGCTTCTCAAAGCCATTTAAAATTTGTTGATATTGATATTTGATGAGGTTTGTTTGAACCATATATTTACAAACTTAAGTTCAAACAATAGTTGTTTATTTATCTGGATTATTAGATGGTTTTAATGAATGACTAGTACTAGTCTGAAAATCTGAAGTATTCTTGATTGCATCTATTTTGTTGTAGCTGTAATATAATCTAGTGCAACAAAATCTGATTAATATTTTGGGACTTACTTATTAGCATCAAAAAGTTTGCATTCAGGTCTTAGTTTAGTTTTCTAAACTGTGATGTCTCCAGGTGAGGTAGACTTGGGACACTTTCAAGTTAGTTAGGAAGTAGAAGTATCAATTGTACATAGCATTAAATAGTTACAAATAGTTAGTCAATATTGAAGGATGCTTTATGAACCATGTAAGTAATTGGCAGCAAATATGAATAAGAATAGCATCAAGGAAATCAAAGTTGAACTAATATCATATCTATGAAAGTCATCTTATTTATAAGACTTCACAATAAACAACAAGACTGATCATTTGATATCAAGAGAAAAGATTGTATGCCATTGTTGATAAGAGTGAAAGAGTAAGCATGGTACCATTCACAACACCACTTTGATACATGAATGGTACATTAGAAAACCAATTGATCAACTATGTCTTAAATATAAGTGCTACTCTTTTGTTCATGGGTTCAAGACTTGAATCAAAACAACTAAACCATGAATATAAAATAGTTATGAGATAACAAGCAGATGATCGTTGTGGCCTTCATTTTGATTGTTTCTCATTTATTGTTTTCTCTTCTTTTTCTATGTGTCTTGAAAGGCACATATCACATGCAAAACACCTAATTAAAAGAGTTGGTATGCATCTATTTGAAAGATAGGCCATAGGAAATTTGAAATTGATAAATAATAAAAATAAGGAAGAAGATCAATCTAGTTCATTTTACTTAATGATCAACATAAAAAAGTGAACATCACACCATTTGGGGACCACGCCGAGAAGTGATAAAGCATTTCTCACTCATAGAATCCCACAAAATTGTTAATTCATGAATCAAGACTATGAACTTTCAACCTAGGATCATTTGTGTGTCATTTAAAAGTGCATTAACATTAAACCAGGCCTATGTACATCCTATGTTGATCTATTCCAATGCTTCTTTTCCTGATCTAAAATTTGATTGATCTCCATTGGTCAAGGCCTACTGGTTGATAGCATAAATTTTATGAGGGTCACTATATGCCCTTAAGTCAATGCATAATGACCTGGGGAAGTATGCATGTAGAATGTGACCACCTTTTGGTAAATTCCAAGAAGGGTGAGAAAGATGTTGCTTGGCATATGATGAGTTGGTAGTAGAGATAACCATTGAGCTTGAAAAAGTTAAAATTCTTGTAAATATTAGGCCACCAAGAAGAGGTATAATTTTGTCACTTCTTCATTGTTCTTTCTTGGGATGATCTTAATTCATATGAATGTGATGCATTTTTCATTCAATCACATAACTGTCCAAGAGTTCGGCCTAGTCTAGTGTTCAAAATATTTCTAAAGATCTAAATGTTGACAAAAATATTTGTATTTATTGTTCTTTGATCATGGAGGATATAAATATGTTCATGTTCAAGTTTACTATATATCACAACCATGGCTGTATCTTTTATTGTATCTTCTTTTACCTCATTATACTTTAGTGAGATGCCATGCTACTACCAACCCAAAAAATTAGAGATACATCACTTCTATTGACTGCTTTTATATGTACTAATTACCATTGTCTTCACAATAGACCCTTTCACTTTGGTGACTATCTATCTCATTACTAAGACTGTCAACACATATCTATATTACCACTTTTTAGAATTAAGAACCACTAGTCTTCTTCACATCTGCCATGTTGTCTTTTAGAAATGAAAATCAATTTTGTTACTATGGTTTGTGAGACTAACTCCCATGCATTTGATTGTAGCATCAATGCTTTGATTTATTAGTCCTCATACCCATGCACTTATGACATGTCTTAATCTTCATAATTGTTACTTTGACATTTACCTTAATTACTTTCTTTGTGTAAAACCACTAATTATGTCTTTAGAAGCAAGTGTTTTAATCTTATAGTCTATATTCCTACTTCTTTAAGCTCATGATAACTACCTCCAAATATTTTTTGAGTTAAATGCATTATCCCTGGTGTCCTTTAGATCTTTCACTATCTTGGACTATCATATGATGCTCAACTGATAGCACCATTCTATGCTCAATTTGATATCATTGGTATGACCACTTTGTAGTCTTTATTCATGGCTTTATCCACACCTTTCATGTCATTGTTGTACTTTTCACTATTAGATCAATGTATATTACTGCCCTAAGATTTCATCATAGTGATCGAGACTCATCTTGGATAGTTATAAATCCAAATTGTCCATGAGTTCATTGCTTAAACTGCTAAATGACACATCCACTTCTACTCTTCACCATATCTACCCTTTCGACAAATTTTATATGTTATATTTTCTACTATGTTTTTGATGCATTTTGATCACTCTTATAATCTCCATAATTGCCGATCAAAGGAGAAGTTATTGAGTTAATCGCGTGCAAAAGATAAGATGATGAAACAATGCATTAAGCACCAATTAACATAAAAGGTGTGAATCGTGATTGCCAAGAGTTAAATAATTAATTGCTAAGTGGTTTGATTTACTAAGGATTAGTGAAGAGTTGCAGTGTTTCATATTCACATCCTTTTGTAGCATATTAAAGAGACATCAATATCATTCCAAATGAAATCAACTCATTCAATCGGGCTATTTTATATACATTACAATTAGCATTGCAATGTCTATAACAAGCTGCCAAATCAGTTTTATAGGTTAATCAAACTTTGGTTCATTGGTGATAACTTGTTCATCAATCCATGATAGTTATAGTAAGCATTTCAACAGGTCAACCATATTGAACTATCCTTGAACAATAGCTTTGGAAGGGTGAGTTATTTGAGTATTGAAGCCATGACTTGTCATTGTTGGGTGAGTGCTTGTTGCAATGCCAACTTTAAGAGTATTTCAACTTTAAAAGCAATTTTTTTCTAATTCATAATCTGGTTGTTGTGAGTTGATGAGGTTTAAATCTGCAGGTCTTGTCTGCTGCTTGTTCATTGAGGTAGTGTCTTATCTTTTGTGCTTGTGGAGAAGGGAATTTACCACCCTCAAGATTGAAATCTCAAAGACGAATCAACCCAACACCACCTCACTTCTACTAGCACTTTGGTGAGCTAAGGCAATCAATGATACTAATAGACTAAATATAATTTAAGAATTATGGGAAATGCAATGCGGAATAAAGAAATTGAATTAACTAAGCTATGCTAACTGAATTGTATGCAGTGGAGTGCAGATTTGTTGGAAGAACCATAAAAGTTGGTTGTTTGCTGATGGAGACTAAGTCCGGATTGAGACACCAGTCATTATGAAAGTGATTTGATCCATGGAAGTGGAGATTTGGTGATGGAATGTGTATGGGGGGATCATTTATGAAGTGTTTGTGCTATCGTTTTAATTTGGGAGTGAGTTTAGAGGTCCTGTTGAACAGGACCTAGATTAGTGACCCTAGAACCAAGGGTTTGGTGGCAAATGAGTTGGGTGAAGGGTAGAACCTTGTAAGTTTGGAATCCATTATTTCTCAACCTCTAGAAAGACTGTTTCAGTATTTGGAGTCATGGGAGCAAGTGGATTTAGGGGTTGCTTTGTAAAAGTGGAGAATTAGGCCTAGTGAGGATAGGCTAGGGGTATTGGATCTTGGGTATGGTCCAAAGGAGCATAGGCTAAAAATTTCAAAGGATTTAAAGATCCCAAAAGGGTATCAGAATCATGTATTATTTTCCTTAGTTTTTTGGGGAAAGTTGGAGGAAAAGTCAAATTAATGACTAGTGAGGGCTATTAGCTTCAAGGACTGATTGTGTGTGTTGGATAGAAGATGAATGATCCAGACTTAATGGGTTGATGAAACATGGTAGATAGGCTATATGGAGGTGTTTCATGAAGTTAGAACAAAGGTTGGGGCTTTGGGTGAAGATATGGTGTCTAGGAGGAACTAGGTACACTTGGGAGACAAGTCATGGAGGGACATTGAGGTAAAGAAGTTATTGCAAAGTGGAATGGATTTGTTGTCTGATATGATGAAGATGGATACCACACACCACCTCTGCATCAGAATGTTTCTTTACACTATAATAATAAAAAAAACTGTTTCAAATCATGCATATTGAATCCTTTAATTGACTAGTATACATGGAAGCCTAATAATATTTAATTGATGATAGCTATTACAATATGTTAAACGGCGATGAAATAATCAAATCCAAATAATAAAGAAGATAATTTTTGCAAGATGATAAATAAATGTCTTTAGAAGAGTAAAGAAACATTGAATATTTTAGTTGATTAGTTACTCAAAATAGTACACAACTCACCAGCATACTTTGTACAACAGTAAGATTCAAGTGAGCCAAATTATTCATAATCTTCAGAATACTAGTTGCCACTTCTTCAAAATTGATAGGAAGCATATACGCTACCTGTAGCTTCAAATCAAATAATTAGAGTAACCCTAGTCGCTTCAATAGGTGAACAAAAATTATCTATCTTGACTCAAATCTAAGCAAGATGCTTCCAAAAGTGTATATGGCTTGAATAGATAAATCATAACATCAAGTTCAACATCAAAATATTAAAATGTCAAATGATAAATCATAACATCAAGTTCAAGTAAAGGAAATAGAGCCTATATAACCATATTTGTTTGTCATACCCTTTTTGCAAGGAACTCAAAAATTATTCAAATTAAACAAGTATGAACTGTAAGAGACTAAGAAAGAAGGCAAAGGTGTTACCTCACTAGGATGATAGTAATAATGAAACAAAGAACCATGAAGACTAAATCCAAGGAGACTAGATCTGAACATCCGGGTTCGATCAAATTCAAAAATTGGTTTGCCTTCATAGCACTATCAAGTCAACAACATGAGCATTATTTTGTGTCTAGAGTGTCATCAATGTTTTTAAATGTAGAATGAAATGGTTGTAAGTATGCATTTTTGCCACATGCAAATGATTTTGAGATACATACCCATGCAATCCAATCTCCCAAGGAATAGACAGCACCACTTATCACCATCTTTGCCAAAACAGGATTTGTCATAAAGCGATGTTAGAATAGTTACTAAAATGGTCATAAATTATGTTCTTATAGTAAAAGAATACTTTGACTTAAGAAAAAAACTACACAATATTAAAACATGACATTGTGCTTTAAAAACTAAAAAGTTACCTGTAATGAAGAACTTCATTTCAATTTGCTACTTGGTTGTCACTATTAACTCTAAGCTTGTCTTTAAAGTTTGAGCTTCACTTGGTTTCGAGAATAGTTTAATATTCTCTACTAAACAAGGCCAACCACGTGAAGGTGGAAGCTCATTTGCCCCCCCCCACCCCCTCCCCCCCCCCCAACATCACTCTAAATTCTCCATTAACATTTAATAACATTCATTCATTCATCCATTTTTGAAATATAACATTCAATCATTATAATCACATGATAACATTCATTAACACATAAAATTCATTAACACACAACATTCATGAATAATTCGTTAACACATAAAATTCATTAACACACAACATTCATGAATAATTCGTTAACACATAAAATTCATTAACACACAACATTCATGAAGAATTCATTAACACATCATTCATCAACATTACTAGTACAAAATTACATCCATTAAGACAACGTTCTTTCATTAGCAAAAAATGTTAATTACAATCATTTCTTTTTGGGTTTCTTGATGGTTTTTTTTAATCATGTAATTTATAAGAGGAAGATCAATGTCCTCCTCATTCCCCTCCTCTACTGATTCTAATTCCAACGCGTGTCTCCTCCTCATCTGTTCAGGAACAGGAGGCCGCTACGCTAAAGGGGGGTTCGCTGCAATAACAACTACTTCATGAGTTAAATTCACACCATTTTATATTAGTGAATTACAAGTATTTATTTAAGTAAAATAACTATAAATCAAAAAATTAATTTAAAAGAACAAAACATAGATTTTCTTTACCTGAATGTGCCACATGATCTACATGGTGATCAGTCTGAATATCCTCTGGCACTCATTCAGCATGACATGATTCTGTATCCTCTAAAATATACACAAAAAGGTTACACCAAGTTCAATTTAAGATGTTAAATTGTATTAATAATTACATAATTAGTTTTAAATAGCAAATGAGCACCTCCATGGATAGTACGATGCATATCAGGGGCTTCATGATGCGGCGTATGATCTGTGTCACGATTAAGAGGCTGCATTGCAATGTCATGCACATTATTATCAAATAGATTGTTGCTCAAGTATTCAATTTCTAATATATTTTTTGGCATATTTACCTGTGCACATGATGCAGGAGACTCTTCGGTTGGGCCAGTGGAAGCTTGCCATAGGCATTTAGCCACGGCTTGATAGCCTTCCTTGAAGGCAATTTTTTTGTGTTCTTCCGTGGCCTCTAAATTAAAATCAAAGCCCTGCATTTTTTTATTAAACAAAATTATTTGCATTTTATAAATACTTTTTCTCTGCAATTCATTTACTGCTACTTACAATTCATGCTTTAATTTTTGAATATCCACCAGAGCCAAGTCTGTGCTACCCAATCTTTTGCAGCTTGGCCTTTGTTGCCATTGATGTGTCCTGCAACCTTTGAAAAGTTTGAAATATGTTAGATGATATAGATATAAAGATCACTAATTAGTGCATTATTACATTATACTAGTAGTTAATACTATTGCATACCTTCTAGCATTTGCTGGTGTAATTCCTCTTTGAGCATCCCCTTTCTCCTTTTCATCCAAAATGAACTCATTCCAATCTCTCACTGAAATAAAGGGAGGGCGCTCGTACTTTAGGTTCTGGACGAGACTCTTTCTATATGAGTCCCTCATAGTCTTAAGATGTTTGCAAGCTCTTTCTAAATTTTTTTCTCGTCAAAAATATTATTACCAAACTCATGCTCTAAATCTTTAACGAGCTGATCTTTTAATTTTTTTTCTTGCAAGTTCCACCTTTTAAGAAAAAACACAAAATTGTTAGATATAGCTAGTAAGAAAAAAGACCCGAATGAAAGGAAAAATACTGTACCAATTAATGATATGAAAAAAAAATAGTGGGATAAAGTTAGTTCACTTATGATGTTCCACCTTGTACATATGGTGGGCCTGAATATATGTAGTGCGAGGTCATAAAGCTTCTTATAAAATGTCATGGGATAATCAATCCAAAACTTTTTATGAATAGGTAAATGCATATTACAATATAAAAAATAATTATTTAAAGTACTTGGAAGCTTAGGACATTTTAAAGGCATCAATTCATTATTGTCAATCAACAATGACGACTGCATAACTCCCGTGCTAAAAACATGGGTAGATCCAGGAAATGATTGTGAATTATCACCAATACATGTACTCTGATCTGTATCTGACGTACCAAACGGTGCCACCATTGTATCTCCTACTCCAAAAAAATAATCCACTATGTGATGCACCCAAGATTAAAGTACAAATTATCAAATCATAATTAACACAAAACCAAATATAGCAAAACAAGGATTTACCAGGTGGCATAGACCGTGAAGGCATCGATGTTTGCATGCCCCTTGTTGCCGACATTGCACTCGACAATCTCGAATGGACATCCATCGACCTCCTAGGAGGAGTCTCCTGCACTTGATGACCTGAACAATACATTGTTAGCAAAGACATTTTGAAATAATAAAAGTAAGAGTTAACTTAAGAAGTTTTTGAATGTTCCAAAGAAAAAATTCCTTGTAACTTGTCAACTAAAGGATTATTTTACCTAAGGCGGCCAAAGCTCTGCTAGTACCAGCCTCACCGCGTTGTCCTTGACCAGGTTCTGGATCACTTGCCATAAATTCCTGTAACAAGAACACATATTACATATTTTACTTCACAACATAAAAGAGTATAAAATATAAACCTTTATTGAACTTTTGTTATAACTAAAGATTCATTACTGCTTACTTCATAACGACGTGGTTGTGCTCTCAATTCAGATAGCCTCTTCATTGTCTCCTCGGTTGGAATATTTTCTTCATCCAAAATTCTCATTATTTCTAAATTGATTTTTTTAATTTTTTTCTTCAACATAATTGTTACATTAGGCGTTTCCACAATATCATCATCAGAAGGGGTAGCTATTGCCTCTATACTTACTGCAGGTGCTTTTCCCCTATCTTGAATATCAAATTGTGACAGGAATATCAGTAAAACTATCATAAAAACTCCAAAACCATAAATAAAATAACGTAATAATATAACATTTTTCAACTATCTAATTTGTACAATTTCAATAAGGTATACCCTTGTTGAAGAATGGGTGGGAGGAGCATCCTCGTGGCCTCTATCATGTGCGGGATCCATATTGTCCTGTGACAAAAATTAAATATAAAAATTTCAGCGAATTGAAAGCAATAGACTTAGCAAAAAAAAAGTTATTAATAAAATGGTATATAGTACTTACCACCCTCATGATAGTAACTTTGTTTGTATCTATGTGATTTCAATGGTAATCTATTAGCAATTCTTCCCCTGCACTTATTGATTTTATTGCACATACAAAAACTTGATTCCCCTCACGTGCCTCAATTATGCAATTGGGTTGCTTATTAGTTGAGGAAGGTTGCGTACTATTTATAAAACCCGCAATATTACCTGTTGCTTTTGGTCTCCCATCAATGTACATTGCAAATCTTTTACTTTGATCATTTTCTTTCTATTGTATATAATTAGCTGATAGTGCATACCTATGCATACTTTTTTTATATTGAACAATCTGCATCCAATCATTGTAATTGTAACACGGACTGACATACTTGAACAATTCAACAACTTTGTTGTAACATACCTTTATCCCATCCATGGAAAATAGGCCCAAACCATGTAATGAGGATGGAGCAATGCGATATATCCTCTCATTAACAAAAAAAATAAGTGTTAATTGGAGGTAGCTCATTGGGTACCCATTCTTTCTCAATGTGTGTATACTGAAAGGGCACCTTGATGTTGCCTTTGGTCTCATCATCATAAGAACATGACCCCCCATTAGCAAGGAAAAATTGCATGCGTTTATCAAATTTTTTTCTAATCTTTTGACCTCTAGTTGATCTCCCTATTTTAGCTGTACTACATGTAGAACTTTCATCTAGCATTCCCTCATTTCCCTCATTCGATGTAGATAGATCTGACAAGTACCTATTTGGTGGGTACTACAATCCATCAAATGAGATATTGTCACGTCCCCGCTTGAAATAAAATTTTGATAATAGTTAAATAATATATATAGAATAATCAAGTCGTGACCCATACGTATGGTTCTTCTTTGTCTATACGTGAGAGATATAAAATGTACTAAGTTGAAAGTGATTATATATATACATTATATCATTATATAATATGTCTATTTATAACATACATGCTCAGTGATAAACAAGAAGAATATAAGAAAATTATGTCTATTTATTGACTTATACCTGCTGATCCATGTCACTATGCACGATCCACGCCAAAGGGGTTAAATTTCCTGCATATGTTAATCATTTATCTTAAGTTAGCTAAAAATTACACGATACGTATGCTACAAATAACTTAGAAGATAGCATGAACAATATGCAACATCGTAAACATGAACAAATTTACCTTATATATGGAATGCAAGATCGTCAACAGAAGGGGTGACGATGTCTGTAGTCAATTCCTGTTTGCAAAAAGGGTGATTATCAAACACAATATATACATGTATCAGCAGCAATTAATTGAGCATCGTAAGCAAAACATTGGTAATTATAAATCACATATGTTGTAATCATTAGAATTGAACACAATAAATATGTAATCATTACAATTGAAAGCAATAAATCATGTCAATCATTTCATTGATCATTTCAATTATGTCATTGATCATCATCATCATCATCATCATAATCATCATCATCATCATCATCGCCATGATCACCATCACCATGATCACCATCATCATCATCATCATCATCATCACCATCATCTTGATCTTCATCATCTACTTCTTCATCATCTTCAATATCTTCTTCCATAATATTATACTTTATCGGCCTTCCTCTTGGATCATGTCTAACAACAAATGACCAACCCTGTTTATGTGGAACCTCTAAGTAAAACACTTGCTCACATTGGCTTGGAAGAACATAGGGCTCATCTTCAATTGGCTCAAACAACCTTGTATTAATCATTGTAAATCTATTATCATGTTGAATAACAATTTTATCTAGATTATTTTGATTCAGTCGTAGCCTATACCATTTGACGACGAATAGAACTACTTTGAAGGAGTTAAAGTCGCACTCAATTATATCATCCAAGATGCCATAGTGTTGATTTTGAGATTGTTGAGGATGTATGTCATTTCTAGATGATATATTGGTGACCTCAAAAACTGCAATTATCCCAGAATCACAAGTTTTATTTGTGTCATCCAACTTTTTTATGCGAAATTTGTGGCCATGATAGTACATAGCTTTGTGGTGCTTGACCTGCAATTTTTCAAGCATGTGTAAATTATTTGCATTGTGAGTTGATACGAAACATATGAGTCATGATCAAAAATAAATTTGTACGTACCTCTCCACCTCTTAAACCATGTGCTAGATCAATTACCATTGACATAACATTGGAATCTCCATTGCGATGAGCTTCTCTAACCAATGAAGCAACACCTTCCCATGTTAATGAGCAACCATTTTGTTGACATCGTTCAATCCATACCGTCATCCAATCAAGATTTTTTGTAATATACAAATGTATCGCATCCCACTCTCGACCAACTGTATCAAAAAAAATACACCAATTATAAATAATTTATATTGAAGATTTATAAAAATTAATTAACTACAATAACATCTTAGATTTACCTCTCATTTTCCTCAATCTACTTTTGCCCATCAAGTACTCCCCTCCGAATTTGTTAATGGAGTTGGGATCCCAAATACAATCTACATAGATCTTTGTTGCAAACTTAGGAAGATATTCACTAATGTACACCATGGTCTGGTATACCATATATCCCTCCACCATAGAACCCTCAGGATGTGCTCTCTGTCTAACCAAGCCTTTCAAAAATTTCAAGTGCCTCTCAACAATCCACATTGACCTAGTTGGTACAAGTCCACACAATTCAATCTCCTCAACTTGATGTATGAGGTAGTGTTTTTGTGCATTGAAAAAAGTTGAAGGTAGACACTTTTGCATTTCACACATAAGAAGAGGAATTTTCTTCTTCCAATATTTTATATCTTCTTTATTGATTTATTTAGATGACAACCACCTCATGTATTTTCCAAGATCATATATAACTTGTTTGACACTATTGGCGAAGTGGTGTGGGAGAGATAGAGGTAGAACGTACTGCAATATTTGTAAAATGATCTTGTCAATATTTTATAAAAGAATGCAATGAAAACTATATGCAGTATACAAATATATAGTGAATACAAAATAACATGAATTACCTTAATAAATGTATGCCAATTGTGTGTTTTCATCCCTGACCCAAATTCACTTTTCTTTGATATGAGATCGTTTATGTTCGCAGCAAATCCTGTGGGAAATCGTATTTTTTTTATGATTTCTTTTATAGCATTGCTCTGCTGCTCCGACAATAACCAACTAAGGGCACTTGTATCAATCTGGTCTCCATTGTTATTTGATCGAATGACATTTTTCATTGCATGGTTGGATTCTTCAATGTCACTACAAATTTTGACAATTTGGTCTTTGTCACGCCTTCCATCCAAGATTTTCCATAATGTCTCTGTTACATTCTTTCCAATATGCATAGGATCAAACAAATGCACGATTGGGAGTTGCTTGCCATAGTGCTTAGGGGAATAGTGTGATGACTATCCCAACTAGAGAATCTCTCATATTTCTCTCAGTAAGCTGAATAGTTGTGGCATAGGATCCTTCAACTATTTGTGGACCCTTTATCTTGTAAACAATGACCAATCTTTCAATCAAATGCACCTTATTTTTGACGTGTGGTGGTAACTTTCTCATTGTAGTGATGAATCTATTGTTTAAATCAACTACACATGAATATGAGACAGACAATGAGGATGCACAAACAGGAATGATTCATATGTTTCAAGGTACAAAAATCTCCTAGATAGACAAAGGGTCCACAAATAGTTGAAGTATCCTATGCCACAACTATTCTTACTGAGAGAAATATGAGGGCTTCTAGTAAATATGTTAAGAGATCAGATATGAAAATCTCACAACTAGATACAGCTGCCCTAGGCAAGCCAGTTTGCATAATTGGACAAGTTGAAAGGTGCCATGGAGAACCTATAATATAAAGTTGTGATTCTCTAGTTGGGACAATCATCACACTATTTAGAAGAAATATGAAGAAATATGAATATGAAGAAATAGTACTACTGTCTAGGATATTTTTGTACCATTCTTTGGCACTTTTTTTTAAGGAATTCACAAACAATTTTATCATGGCATCCTCATTGTCTGTCTCATATTCATGTGTAGTATTGATGAAATAACTTAGATGTTCTTCCCCAATTACTGCATTATTACCTTAAAACATATGAATCATTCCTTTTATTTCAACTATTGGTATAGTTTTATGGACATGGTATGACTGTCCCAGAATGACAACATTTTGGTGAGTTAATTTGTTTGTGTAGAAGTATGAATGGATTGAATCAATGGATTGGAATGGATATGGGTAGAGTATAGAAGAGTTTAGAATGATGTTAGAGTTTCTTGTGGATGAGAAGGCAAAGCCATAGTGTGCTTAGGGGAATAGTGTGATGACTGTCCCAATACAATTGTAACATGACATATGGAACTTAGTCAAACATATTGAGCACTTTAAATAAAGAATACAATGGAAAAGAAAGAGGAAATAGCTTTAAATCAAATTTTTAATTCAATATTTTTTTTAAATGCCAAGTTATTGGCTAATTCTTTTAACCAAAACCAAATTCAAATCCAAGTCCAAATCCAAGGGTCCACAAATAGTTGAAGTATCCTATGCCACAACTATTCTTACTGAGAGAAATATGAGGGCTTCTAGTAAATATGTTAAGAGATCAGATATGAAAATCTCACAACTAGATATAGCTGCCCCAGGCAAGCCAGTTTGCATAATTGGACAAGTTGAAAGGTGCCATGAAGAACCTATAATATAAAGTTTTGATTCTCTAGCTGGGACAGTCATCACACTATTTAGAAGAAATATGAAGAAATATGAATATGAAGAAATAGTACTACTGTCTAGGATATTTTTGTACCATTCTTTGGCACTTTCTTTTAAGGAATTCACAAACAATTTTATCATGGCATCTTCATTGTCTGTCTCATATTCATGTGTAGTATTGATGAAATAACTTAGATGTTCTTCCCCAATTACTGCATTATTACCTTGAAACATATGAATCATTCCTTTTATTTCAACTATAGGTACAGTTTTATGGACATGGTATGACTGTCCCAGAATGACAACATTTTGGTGAGTTAATTTGTTTGTGTAGAAGTATGAATGGATTGGATCAATGGATTGGAATGGATATGGGCAGAGTATAGAAGAGTTTAGAATGATGTTAGAGTTTCTTGTGGATGAGAAGGCAAAACCATAGCGTGCTTAGGGGAATAGTGTGATGACTGTCCCAATATAGCTGTAACAAGACATATGGAACTTAGTCAAACATATTGAGCACTTTAAATAAAGAATACAATGGAAAAGAAAGAGGAAATAGCTTTAAATCAAAATTTTAATTCAGTATTTTTTTAAAATGCCAAGCTACTAGCTAATTCTTTTAACCAAAACCAAATTCAAATCCAAGTCCAAATCCAAGGGTCCACAAATAGTTGAAGTATCCTATGCCACAACTATTCTTACTGAGAGAAATATGAGGGCTTCTAGTAAATATGTTAAGAGATCAGATATGAAAATCTCACAACTAGATATAGCTGCCCCAGGCAAGCCAGTTTGCATAATTGGACAAGTTGAAAGGTGCCATGAAGAACCTATAATATAAAGTTGTGATTCTCTAGTTGGGACAGTCATCACACTATTTAGAAGAAATATGAAGAAATATGAATATGAAGAAATAGTACTACTGTCTAGGATATTTTTGTACCATTCTTTGGCACTTTCTTTTAAGGAATTCACAAACAATTTTATCATGGCATCTTCATTGTCTGTCTCATATTCATGTGTAGTATTGATGAAATAACTTAGATGTTCTTCCCTAATTACTGCATTATTACCTTGAAACATATGAATCATTCCTTTTATTTCAACTATTGGTACAATTTTATGGACATGGTATGACTGTCCCAGAATGACAACATTTTGGTGAGTTAATTTGTTTGTGTAGAAGTATGAATGGATTGGATCAATGGATTGGAATGGATATGGGCAGAGTATAGAAGAGTTTAGAATGATGTTAGAGTTTCTTGTGGATGAGAAGGCAAAGCCATAGTGTGATGACTGTCCCAATACAACTGTAACATGACATATGGAACTTAGTCAAACATATTGAGCACTTTAAATAAAGAATACAATGGAAAAAAAAGAGGAAATAGCTTTAAATCAAATTTTTAATTCAGTATTTTTTTAAAATGCCAAGTTACTGGCTAATTCTTTTAACCAAAACCAAATCCAAATCCAAGTCCAAATCCAAGGGTCCACAAATAGTTGAAGTATCCTATGCCACAACTATTTTTACTGAGAGAAATATGAGGGCTTCTAGTAAATATGTTAAGAGATCAGATATGAAAATCTCACAACTAGATATAGCTGCCCTAGGCAAGCCAGTTTGCACAATTGGACAAGTTGAAAGGTGCCATGAAGAACCTATAATATAAAGTTGTGATTCTCTAGTTGGGACAGTCATCACACTATTTAGAAGAAATATGAAGAAATAGTACTACTGTCTAGGATATTTTTGTACCATTCTTTGGCACTTTTTTTTAAGGAATTCACAAACAATTTTATCATGGCATCCTCATTGTCTGTCTCATATTCATGTGTAGTATTGATGAAATAACTTAGATGTTCTTCCCCAATTACTGCATTATTACCTTGAAACATATGAATCATTCTTTTTATTTCAATTATTGATACAATTTTATGGACATGGTATGACTGTCCCAGAATGACAACATTTTGGTGAGTTAATTTGTTTGTGTAGAAGTATGAATGGATTGGATCAATGGATTGGAATGGATATGGGTAGAGTATAGAATATTTTAGAATGATGTTAGAGTTTCTTGTGGATGAGAAGGCAAAGCCATAGTGTGACGACTGTGCCAATACAGCTGTAACATGACATATGGAACTTAGTCAAACATATTGAGCACTTTAAATAAAGAATACAATGGAAAAGAAAGAGGAAATAGATTTAAATCAAATTTTTAATTCAGTATTTTTTTAAAATGCCAAGTTACTGGCTAATTCTTTTAACCAAAACCAAATCCAAATCCAAGTCCAAATCCAAGGGTCCACAAATAGTTGAAGTATCCTATGCCACAACTATTCTTACTGAGAGAAATATGAGGGCTTCTAGTAAGTATGTTAAGAGATCAGATATGAAAATCTCACAACTAGATATAGTTGCCCCAAGCAAGCCAGTTTGCATAATTGGACAAGTTGAAAGGTGCCATGAAGAACCTATAATATAAAGTTGTGATTCTCTAGTTGGGACAGTCATCACACTATTTAGAAGAAATATGAAGAAATATGAATATGAAGAAATAGTACTACTGTCTAGGATATTTTTGTACCATTCTTTGGCACTTTCTTTTAAGGAATTCACAAACAATTTTATCATGGCATCCTCATTGTCTGTCTCATATTCATGTGTAGTATTGATGAAATAACTTAGATGTTCTTCCCCAATTACTACATTATTACCTTGAAACATATGAATCATTCCTTTTATTTCACCGGGGATTGTGTTTGGGTAATTAAAAATTCCAAAGAAATCCAATTCATGTCTATATATTTATGCTCCTATAGGGTGTTTGAACTTTGAAAGAAACAAACCTTTGAGCTTGTATTCAAACTTGATGTCTAGGGTTTGGCACATTGCCAAACCATTGATTTCACTACTGAGTACTGAACTGCTACTGGCAACAGTTTTATGGAACTTGATCATTGTTATGGTTCCAGTGTTGTTGTTGATTTCTATTTTATTGTTTTTTATTTTCTCTCCCTTCAATAGGATGCATTGGCTATCTATTTTATCAAGAATCTTGTATATGCTCTTGTGACCTAGAAGGTGAAACATGATATGTGCGTTTGTGTTGAAGCATGCCAAAAATTCTCTTATGTTCATTCCTTAAATCTGCAAATGCCTTAAATCTACAAATGCATTAGTTATACCAGATGTACAATGTCATGCTGCATCCTAAACAATGATATGTGCATTTGTGTTTAAGCATGCCAAAAATTCTCTTACGTGCGTCCCTTAAATCTGCAAATGCCTTAAATCTACAAATGCATTGGTTATACTAGATGTACAATGTCATGCTGCATCCTAAACCCTAGTCCCAGCCTTCATAATTATCGGTCATAGCATTTACAAACCCTAGTCAAACCATAGTCACCACTAAGAATACTCATTGATTCAATCGCCTACCAGCATATTACTAATAGAGATGACTGCAAGAAAATGACAATCCAGTACATAATGAAATATAGCAAACACAGAAGATACCTCAAACTCCATGGAAGATAAATGATGAAATGTGCTATTAACCTCAGGTGTAGGGCTCTTCACGACCTGGAATAAGCTCCGCTCCTTAGCTTAGAAATGAAAATCCTAATTCGCGCGCTGCAATGGTAAAAATGAAAATGAGAATTGAATATTTTTTTTAAGTAATATGCTCGTGTTGGTCAAAATTTTGACCGACATGGTATTGGTGGAAATTTCGACCAACACGGGCATGGTTTTAAAAAAAAATAAAACATTTCCTTCTATACCCCGACCAACCTAAACCATTTTCATTAATGGTCGATAATTTTTGTAGAAAAATGATGTCAAATGTACTAGTGATTCCACATATTAAAACAAGTTTCCTTAAGAAGTTTACATCCATAAGTACTTTGCATTACACTAAGCACGATTGGGTAGTGAAATTTAGAGCCTCGTAACTCAAACCCTGTGAGAGGTATCAGAGATCCGTGAGATGCTACAAGATGACGTTTCTGAGGCCTACAATAACCTCTCTCTATTCTGGGAGATTCAAATTTTTTTGAATTTGGCACGCGAGTCTCGCTTGATGCCAAAACTTGCAGTGAAGGTTAGTTGAAAGTTGTACCAATAGATTACTTCCAAACCGTTCATCCTGGCACTGAATGGACTGTGCCATTAGCTCTAGTTGGGTGGGTAAATGCTAGGCACAACCTCATTTTGACCACTGAGTCAGCAGAACATTCCAGACCACGCCGGACCAAAGTGTCCCCAAGGTGCACTAAGCACGATTGGGCAGAATAATATATCCGATAATGCCTTCAGGTTTGGCTTTTGGTTTGGCCAGGTGTACTAACACCCAGGCCTACCAAAAAGTCAACAAATCTATTTGTGCGCTTTTGGACGAGTGAAAATAAGTTTTTTTCACATCGCCACTTTTTGGCATACCATGATCCTGCACATACCCTGCACCCAATATATGTTAGAGTAATAAAGTGTTTACTGATTAATTGAATCATATTGATTTAATTATTTAGTCACTTATTACCTCTTTCTACTTAAGCTAAACTTTAGACATATAATAATTAATTATCTTTATTAATTATTATTATGCAACCTAGGGTTTTACCTTTTTAGGTTTTCTGATCTCCTTTCATAAGGATTGATCTCCTCTTGTTTTGTAACCTTTTCTGACATTTCATTATTGAATGGAACTTTTGTTTTTGCACATCAAGGATTTCTCCTCTCTCGTGGATCAATGCGTTTAGGCCTCCATAACTATTTGCTTCTCTCTCTTTCTGTGACAAGTGTTTGCGTGCAGGTGTTCTCAAGAGCTATGGGTTGTTTTTCATCAACTCCATCCTGGTATCAGAGCTTCAAATTTGCTTGCCCCTGTTCTCTTCTTGAGAGATTCGATCGTGTTCGTTAGATCTGTGTTTTCAGAAAGGGTTTCGTGTCAGATCTGGGGGGACCTATTTTTTCGATCATCTTGGCTTCAAATGGACCTCATGGTTGTGTTTAGAGCATCCAAGAACCCCAAGATCCATATAAAATTTGTCCAATTTGGACAAAGTTGGAATCTGCGAGAATTTTTTTTTTTGCAATCAACCCTAGCACGGATCCCAAGGTGATTAGTATTTTTGGAGCACTTATGGCTCAAACTGACCTCACGATTACGTCCAAAAGGCTTGAGATAGTCAAAATCCATATAAAGCTTGTCTTTTTTGGACAAGTTGTTCTTTGAGGCAAATTTTTTTTTGCCTACTAGGGCCGTATGGCCCTGGCACGCATTCCAACGTAGGGTACGATGTTTCTTTTTAAAAAAAAATTAATTAAAATTTTTTTTTGGGCACCACCGGTGGCCATTGGCACACCACTAAGGGCGGCCACCGGCACCATTGAGGGCAGCTAGTGGTCATCGCTGACGGTGATTGCGCTTGCTAACCGCGCGGTCACCACCGACGGTGATCCCGCCGGTCAACCCTTGGTTAATCCACTCACCAGCCTTGTCAAAATCTGACGTTCCTTTTGGTAATGATGTCATCTCTATGTCACATGCGGCCCCCACACACCCTTCCAGTGCTGACATCAGCATGACGTCGTTCTCATGCAAGTTTTTTCAAAACAAATTTAGTTGCATGATTTTTGAATGATCAGTTCAGACAGGGAGGTCATTTTTCGCGAATATCTCAGGCATCTGGGATCGTAATTGGGAGTGCGATGTATCATCGAAAAGTTGGTTCCGAGCCCGATCTACATTTGCTAGTATGGTTTTGTGATATTGCCATTTTGATGCTCTTTTTTGCTGTCAAAGTTAGATGTTCTCTACGATCTTGGCGTTTTAGACCTCCTACCTTCCGGGATCCGTTTCTTTCACATCCGGGCTCTGTTTTCGACAAACGAGATATTGTCAAAAATCTCTTTTTGAGATTTTATCAGATCTGATGGTTTCATGTGGTTTTATGTCTTTTTTCTGACGTCACCCATCCTCAGATCCTTGCAGACACCTTCTTTGGGCCCTCCAGCGCAGCTGTTGATTTTTTGCTCATATCTTGAGCATACAGTGTCAAAATTTGGAAAATGAGATATCGTTGGAAAGATGATTCTGAGATATTTTCATATCTAGAGGTTATATTTTCTAATTTTATTTTTCTGATGGTGTTTTTCTCTGTCAAATTCAGATCTTCAGTTCTGCACTATGGGAGCTCTATCTTGCACATCCGGTCTCCATTTTCGGAAAATGATATATCGTTGGAAAGCTTGTTTAGAGATCTTTTTTAGTGCTATGAGTCATTTTTCCAAATTCTGCTCCAGATTCATTTTATTTAGATTCTTGCTTCTTTGCAGTCTGGTGGATATCTTGGTTGTTTCGGGTCTTGGGATCTCTTCCCTTTGAGGGATGGCTCATCTTAGGTTGTTCTTTTGGTTCAATAGCCTTTGATCTTCTTTGAGCAGTGTATACTTCACTTTTGTAGCATTCTTTTATGCACACGCACTGAGATAAAGTGTCATTCTATTGCTTTGATGGGATCTTGCACATGTTTGTGCTATTTGTACTCGCACTCCATTATAAAGTGTTGGGGGGGTTTGATGTTTGCCTTTGTTTTCCATCTTCTTTTGTCATGTGAGTGTTCCTCCAACGACATTAGCCTTAGGTATCTTTATTTGTGTTTGTACTCTCTTTGCACATTCGATGTTTCAGATTCATCTTCATCATGCAGTTCATATTGGATGATCTTTTCAATGTACCTGTCATTACTCCCTTGTCAGCAGTATGGGGGGGTTTCTACTGTTGGTTCTACTGCTTCCTTGGTTCGATTGTGTGAGCCATGCATTTAGTATTTGATCCTATGTACTAGGCGGTTGCAATGGCTGGGTACCTATGCATTCCGGTGAGATGGATCATTTACCATATGGACACTCTTTTCTTTCTTGTTTTTAGATGCACTCTTCCAGCTTTGATTGATCAGCTCTTCAAGCTTTTGGTGTTTATGCCATCTGTATCTTCGAGTTCAGGTGTTTGCCTTTGTTTGCCTCTTGATTCGAGTAGTGTTATTTGAGGGCACTCATGCAGATTACAGTCTTCTCTACCTGGTCATATTTATGTGGAGGATCTTCAGATCATCAGTTTCTTCTTGACAGAGTTTGCAGTTTCATGCTTCAGTGATGTTGTACATGTTCATCTTTGTTCCTATTTTCTAGAACATTCCTAGTTTTGAAAGCTTCTTCAGTCCTTCAGACTAGTCTTTGTCTCTTTTTGGAGTAGAGTTTTTCCCATGTGGTTTTCTCTATTTCTCCGCTTTGTGGAGACTCTCTTTTGTACTTGGGTACCTAATCAGGCCTTTATTGCCGGGACCCATTTGCTTTCAATAGTTCTTTCTAGGTTTTTAGCTTCTCCCAAAGTTTATCTTAAGGGGGGGGTGTTAGAGTAATAAAGTGTTTACTGATCTACTTAAGCTAAACTTCAGACATATAATAATTAATTATTATTATGCAACCTAGGGTTTAACCTTTTTAAGTTTTTTGATCTCCTTTCATAAGGATTGATCTCCTCTTGTTTTGTAACCTTTTCTGACATTTCATTATTGATTGCAACTTTTGTTTTTGCACATCAAGGATTTCTCCTCTCTCATGGATCAATGTGTTCAGGCCTCCATAGCTGTTTGCTTCTCTCTCTTTCTGTGACAGGTGTTTGTGTGCAGTTGTTCTTGGGAGCTGTGGGTTATTTTTCATCAACTCCATCAATATAAACCTCAAGCTAGATTATCCTTAAAATTTGAGAAGGGCCTTGTAAATCTAAAGCTCCATACCATGTTAGAGTCATTAATGGACTCAAGCCCCCAAGGTCACCTACAGAACCAAAAATGTGTCATTCACAAGAGAGAAGCAAGATAAAAAAAAACTTTATTATGAGCACAATGGAATGGATTGAAAGATATTGCATCACACAATATACATATAATGAATATATAGGCAAGTTTGATAGATTAGATTATACAAGATTGTGACATGTTTCTTAATCCTTTCAACTAACATGATTAATGTTAAATGACCTAAGATCTAATTGCCAACTAAGACTTATAGAAAGATTCTAAGGACCTAAGTAAAATTAACATGTGAATAAGACCTAATAATTAACTAGTTAAATATAAAACCTTATTCACACCAATACATTCAAAATACCATAATAAGTTGAAATAAAATTTTTATCAGTTTGTAGAAATCATATGTACGATTCCAAATCAAATCCACAAAATTGAAATAATATCTACACTAATAAAATTAATTTTGTAGATTACCAAATAACTTTAAAAAATGAAAAACATTCACCAATTCCAAAAAAAAAATAAAAAATAAAAAATTGATTGATTGATTTAATATTCACTAATACTTTGGCACCAATAATGAATCATTTGATATCCTATCATAATATATCAAAGTACCATCATTTTATTTTATTCTACATACTTCTTTTATTCATTTGCAATCCTCAACTACCATATCATTAAATACAGTTATTAAATTTCCAACTCATTCAAATGCTCAACCACAAGTTGCAATCCCCAACGACCATATCCAATTTTGCTCTTATGAATTTTGCATTGTTTTGTCATATTTGACAAAGACAAAACAGCCATTGGAGCTATTTGCATGTTACTCGGCTTAATTATCTCTATACCTATTCAAAGGTCTTTCTCTATATTATATGAGATCTCAAACATAATAATGGGAGTTGGTGTATGATGCAACAACTTAAAAGTTTTTTTTGAGACTTTAAGAGGAATGTCTTTTTTTCAATTAAAACAATTTATTAACTGCCGAATTTGATGAAGATCTTTTCTTTTAAAAGTAATGTATTGTTGTTGTCTTAATAGACGGCATTTTGCATTTGCTGAATTCCATTTCTGATTACTTTTATTTATGAGCAGTTCTCTTCTAAAATTTAGTATTAATGAAAAGGTAAATTAATTATCATTAGTATTAAATAGATAGAGCAAAGTGTAGTTGATAAAGAATAGGATGAAAGATTTTAAATTTTAAATTTATTTATTTATTTTTATGATTGATCATGTAGTATCGTATTTTTTTTTAGAATATTAATAATTATGGATAATTGAATTTGATTTTTTAAATTTTTAGATATAATTGTTCTTACATGGATTTTTGTATTTAAGATTATGCATATTTTTTTTGAATTCTTGAAATTATATTTTTTATTTTCATCTACAAGAAATCTAATCTACAATATGTATCATTTAGAATTGTCTTTCAGAGCATTTTATGCTAGGGCGTGAAAGGTACTAACACCCCCTTGTGCTTGGCCAATGCCTTATTTTTCATAAGATTTGAAATCACATTACAACATGTCTATATGAAGATTGATATAATATTTGTCCTTGGATGATCACACGAGCCTAGAATCTATCATGCTTTAATTTCTTTGTATTCAGTTAAATGGTATGCAATTGATTTCATATTGATGGATCATGAAACTGAGATCCTAGGGCATGTCTTTACATGTGAAGATGTAGACTACAATTCAAATATTTTTTGTAGTTTGGTTGCTAGTCTTCTCCCCTCTCAATGTGAGTTTTTTGTAGTTTGTAATTCTATTTTGTAAGAGGCTTTTTTAGCTTGTGTGCTTTTAGTGGCCTATTTAGCTTGTGTGTTATGAATGGCATATTGTAGCCTATTCATCTGTGACATTTCTTGAACCTTTGTTTCTTTGAGTTAACACCTTAGTATTATTGTTTTAATATAAGAAATAATCAATTGTATTGTTATCACTAAAAATTCAAATTTATCATCCATCATAGTTTGAATATATAGGAAGCTTCTCCTTGTGAAGAGTCATCTGGTAGGAGCAACTCGAATCAATAAGATAGGCATCACTTGTAATAGATTTGAAGCATGCCTTTTACAATAGTTCTGACCACGAGCAGGACTATTAGAATATTCTGGAAGATTGGGAAGACTCCAATATGACATACTGGTACAGTAAGTCACCGGCAAGAAACTAAGGGACCCATCACGAGTTCGACTCTTCATAAGACGGCGGCCGAAGAAAAAATCCAATTTAATCACACGTCGAAGCTGAGATCATCATTGCATCATCATTACGTAGGCCGAACAACTTACAAAAGGAACCCAAACTCTACACCTCTAAGGTCCCGATTCATTCCAAAAAATCTGGAGCACAGATCGACGACCACTTCAGGCACTACCGACTGTATTATATATACATCTGCGTCCTCGACACATTAGTGCAAAGAATCAGTATAGTCTGATAAAAGTAAGCTGGTGTTTGTTGCTGTGGCATAATCATGGCGCCGGCAGTCGGTGATAACATTAATGGCAACGGAGCGGAGAATGCAAAGGCAAAGCCCCATGTAATGCTGCTTTCCTCGTTGGGGCACGGCCACCTCATTCCCTTCATGCAGTTGGCCAAAAATCTTGCCGCAAAGGGGCTAACAGTCAGCTTTGTCACCACATTTCACCACATACCTTCGCTGAAGAACAAAGTCGAGGAAGCCCGAAAGGCCGGGCTGGACATCCACCTGGTGGAAGTGGAAGTACCGGAAGATCACCTGACGCTGGGGAAAGTGAACAGCAACAGCGTGCAGTGGCACCAGCTGCCGCCATTGTTGGCCGCCGGCGAGAGGCTTCAAGCCCATTTCGAACGCTTTCTCGAGCGCTTCTTGGCCGGGGAAATAACTACCCTGCCGGCGCCTGCGTGTCTGATCGCCGACGTGCTGCTCGGGTGGTCTTCTGGCGTGGCCCAAAAGTTCGGCATTCCGAGAGTGAATTTCGAAACGTCGGGCATGTTCTCGGAATCCGTGCAGCAGATCGTTTGGGATGTCCTTCCGCGCAACCTCCCCCGCACGCCGTCGGGGCGGTTCGTCGTGCCCGGCGTGCCGAGGGAAGTTAAGCTCACTCGCCTTCAGTTGCTGCCCGAGCTTCCCGAGGCGACGCCGGAGAATGGGACGCATCAGTTCTGGTTGCGGCAGCGGGCAGGGAATAAGCAGAGCTGGAGAACGATCGTTAACTCGGTTTACGAGCTCGACGGGGAGTTTGCCGACCATTTTGAGAGAGTTAACGGGACATTGAGAACAATCGGGCCTCTGCTCCCGCCGGAGGCTTTGGAGAACCGGCGGGTGAAGAGAATCGCGCCTGCTGTGGAAATGGGGGTGAATACGGAGGAGGAGAAGTGTATGCAGTGGCTGGATGCTCAGGCGGAGGAATCTGTGCTTTATGTTTCTTTCGGCAGTGAGAATTCTGTAAAGAGAGTGCAGATCGAAGAGCTTGCGATTGGTTTGGAGGCCAGCGGGGTGAAGTTTCTGTGGGTTCTGCGTAACCCGTCTGATTCGGCGAAGAAGGGCTTGTCTTTCTCTTCCGCTTTGGATTTTCTCCCCGCTGGGCTGTATGCCCGCGTGGTGGAGAAGAATCAGGGGATGTTCGTGTTGGGGTGGGCGCCGCAGCTTAGCATTCTGGCGCACCCTGCTACGGGTGGATTTCTGTCTCACTGTGGTTGGAATGCTGTAATGGAGAGCACCACCATGGGTGTTCCCATGATTGCCTGGCCGCTCTATGCAGAGCAGCCGTTTAATTCCAAGTTTGTGGTGGATGAGATTAAGATCGCTGTGGAAGCCCCTCAGAGAATTGAGGAAAACTGGTTAGTGAGCAGGGATGATGTGGAGAAAGTGGTGAAGATGTTGATGGTGGAAGAGAAAGGGAAAGTTTTGAGGAGTAGGGTCAGAGATCTAAGGGCTGTTGCCCAAGCAGCTGTTGGACCGGGAGGATCCTCTTTTACTAATTTTGATCTCTTCGTCTCAGAAATCAAGTCACTACAACAAGTTTAATGCATAGGCTTTGTTCCAAGAATTTTGATCAAAATGCTTTTTCATGGTCAGGAGTTTAGGTTAGTCTTCATTTCTCTTTGTCAGAAGAGTGTGGAGTTGGACTGGATGCCAGTCTCTTTGTTTTCCGTTTTTTTTTTTGGGATGTGAAGAATAATCACACATTTGAAAAGGGAACAGGCTAAACCAATCAAAATGGTGAATTTTTTGCGAAAATCTGTTGTATTTTTCGATTTTTGAAATTTAGTCAATAGTATATTTTGTAAAGAGCCCCGTTCTTTGTACACTTTGTATTCTGTAACACTGATGTTTGATATTTGTTGGAAGACCCATTTCATTGGTGAAGCTCCTTTGAATCAAGAAAAACGCACACAGTTTGATCCTAATCCAGAAGATTTCAATTTCAGAAACTCAATCTAATCGTAATCTTGGTATTGGAACAAGACAGATTAGAATGCACAAATTTTCACACAAGTGACAGAGGGTGGAGCCCATTAGAGTCATATGAGACCCAAATGCCATCTGAAGGTTAAATGTAAAGAATCCACCGCCCAACAGATTCTGGGCAATTGAGCCCGCACACAACAGCCAAAATTCTAGGTTAGACCCGACGTAATTTTATATTGAATTAAGCTTAAAAAATAGATCACACATGGAACCGACTTTTCAGTGGAGTGGCAGAGATGGCAGCTTTCTCTTGTGCCATTCATATAGTAGTTGATAAATAAATTTTTAAAATAATGTAATCCATTCAACATTTGACCTCCACATCAAAGGAAACACAAAATTACAAATATATAACTTTACCCTCCTTTCAGCGTCAGTCTGCCAGGTTTGACCACTATCCTCCATTAGAATGTTATACGAACTCTGGAACTTTGTACGGGAATTTGTCTACATATTTGGAAGACAACTGGTTGTCACGTCCATACTACCGAACGTGAATACCTAATTAGTAAATGTTAAAAGCTAATTGGATTAAGACTTTTGGTTCAATTTGATCTAAATTTTTAACCTTATTTTTATTTTATTGGTAATTGTGTGTTTTTAAAAAAAATAAATTATTGTATGGATGTGTTTTTGGAATTAATTATGTATAAATGAGACGACGGAGTTATGTGTATTTTTCCTTTTTTTTTTTGTTATCAATTTGATAGGAAAAGTGTATTAGTAGTCGTTATAGTTTTCTTTGCACATTCATAGATCTTAAACGGTACATCAAATTTCTACGATTTTTTTTTTTGTCTTCGTAGCCATGTTACAAGAAACATAAACCGCAACTGCAATGGCAACGTGACAAGAAACAAGATATTTAGAAGTTGCGTATAGGAAACAAATTTTGTATACATCTATATTTTTCAAATTTTAGATATATTATAAACAATTTATTCCTAAAAATGAATCCTTAGCTTCAAATCTATTATTCCATCTTTTATGTCATGCATAAATAACTAATTCTTAAGCTCAAATATATTCTTGCATCTTTAATGGAATGTGTAAAAAACTAATAATTGACTCCTTTAAATACCTCAAGGCACTGCAAGTAACCTCCTCTCGATTTCAAAAAAATCCAAAGCACTATCACATTGGTGGTGGGGTCATTCCGAAACTGGGCTATTGTCAACACATATCCATCCAAGAAGATATTTTAGAGAAGAAAAGATTTAATTATGCTTTATGAACCATGCAGTTTTTAAAATTATCTACAAAACTTGTACTCTCACCAAAGTGTACAATTCCTTCTCGCCATTCAAGTGCATATTTCTTTTCAATCTTTGTGTTATATTTATTAACAAGAAGCAAAAGCGGGTTTGTAATAAGAAATCGATCATTTTTTACCAAAAACTTATTTGCAACTTAAATAAATAGCCCAAATGGCCTAGAAATGGTTGTTTCACGACATGAAACTTATTTTGATTGTCAAAATGTGAAAGGGGGCTTCATCATCGTGTTTCTAGTAACATACCTGTGTAGGCGACTTAAGTGCTTATAGCTATTGTTTTGACTTATGGGTAGTAACGACACACTTTATGGGATAAGTTATGTGCATAAGGTTCAAAAAGTGGTCATTTCAAGTTGTCGCTCAATACCTACTTAAAGATGCCCCAATAATAGTGCACTACAACCACCTCAAAAAATTTCAATACTTTTGCATAAATGTCCTAGTACTCATTCAAAAACTGCCAATACTTATGCATAAATATCCCAATAATCTCTCAAAAAACCTAAGGGGGGTACAAGTGGGTGGCTATAACTACGTGATATATTTATTAATGGGCTTTTAGTTATCATTTTTTTGGTTTCCCTAAAGTTAGCAATTGGGGGGTTGGATGGGCAAGGAGTGCATGGTAATTGGAACATGGGTGGTAATTGGTGCTCTCCCTTAATACATTAAAACTTTTGGTTTTATTTGGTCCATAGATCATTATTTATGGGTAATTTTGTGTCAGTCTTTTGTTGTTGTTGTTGTTGTTATATTGGAGTGTTTTTGGATTCAATTGATCCAAAATCAGTGCTAAAACTATTTTCTTTTACACCAATTTGAATTTCAACATTTTAAATATCACTGTTCAATTTTACTACTACTTTATTGAATAAAAAATATTCAATAAGAAATTTAAATAACTAAAATTGAACAAGAACCAAAATAAAATATAGACGATACACAAAAAGTTGATAACAAAGTTCACCCCTTAAGGGCTACATCTCTGGGTCCACTTATGCACAACCGATCCATTAAAGTTAATGGAAAAATATATCAAATTTCCTTCATACACAAAAACTTGTAAAAATAGTCTTCTAGATTCTTTTAGGAAGATATAAACTCACTTAGAGTTTATATAAATTCTTCCTACAAATAAAAAGACTATTAAAAACCTTTACTTCTCCAAAACTACTTATACAAATTAATTCTAGGCACTTCTTTACTAGAAATAGGCATGTGTTGCAATGGCAATACCTAGCCTTTATATAGGCAAGGTCACATGTTCAAGTCTTCTTATTGCATTTAATTTTAAATTTTTAAAAAGATATAATTTAAATACACTTTCACCCATATTTAAACATGTTTTTATGTTTGGTGCAATAGATAAAGCTTATCTTCATATTCATGAGGTTATTGGTTCAAATCCACATGCGAGCATCCTTTATTGACTTCTCCTCCAGTATTGGGCCACACAATAAATATAAAGTGCTCCCAATTAATCCTAATGTTCGCATGTGTGGTGCATTGGTTAAGGTGTTTATTTGGTGTGGGGTAGGTGTGGATCAAATCCCATCAAACCTACTTTTTCATTAAATACCACTTTATCCTCAGTTTAAATTTAAGTATATCCATATCCATGCATGTGTAAACCATGTGGACTAATGGTAAAGTCCTAGAATTACCTTGAGTAGGTTTTGGGTTCAAATTTCACTTACCATATTTTTAAACTGAATCACCATTTCATCCACATGTCATTATTTTACCATGTCATGTGACATCTGCATCATGCCACGTGTCAACATATGAGTGTTATTAGCTTGTGGTTACTGATCAGGAAAGTACTGTACACTTTTCCTCCCTTAGATCGTGATTTTTTTTGAGGCCGACATATTTTTGATAATTTTTGGGCCGACATGTTGTAACTCATTCTAACTCTAAAGCAGCAAAAATATTGTATAATATGGCTTAGGGTTAGGGATTTCATTATGTATGATTTTAGTACTTGCGACGGAATTGAGCTGTAAGGGATTACAGATTGTAATCAGGTTGCAATCACTGGATAATAAAATATTGGACTCGTTGTTGGTGGACGTAGCCCAGGGATTGGGTGAACCACGTTAAATCTTTGTGTCTTGTGTTCTCTTCTGTGTGGTTTATTGTTTTCTGCTATTGGTTATATTTGCATGTAATTGTTATTTCTACCTTGTTAATCCTAACAAGTGTGCCATGTGTCAATGCACCCATGTCACGCCTTAAACTTCTAAAGGCCATAACTTTTGGTATCTAATGTTTTCATATCACTTTCTCATCTGTCGTGCGAGTCTTTCTATTCTCCTGTTTTGTCACCTTGATAATAGATTCTGGAGTGTGATACAAAAGAATAATTTTTACAACGTTAAATTCATATTTACATATAATATTGTGGGTTATGTAAATATGATGTGTTTAATTTTAATTATTATTTTGTATGTTGAATACGAGGTTATTTTTTTTGCTTACTTTTAAAAGTTGTGTGATAAGAAATTTGGTGAAACATACTATTTTATTAATACACTAAAAAAAGATATGTTGTATCATTTGACATTTGCTATTCAAGCAATGTAATTATATAAATTTTATATCATTTGATATTTGGTTAAGTAATGTAACTTACACAAATTTAATATTATAATTAATTAAATATAATGCATAATAATTTTATACTAAAATTAATTTAAAATGATATATAAATAGAGTGGTCAAATGTCATACTTAATTTTTTTTATCTTGTAAGTGGGTATATGCATGAAGTTGCTAGACAAAAAAGTGGCCACACCCCAAGGAAAACCCAAAATTATTTGTAACCCAATCAAGTTATTTAAAATTTCAAATAATTCGATTGGGTTACAGTTTGATAAAACCGAGCCTAAAGTTCTTCAAAACCCTATCAGTTGATTAGGTTTTGAAGAACTAAAGGCACATTTATATTTCTTCAAAACTCGTATGAGTTTTGTAAAAGTATTTGTTTGAGTTTGGCCGTGAGCTAAACTCATTTCTAGTGACCAAAAATGGTGAACAATAACTTTTATTTTGCCAAAATCAACATAACCCAATCGTGTTCCACCTTGTTTTCAATTTTTTAGTGTTAACACCAATTTTTGAAAATGCCACATCGTCGAAGAGGTGAATTTTGGTTTTTTTATTGTTTTTGTTTGAAATAGAATTGAAATAGGGTGTTTTCAATTTATTTAAATATTTTTTAAAATTTTATGCCAAATTCTCAAAATAATACTCAACAACAAAATAGACAACAACAACCTCTTCTTGGCATACCACCACAACCAAACCCTCAAACTATTGCACCTGGAGAATAAGAAAATCCTCAAAATGTTGCCCTACAACAAGAAAACCCACAAAATGTTGCTACTCAACAACTTCCCCAAAACCCTCAGCATCCTCCAATAGAACCTGTACATACCACACAAGAGGATCTTATAAATCGCATCGCACAAAATACTACTCAAATTTCTATCATAGTGAATAGGTTGAGGTCCTCTGCTCACATGTGAGAACCACTCATCCCTTGCCACCACCCTAGAATCAATGGGCAATAGTGTTAGAGAGGTATATAGACAGGTTACAAAATGGAGCACATATAGGGATATATGTCATGCATTTTATGGTAATGGGTTGTCATACGATAAGGTGAAAAGAAAATTTGTAAGTTATATGACATATGTGCTCTTTTCATGGACCCTAAAACTAATCAGACCCTACTTCATTATTCGAAGAAGTTTCCCATACATTGGTGTAACCATGTTGTGATGAAAAATACTTTTTGGGATAGGTGGTATATGGTCCTCGACCAACCGCCTTGTAACAATTATGAGGTGTCTCTATATTTCTTGAGATTGTTATATTGTGAGTTTATCCTCATCTTAAAGTCGAATTACTTTGACATGTGGTAGTTCCAAGATAGAGGATGAGATTCTGCATAGGATAGACCTAGAGCTTAAAGGTTGGTAGACCCCCAATATAGGATTAATTTAGCTCCTAAACCCACGACTCATATCACAGTCCCAATAGCCCTGAAGGAGTCTACAGAGTTACAGACTCTTCAGACGGCTACGTCATTGATTGATGTCATTATTCAGCATGACACATAGTTAGTTGAACCAAAGGATGGATTAGCACATGCACCACCTAGCTCATCATCAGATGCGCCATTTGGTTCATCCCAGCCCATTGAAGATATGTGTGCCATCTGCTAGAATATATGTTTTGGGGTAGATACTGATGTGAATGAGGATGGTTTCACATCCCATTTGTGTACACAATGCGGGAGTAGATGTCATTCTTCCACTTCAAAGGATGTGGCCCTCACCGATGACCTGATGACCATGGTGAATTCCGATGGAGAGCAAATGCAAGTGTGTTCATTTGTGTTTATGACATGTTATTTATTAACCAGTTAAACCTTATAAATGTAAATAATTTTTTATTTATAAAAAAATTTAAACTGATATATGAATAATATGCATTGCAAGGTATTGCAAGTGGTGCGAGTACACCACATAGTGTTTGTTCCACTCCACATGCACGAGTAGCTTCGACACGAGAAGTAAAGATCTTTAATATGTTAAAAATAGAATAATATCTTGATTTCAAAATAATTTTTAATTACATTATTTTTATACTATTAAATACATGCAATATATTGGTCTATGCAAACATGACTTGTTTAATCTTAATTATTATATTATATGATGATATTATTTTTTTGTTAACTTGTTGGTGAGCATGGATGATGTGAAGAAAGTTGTGAGGATGGTGATGGTGGAAGACAAGGGGAAAGAATTGAGGAGTAGGGTTAACTTGATGTGAGGGCCACTGCCCAAGCAGCTATCACCCCGCAAGGATCCTCTTTTACTAATTTTGATCTCTTCGTCTCAGAAACCAAGTCACTACAACAAGCTTAATGCACAGGTTTTGTTCCAAGAATTTTGACATTTTTTCTTCCTGTAAAAATGCCTTTTCATGGTCTGGAGTTTAGGTAAAGTCTTCGGCACCGGCTACGGTGCAACATATTTGCACCTCTCGAATGCGGGGCCCTATGTCTCATCCGATGCCCATGCCATCCCATGTTTCTGTCACACGCTGCCGTACCTGTCAGTAGTTATTAACTCTCACGCCTTACTCTGTCTGTTTATATAGTCTTATGTAGGTTGGTATATTTTTATAAGTCCATGTAAATTTCTTTGTTAGCCATACTATCTTTATTTGTTAAGTGTGTAATTTAAAGTAGGTATATTCGATAATGATTTTTATTTGTTAAATGTAATTTAATGTATAGTGTAGATTTTATAATATAATTTAATAATATATTTTTGGGATAAGTAATACAATTTAATAATATAGTATTATTTCAAATTTAAATAATTATTTTTATATAATATTATTATTATTATTAATTTAAATAATTAATTTTATATTATATTATTAAACTATTTAGAAATATTATTTATAATATTTAAAAATTAAAAAATATAAATTATTATTTTTTAAATAAAGATTTCTTAATTTTTTCACTTAAATACAAATTAACTTGATAATGTATAATATATGTATTAATATATAAATATAATTTATTATAGTATATTATTTACATTAATTATTTTAATTAACTATAATGTTATATTGTGGAAAATTATTTTACATAAATAATTTTATCACATTAATCAATATTACAATTTAGTATATATTATTATTAGCACGATAAGGCATAGTACTATTGTATTGAATTTTGAATTCACTACTTAACTAGTTATTAAAAATAGTCATATCAACCAATGGTAAGTAAGTCAATTTTTTTATTTTGCAAATTTATTTTGTCATTCTAAAGTTTATTTGAGGTGTTATACATGGATTTTTAGAATGATTGTAGAATATTAACCAACCCACAATTGTTTTCAATATAAATATTGAAAATATTATTTTTTAAACTATTTGATATATTTTAAAAAAATAAAAGAATAGAAAGGTATGTTATATTGTATTTTAGTTTATTTTAATTTATTTTTTATAAATTAACTATAATTTTTATATTATAATTATATTAATTTTTTTAATTAAATTTTTTAATTTTTTTTTTATAAACTAACTATAATTTTTATATTATCATTATATTAATTTTCTTATTAATTTTTTTTTATTATTAAAATACTAGTTAATGTCAAATTATATGTTATTATTTTTAATTTTTATATTTTAATATCAAATATATAAAATTAAATCAATTATATTATAAAAAATAAAGCATTTACTATAGTAATATTTTAAAGTTTATAATTAATAAAAAAATATTTTTCCAACAACTCATTGCCAAATCAATTGATGTCTTATACACATTTTTTAAGAAATTCACAAATGATTTAATGTTATGTCATCATTCTCCACACTTCTATCTCATGGACCTTATCAAAATTTAGCTTTATCTTATGTTTTAATAATTAAAATAATATTATTAATTGATTTTTTGTTATTTTTATGTCATATGGATAATTAAATTATGTAAAATACATTTTTAATAGCATTAAACCCATATAAAATATATAATATTACAATACAATCTAATATATAATATAATAATCTATCATATATATAATTTTATTTTAATCATATATAATTATTAAATATATTTAAAAATAAAATTAAGATTAAGAAATAATACAAATAAAATTTATATTAGTATTAAGATTATGATTAAAAGGAACATTACATTTTTTTAAGTATAAAAAGTTTACTTCTATTATAACTATATAAAACATAATAATTAAAAAATAAATATACTAAATTACTTATACTTTAGTTTTTACTAGCACTTGTTAAAGTTTGAAGTAGACAAATTTTTATTTGAATTAGAAGGTGCTTTATTTTCAAATATTCATGTATATATGTTAATGTATTTATATTTTTTAATTTTAAATATTATAAGTAATATTTAAACTATAATTATAATAAAATTAAATAATTGAATAATATAATATAAAATTAATTAAATTAATTAGATTTCTATAATTTATTTGAATATTAAATAAATAGATTTCTAGATTTTATTGCAATGAAATTAATTATTTAAATTAAAAATAATATAATATAAAACTAATTATTTGAATTTGAAATAATAATATATTTTGTTCACAGTTAAATTTATGGTATAATATAAAGACTGAACACAAAATAATAACATATTTTGCCAGGCTGTCCAATCACATTAATAATTATTAGGGAAGATTTAAATTAAATATAATAATATTATATAAAAATGATTATTTAAATTTGAAATAATACTATATTATTAAATTGTATTATTTATCCCAAAAATATATTATTAAATTATATTATAAAATCTACACTATACATTAAATTACATTTAACAAATAAAAAACATTATCGAATATACCTACTTTAAATTACACACTTAACAAACAAAGAAATTTACATGGACTTATAAAAATATACCAACCTAAATAAGACTATATAAACGGAGAGAGTAAGGCGTGAGAGTTAATAACTACTGAAAGGTACGACAACGTGTGACAGAAACATGGGATGGCATGGGCATCGGATGAGACATAGGGCCCGGCATTCGAGAGGTACAAATATGTTGCACCGTAGCCGGTGCCAAAGTCTTCATTTCTCTTGTCAGAAAAGTGTGGAGTTGCACTGGATGTCGTCTCTTTGTTTTCTTTCTTTGACATGTGAAGACTTATCACCCATTTGCAAACGTGGGACCATTTTGTATTCTGTAGCTCTGACGTTTGATATTTGTTGAATGACCCATTTCATTGGTGAAGCTTCTTTGACTCACAGAAAACGCACACAGTTTGATCCTAATCCAGAAGATTTCAGTTCAGAAAAATAGTCTAATCGTAATCTTGGTATTGGACAGGACAGAATAGAATGCACAAATTTTCACACCTCCATTTTAAAAAACAAAGGGCAGAGAAAGTGACAGAGGGTGGAGCCAATGAGAAGAAAAATCGATCATGTGAGACCCAAATGCCATCTGAAGCTTAAATGTAAAGAATCCACCGTCCAACAGATGCTGGCAATTGAGCCCGCACACAACAGCCAAAATTCTAGGTTAGACCCCAGCTACTTTTATATTGAATTAAGCTTAGAAAAGAGAACACCGAGCTTTCTCCTCTGTCATTCATATAGTAGTTGATAAATAAGTTTTTGAAATATTGTAATCCATACAACATTTGACCTCCAGTCCAAAGGAATCTCTTTACCCTCCGTTCAACATCAGTCTGTCATGTTTGACAATGAGAAGCGGCCATTACCCTCCATCGGAATGTTATACGACCTCTGGAACTTTGTACGGGAGTTGTGTACATATTTGGAAGACCATTGGAATTAGATTAAGACTCTCGGTTTAATTTGGTCTTAATTTTTTTATTCTGTTTTTTTTTAGTCTTTGTATGCCATTTAAATGCTTATAGCTATTGTTCTAACTTTTGAGAAGAATGACATATACTATGAGATCTATTATAGAGGCAATGTTCAAAAAGTAGTCATTTCAAAGTACCACGCAATATCTATTTAAAGATGCAACCGTGTACTACAACCACCTAATTTATCAAGGATGCGACTAAATTCCCTACAAAATGCATTGTTGACCAAATTTGAAAAAATGGAAAACACAACAGATTTTTGCAAAATTTTCACCATCTATTCTTCATGATCTGCATATTTTGTGGTCGAAAACCACAAAAAAATTGCAAAAAAATCGTTGTGTTTTCGCAAATTTGGGAAAAAAGAAGTTTGACATTTTTTTTGTGTCTTTGGTGCATTTTGTAGGGAGCTTGCCGCTGCCATTTGCCAATACTTATGCTCAAATGTCACAATAATCACTCCAAAAAACTAGCTGGTGGGGGTAAAAGTGGGTAGTTATTAGTACATGATATATTTTTTAATGGGCTTTTAGTTATCATTTTGTTGGTTTCTTTAAAGATAGTAATTAGGGGGTTAGTTAGACAAGGAGCTCACAATAATTGGAACATGAGTGGTAACTCATGCTAGTCCCCTAATTAATTAAGACTTTTGGTTTTATTTGGTCAATAGGTCATTATTTATTGGTAATTTCATTTTGATTTTTTTTTAATTACTAAATATGGGAGTATAATGTGTGAACTTTTTTGTATTCAATGTTTTTGAATCACTTTCTCATATGTCGTGCAAGTGTCTTCTCTTCTCTTGTTTTGTTACTTTGGTAATAGATTTTGAAGTGTGATACAAAAGAAGAATTTTTACAATGTTAAATTCATATTTACATATAATATTGTGGGTTATGTAAACATGATGTGTTTGATTTTTATTATTATTTTGTATGTTGCATACTAGATTATTATTTTTTGCTGTTTTCAAAGTTGCTTGATAAGAAATTTAGTGAAACATACTATTTTATTAATATACCAATAAAAGATATGTTGAAGTATTTTACATTTGCTATTCAAGCAATGTAGCTAAATAAATTTTATATCATTTGACATATGTTGTTCAAGTAATGTAACTTACATAAATTTTATATTATAATTAATTAAATAAAATTTATAATACTTTTATACTAAAATTAATTAAAAATGATATATAAATAGAGTGGCCAAATGTCATACTCAATTTTTTAATCTTGTGAGTACCAATTTAATATAATTGCTAAGATTGCAAATTCACAATAAGAATTAATATAGTTTTCAATGTTTTTGTCGGAAGATTATGGGGCGCTATTATGTGAGTTGTTTGCTATGAAAACCTTTATACTTGGAAAACGAGTTTGAAATGATGATAAAAATGAAAGGAGATGGAAATGAGGATAATGAAGAGGCGGGCTATTAATTATTTTGTAAAATATGATGTGGAAGATTTTTGCATGTGAATCAAAATTGATACCTATATCACATTTTTCTTGAAGGATTCTCCCTTATATTTTCACTTTGATTGGTTGTCTTCTAAAACAAATAGTGAAGTTTATGTTGGGACATTGCATGTACATTACTAACCTAACTATTATCTTCAATCCCCCTCCTTGGAAAAAGCCCCTCTATATATATATTGGATTCCTAAATCAAAAGAATGTGATTGGCTTCGTCCCTTCTCAACCTCTTAAAACATAAGAGATTTTCAACATTACTACACGATGATTAATGTTGTGATAAATGCAAGCATGCTTCTATCTTGATTTGAAAAAGAGAATGATCTTTTATTGGTGTTAGTATATATTTTTAACAATTTAATGGTGTTGACATCTCATGGGACTCATAGGTACCTTTTAAAACCAATTTATGAAATGTTAGGTAAACATTAATGCTTCAATTCAATAATTAAAGAGATTTAAAAATTTTAGTGGTAATTTGATAGATGTGAAAAGATTAATATTTTTGAAGGAATCCTAAAGTTTGTAAGAATTATTAAGTGCTAAAAAAAAGTGGATTGCTTTTTTGCAGTTAAAACTAAAATTTTTACTATATGTACATAAATCATCATAGGGTAGACTTGTCAATTAAACCCATCTTAAAATGAAAGTAAACAATATTCATGTATGTGCATGGAAATAAGAGATGAAAAAGAAGTTAAAAGAGGTCATTTTAAAATCAACCAAAATTGACCTTAGATTAGAAATTAAAGATAACCACACTAAAAATTTGAAAATGTAACAAGAAAATGATTTGTAGTAGCTTGAGACTCTAGTATCTAAACTACTATATAAAATTTAATATTTTTACTATCTCCAAATAGATGGATCCAAATATGCTTAAATATGTTTCATGCTTGAGAGATGTGTCTCTTGCATGATACATAAAATTACATAATAAGGGTGATTGAATATAATTAGCATTTTAACACTCCCAAATAACTTTTATTTAATCACACAGTTCAACTAGATGGTGGGGGCCACCTATAAATAGGTTTATTAGCTAGATCCATATACAAATAAAGAATATTTAGTACCAATTCCTTCTCAAAAGTATAATAGAGCCTTAATCTTGTTTCAAACAACCTTGATTGCATTTGTCCACCATTGTGCATAGTAAGCTGTATTAGAAAATAATTCTTCAATGCCAATTCATTTAATATGTTTCCTACCCAACCCATGAGGGACAAGCATGAATACAATCTTACTCAATAACCAATATGCATATATCAAATAGACAAGCCACATGATAACACGTGATACACTTTGGGAAAACCCTCACGAAGGAAAAACCCTCAAGAGGGAAAACCCCAACCTCCAAAAGAATTCATGATTCCATACTCCATATTGTTCAAGAATAAATAAATACAAAGAAGTTACAAAGTTAAATTAAATACTTCTAAAACAACAAGCCCTTCAATTCATCCTTCATTTCTCCAAGCATGAATCCACACATCCCATGTCATGCTTCACATTTGCACTCCAAAAGGAGACTCGATAATGAAAGCCTACATACTCAACCAATTTTAACAACTTTAAACATGTGCTTTCTTGTATAGAATCAAGCTCACACATATACAACCAAGTGGTAAGTAAAACTATGTGACTCAAAACCATTAGTTCAAAAAACCTTTGATCCCACATTTAGTATTAGTACTAAGTTTTTACTTTATTAATATTTCTACAATACTATATTAAATACATTTCCCCAATGTGAGACCCATATTAAGTATATTCCTAATGTTACATATAACACATAAAGTGGTCCCAAGAATGTTAACTCCTAGTGATGCACATCCATCTAGGTCCCCTAGGACCACCATGCACATAATAATAAATAAAATATTATGAACATTATGTAATGTGTACAACACCTTATCGTCTCCCACTTGTTGTAGACATTGCATAAGAAGCAATCAATGAAATACATCATCATAGTCATACATGAAACCGCATGAATCTTCAATATACTATCACCCTTCATCAAGATACCTGCAATAAAACTAAAGTGATCAACATCTCAAGAAAGAGCTTCTCATCTTCTAACATGCCAACTATGGAAGAAAATGAAAAATCCAAAGTGAAGATGCACCAATCCAAGAACACAAGCATCAAATTCAATGTGATAATAATGCATATAGATCATGCATATCTAAGATGTTACAATTAGAGTTTGAACCCTATCTCTATTAGGGTAGGGAGGACAACAATCCAATCACACACAATCTGATTACAAAGCGTGGAGAATGTCCTCTAACGCTGAATACAGATTAGTCTTGGTTTCTTTTCTACCAGAAGAGTGTAGAGTTGGACTGGACGCCGTCTCAATCTACTCTATGTTTTCTTTCTTGGCGCATCAAGAATAATCAAGCATTTGCAAACGTGGGACCATTTTGTATTCTGTAGCTCTGATGTTTTCTGTCTGTTGAATGACCCATTTCATTGCTGAAGTTTCTTTGACTGGGAAGACGGAGCTTAACAGTTCACAGAGAGGTCACACATGAAGCCGACTTTTCAGTCGACTGACAGAGATCGCAGCTTTCTCCTGTGCCATTCATGTAGTGGCTGGTTTAAAAAAATATTAATAGTGTAATCCATTCAACATTTGACCTCCAGATCAAAGGAAACACAAAATTACAAATAGTCTCTTGCCTAGTCTGTTCAGCGTTGTACGTATTTGGAAGACAACTGGTATTCTTGTGACATTCATATTAATTAGAAAACTTTCAATTTCAATTAATAAATATTAAATTTTAGTTTTGGTGTTTTGTGATGGTTAAGTTGTGTTGATGTTATCTTTTTTAAGATTCAAAATCTATTGAAAATATGGTCCTCTCATTTATAGCCTTACATTTCAAAAGTGTTTATCCCTCTTGAGAAAAAAAGGCAGTGGGAATTAGTACTTTTAGTTTTATTTGCTTCATAAGCCGTTTTTATGGACAATTTTTTTATTTCTTTTATTTTAATGAAGCCAGATTTCCACAATCCATAATAATCTATCAATAATGTTTCTAGAAACGATTGTGTATATGTTTTTTTACCATCAACATTTCAGATCTTACTCCATGATCCATCATCAGGATGCAAGAATTCAAGGATGAATCTTTAGTCTATTGGGGAAGTTGAAAGGTTCTTAATGAACTTCCCAGAGATCAAGCCTTTCTAAGTGCAAGGCTCCAACTTCTTAAGAGATGACACTAGAATCGTTCCCCGAGTAAATTTGGCATAATGGATACCCCTCAATCCTTGGCTCTTAGCTAAAGAGGATGAATTATCCCCCATCTAAAATAAATTGTTATGTTTTTACATTTAGTTATGTATGATGTTTTAGTATTCAACGTTTCCTATCACTCTCTCGTCTCCTATGCGAATGTCTTCTCTTCTCTTGTTTTGTCAACTTGATAATAGATTATAGAGTGTGATACAAAAGAAGAGTTTTTACAATGTTAAAGATATACATATAATATCGTAGATTATGTAAATATAGTGTGTTTAATTTTAATTATTATATTGTAAATATAATATGGATTATGTAAATATGGAAATACAATGTTATTATTATTTTTTGCCGACATTTGAAAGTTTTGCAATGAGAATTTACTAAACTATAATATTTTATTAATATACAAATAAAAGTCATGGTGTATCATTTGACAATTGTTATTTAAGCAATGTTATTTATATAAATATGGTATTTGCTATTCAAGTAATGTAACTTACATAAATATTATATTATAATTGCCACTTTTAGTGAGGAATGGCATAACAAAAAGAACGTTGAGGGTTTCATGGAAAACAATCGAATCGCAAAGATCGGGGATCAGATGAGAAATGGAAGCCGCACAATAAACTCCATGCTTGGCGTCCACCAGGAAGGGTTTGGGAGGTTTTGCCAAGAAGGGGAAAATCTATGTAGTTGCTTTACATTTTGAAACTAAAAATATCCTCAATATGTGCACTAATCATTATACAGTGGGCTTGTTGATTAAACCCATCTTGGAATGATAGTAATATCATTTAATGTATGTGCATGGAAATAAGAGACAAAAGTGAAGTTAAAAGGGGGCATTTTTTTAAATTGATCAAAATTGATCTTTGATGAGAAATTAAAAATAATGAGGCTAAAGATTTGAAAATATGACAAGAAAAAGATTCATAGCATGTTGAGACTCTAGTTTTTAAACTGTTGTATAAAATTGAGAGCACAAATTGATATTATCAATATGTCAAACTAGATGGATCCAAAGATTCTAAAATATGTATCATGCTTGAGAGATGTGTCTCTTGCATGAGACATGACTTTATATAATTGGTGCAATTAAATCCTTCATAATTTTTTTAAAATAACGCAACTTAATTAGATGATAGGGGCCACCTATAAATGGGTTAATTAGCTACCCATATACAAATAAAGAATATTTAGAATCATTCCTTCTCAAAATTATAATGGCTTAACATTGTTTTGAAGAACCTTGATTACATTTGTCCATCATTGTGCATAGTACTTAGACATGTTAGTAAATAATGCTTCAATATCTAGCTCATTTAATCTTTTTTCCTACATAACCCATGAGAGATTGATGCTTACAAAATAACCACTATGCATATAGCAAATAGACAAGTCACATTATAACACAAGATACAACATGAAAAAACTCTCAAGAGGGAAAAACCCAGCCTATAAAAGCATCCATGATTCCATAATCTATCATATTATTTAGTAATAAAGCAATACAAAGCACTTCTAGAGCTACAATAAATAATTTTAAAACATCAAGCCCTTCAATGTATCCTCCATGTATCCAAGCATTAATTTACACATCCCATGTCATGCTTCATATGTGCACTCTTTATGAAGACGCAATAATGATAGCCCACTCAACTAGCCAATCTAAACCACTAAATATGTGCTTACTTATATAGAATCAAGTTGACACAAAAACAACCAAGTGGTAAGTAAAACCATATGAATCAAAACCATTGATCTCACATTTAATTTAGGGTACTAAGTTTTCACTTTATTGCTACTTCTCCAATATTAAATAAAATGTATTTCCCTAGTGTGAAACCTAGATTAAATATATTCTCTATTTTATACACAATAGATAAAGTAGCCCCAAGAATGTTAGCTCCTAGTAATGTGTGTCCATCTAGGTCCCCTTAGGTGCACTACACACATAATAATAAATAAAACATTATAAACATTATACAAGGTGCACAACACCATATCCCAACATTCTTCCACTTCTTGTATACATTGCATAAAGTTCTAACAATGAAATGCATCATCGTGGTTATACATGAATCTCTAGCATGTGCTTCGACGATCAATCAAGATACCTACAATAAAGCCAAAATGACCACCACCTCAAGAAAGAAATACTCTCACCCCCCAAAATGTCACCTATGGAATAAAAGGAACAACCCAAGGTGAAGATGCACCAACACAATAGCACAAGAATCGAATCCAATGTGATAACAAAAGCTCCAAGCTATTGTAATAAGGAAAAAACCCACATGATAAAAAATGGTGTCCACAAAACATGCCAATAAATCCAACCATCCATAACTCCTGGGTATAATCAACATTAGTAAACTCATGAAAATCACATATCAATACATGAACTAAGAGAAAAATAAAATAAAATTTAATTTCTTATATATTACACCACAAAATTATCTTCTTTTATACCCTATCAAATACGCCTTCACCCAACAGAGGTGATTCTTCCAAAGTTGTCAATTGTTCTTGAGATATAATTATTTTATTAATAATGATTCCTCATGGGGGATGGCTCTACAAGGTGGGCCAACCCAATTAATACATAATTTTTTTTATATATAAATAGTGCCTTCATCTTGGGTGTTAGACATGGGTCAAAAAATATTAATGAACTAATTGATTTAATTCCATCACCTTCATTTATTGAAGGTATTTGACCATGATTAAGTTCTTTCTCTGGTTATTGTTAGCAGCCTTTTGACTTTCAATCCTCATTAGTAATTTTATCCTTGAATCAATGTTTTTCCATCTTGAGAAATGTTAATGACAATTAATACAATAATGTCCTTTGATATCATTGAGAAATAACCCAACACAAATTCTTGGTGTAATATTTGAAATATATCATGGCTATGATGGTTAATTGGACTACTATGGAGAAAGCTACAACTAACCAGTCCATTCTTGGGAGCTCAATGAAAGAGATTTGTATGGTTTTGGCATTTGTCAATTAGCCTAAAGTTATTTCCAAGAGTTGTTATTTCAATTTTGTTGTCAAATGGAATTGTAGCTTTAATGAAATAAAATGAAGATGATGAAGGGATTCAATAGGATGAATGGAAAAAATAGGAATCTCACCCCTATGTTCTCTCATATATTAGAAGGAAAATAATCCACTAGGCTCAAGAAGGCTCAAGTGCTAAGAGGATGCATTGATCCCTCTCTATTAGTGCCAAGTGAGTATGCAGATAGAAATGGAAATTCAAGATCTAGGATAAGAATGTAAAGAACTATGACTTTCTATGTATGCAGGTAGACACTAGACTAAGAAACCAATTTTGAGACCAACTCTAGGAAGTCGAGATAGAAACTGATTTGTATCTAACTTTCCATTTGAAAATGGAGGTTAGGGGAAAGTCTCTCCTTTGACCCTACAAATTTTGATGAAAAGACTATCAAACTATAGCTCTCAGTAAAACCTTCCTATATTCTATTTGCATGTGTGTCACCTATTACCTGCACACAAAAAATGGAAAAATATTTTTGAGAAGGGGTTTGCCTAAGTCAAAGCCCAATTGATGAATTAACCTTGAAATTGAAATAGAAATTCTTGAAAATGAATTGTATTATTTTGTAGCAAAGACTTGGTAAGATGCTTATAACTTCACAAACCTTTTTGGTGTCTAATTTTTCATGAGGATTCTTAAAATGGTTCTTGATTTTGTCTTGGCCTTGGATCTAGGATAGGAAGAACGTCAAGTGTTATCTCTATTGAGCATTCAAGGTTGTCATTAGTATCAAAGGTTATCAAAGATATCGGTCGGTCACTTACATTGAGCAAATCGGTAACTAGAAGCAAGATAGACTAGTCGGTAAAGCTTACACACCAAGCATCAGATAGTTTACCGAGCACCATCAAAACACCGACACCGATAGATAGTAAACACCGAGTGTCACAATATACACCGAGTGTCACAATATACAGTGTTTACCGAGGATCACAGAAAATGGCATAGTAATATGAAATGACACATTCTTCTATGTAAACGGTTACAACAGATCAAAAAATGTTTTACCAAGATCGAGGAATATTTAATGTTATGATATTCATTAAATGCAATGTATATCTTATGTAATAATCTGATCTAGGTCATTTTTGTACATCGTAGATCTTAGGGTTATGATTAAGTTGTGTAACCTAATTTTGTTAAAGTGGCAAAAGTAGATGCTATATAAATGTATGTTTACATCATTTTTGGTGTGAACTGATGCGAGAACAGATATATGAATCAAGGAGAACTTGAAGCATTTGCCTAACTTCAAGTCTATCAGTTAACAGAGCAGATTGCAGAGGATATCAGATTAAGCAGAATCATAAAAGGCTACCGAGAGGTTCAGAGCAGAGATTCATCACAATCAAGGTGATATTTTGTCAGAACTTATAGATCTGTATCAGACAATTGAGTTGTCAATTAGCAGATAATTGCCTATTGCTTTCTAACAATTGCAATAGAGTTTTGGATAAATCTCTTAACAGAGTAGACTTAATAGTCTTATGTAAATCTCTTAACCGAGTGCACACTTCATTAGTGTTGTTAAAATCCTATAACTAGGTAGATCTAGCTGATCTAATATGTTACTCCTAATAGGGTAAGATCACCAGAAGTGATCAAAACTTGTAGCCCTAACAAGCAAACCTTTTCTATCCGTAGTAGTGAAGAATTTTTGGGTGTCATCCCCACCGTAGTTTTTACCTTCTAACAAGGGTTTCTGCATTACCAAAATACTTGTGTTATGTGATTGCTATTTGATTTCATGTTGTTTAATTTCATAAGTTAAATGAATGATTGATACATGCAATTAGATACAAGCTATTTTGCAAAGGTTATCATTGTTTATAGTCATAAATCTAAAAGGTTTACAAGTAAATTTTTTTAAGGCACTGATTCACCCCTCCCCTCTTATTACCTATCTCTCCCAATTCCAACAATTGGTATCAAAGCACAGTTCTCTTGTTGAATAGTTTAACCACTGAAGGGTAAAGATCTAAGTCATGGAGAGATATAAGCTTGATAAGACTATTGAGAATTAGAAGATACATATGTAGATGTTTGTTGAACAGTATAAGCAAGCTAAGGAAGGACTGAAGAAATTACTGGTTGAAAGGAAGAACCTAGCTATTCTACAAAATGAGATTGGTTACCATGAAGAATCTATTCATGAAATGTTCGAGCATATTGGATCTAGTTTTGGAAGCATCTCTGACGGATCTGAAAGTATAATCACTGATTTGTCTGAAAAGAATCAACACCTACTTGATCAAGTGAAAGCACTACAAATCAGTCAAGAATCTCAGATGGTGAGAATGGTAGAAACAATGAATAATGCTAGACAAGTCGAGCAAGAAAGGAATCTAGCTATTGATGACTGAAGATAGATGACTGAAGAACTTCAAGCTAAAGAGAGTGAAATATAGAGACTCATTGATCGTCACTTCCAAGTATCTAATCAAATGATGATTGTGAATCAAGAAGTAAACTGAGTGAATGGAGAATTGTCAAGAAGACTAGAAGATGTTGCAAGACTTAGAGAGGAGAATGAGAAGCTGAGGAATGAAGTGAAAAATCAGCAGCAACAAAATGAAATGAAGAAATTGGTTGAGGATAGTTCTAAGAAGATTGATGACTTTTTGACTAATCAAAGAAGATTTGGGAGTAGAGTTGGTATAGGCTACACCGGCAAAGGATAATCATCACAACAAGCTGAACAAGTCAACAACAATCAAAATCAGAAACCTAAAGTGTTGGCATGTTATCATTGTGGCAAACCAGGACATACATCTAATGCACATGTAGAAGCAAAGCACAAGGTAAACCTCTTGTCACTCCTAAGTTTAATGGATATTGTTACTACTGTGGTAAGTTTGGACACCAAGCTTATGAGTGTAGAGCTAAATAGAATGATATTGCTAACAATACCACTGTGGAGAAAATATGCTATACTTGTAATAAACATGAACACACTGCATAAGAGTGTAAGGCTAAGATGAAGCAAGTATGGACTCCTAAGTAGCAAACACAACAAAAGCCCTATCAATCAAAGAGACAAGGTAATTCTTATGTTTGGGATTATAACACTTGGGCTAACTGTACTGCTGGTGGTAGATATGGACACATTGCAGCAAATTGTTATAAAAAGAGTCAGATTGGACAATCAAGAAGCTAGACAAGCATTGGAATGGCATGTATGCACTGTCATAGGGTTGGTCATTTAAGCAAGAACTGCAGAGACCGAGCACCAGATGAAAATCATGTATTTGAGAGTGGATACACTATTGCAGATATCACAAAGTTAAGGAACACTATGTGGAAGAAGACATCTAATGAGAATCCTGAGTCAAGTAATGCTGTTGGTGAAATCTCATCCATTGGATTGGGTGACATCGGTACCTCCACTTAAGGTGATATAGGTATGTATGGAACTGACATTTTAAAATGATCACATTTTACATACAGTTCCTTATATATGATGTACAAATACCAAATCAACATGAATAAAGATGCACTATGGCTTATGTGTTATGAGCTAACAATGTTATATAGTCAGTAAAAGAGAGACCAAGAGTTGGTTACCTGTCGGTAATCACTATACAAGGTTAACCGGATAACAGTGCAAACCGACGGAGAAATCCTATGTTAACTGAGCGGATAAAATTTTTAGTTGTCACCGAGTTAACAGCTGTTTCGTACCAAAAGTTAGGTCAAGCATTTACTGCATGAAAGTTTGAGCGGGAATATCAAAAATTCTATAAATACACGAGAAACATAGTTCATTTTTTACATTGCGATTTCGAAGAGCGAAGATTAATTCACAGAGAAGAGTTCGAGCTAAAAGATTTTTAGAAGGATTCAAGGCTAATGTAGATTGAACCGACAACACTCTTCGATGATTTTGAGTAAGTTTATTTTATACCAAACACTTTATTTACCTGCTACTAGCCGAAACCCTAAATCGATTTATGGCATCTACATCATCCGCTAGCAAATCACAAAGTGTTGAGGAAGAAGTTAATATAATTGTAAGGGAAAATTTTGATGAACCTAAGTTCAAGCCACATCCCAAGGTCGTAGCACAAAGAGATTTAATGGGCACTTTCTCAAGCATACCAAATAGGGTTTTATTGAAAGAAGATGTAAGAGCATATATTCATTACAAAACTGGAGAAGTAGGAGACTTTGAAACTATTGCAGCACATTCACTACTCTATGGCACAAATGGAAAATTGAAACCAGAATACAAGAAGATTATGGAATCAGGGTTATCATGTATCACATACTATCTGCAATCATTTAAGATAGATTGGATCAGAATCATATTGAGTAGATACCATGATGGAAAATTTTGGCTGGATAAACCGATAGAGGTCACTAAGAAAATGATTAGTAGGGTTACTAGGCTCCCTACAACTGACAAGACAAAAGCCTTTCATAGTTCATCATGACCTAATGTTGAGAAGAACACTGGAGCTCAATGGGATGGTCGAGCACTGAAGACTTCAACAATCAGAGATCCAACAGTTAAGTTCGTAGCACATGTAATCGGGTATAAGATATTTCAATCAAGCAGACTCAACAATGTACCCTACAACGCAGTAGACATGGCGTACAAAATTATGGAGAAAGGTCACCAGGTTGATCTTGCTGAGGTACTTGTTTGTATATTTTTCTTCATACAAAAGTTTGTACCTAGCATCGATAAAGTGAACTGGACAACATATAAACCTATAACTGCACAGATTACCGAGATGGTAAATAAGTTAGGAGATAAACTAAATATAGTATTTGATGCATACTTCAAATAATTTCAGACCAAAATGCATCAAAGAAGTAGAATTCCAAGGGAATTAGTTGAAAAATTTGAGATGGACATTTGTTTTGTAGTAGACACAGATCATTTAATGATAAAAGTAGTTGAACCTAGATCAAAATGGTTGGCACCGATGGGTTATGAAATAAACCATGATTTCACACTGAAATCTATTAATGCACTACTTGCATTACCAAAAGACCCCATTGCCACTAGGTTCAGAACATATGAAGAGGCCAAATCTAGAATCACTATAGGTATAGAGATTGGTAAAATGTCTAGAAAGGCAAAAAAGATGAGGAAAGATCTTACTGCTAGATATGGAGATGTGTCTAAAATACTTGAGGAGACACCAGTTAAATAGATAACTGAAGGTCAATTAATGTTAGCTGACAAGTCATACGATAGTGAGGAAACCGAGCCTGACGAAGAGAAAGATCCCACACTGGTTCCTCCAATTGAAGTTCCTATGAAGAAGCAGTTACCAGTACAAGAATGTATAAAGACAAAATCATCAACTGCAGCTTCACCACCCAAGAAGAAAGAAGCAGAGAAGATAATAAAATGAAAGGCAGCTACACCAACTAAGACTTATGCAAAGAAAGGCCAAGGTTGCAGTTGAAGCACCAAAGAAAAGGAGAAGACTGATAAGAGGTAAAGAAGACCTTGAGGATACTGAAACTGAAGATGACACAAATCAATTCAAGGTGGTTAGCAACAAGGTAAAGTCAATAGACGAAGTCATTGAAGATATAATTGAGAATGGAGACCTTACTGATCCAGAAATAAGCAGATTTGACAAAATGTCAAATGAGGATCAAATAAAGATGGAAGAGGCAGTCATCCAAATGATGATAAAATTCAAGTGAGTTCCATTGGAATTTTCATGTTCATTACCAAAGGTGTTGGATGATAGGATAAATAAAAACTGGGGCTAGGCACTTAAAACTGAGAAAATAAAGAGAGAAAGATCTCTAGTTCGGGCTGCTCCACATCTAAGCCTAGTAGAACTTGATGAACTCATGGCTAATCATCAACAAAGATTCACTATAAAGAACCGAGCCATGATGATACTAGATGAGAATGAGGCAGATGTAGAGGAGACTAGTGATGCCCTATGGAGAGCAATCATTCAAGCAAAAGAACAAGTTGAGCAAAAAGCATACTTAAATCTATCTAAGAAGAGACAAAATTCCAAAGGAAAAGGTATTTATATTGATGATGGCACAACATAGAAGTCAAAGGATTCTGGTATATCACTTACCAAGGTAATTGATATTACTGAAGATAAAGAAAACACAAATATCTCATATGATGCACTGGATAAAGTAAAAATCCAAATGAAGAAGAAAATTGATGATGATGTACTCATTGAGGACATCACAAATGGTGATCCTGATGACAAGGATGATGAGGATGTAAATATTGCACCCCTAAACCCTCAAGATGAAGAACAAGTCATAGAATGTGTATTTACATCACTTCCGGGTGAGCTTCTTGTACTTGCAAAGGTAGTAGAAATTATTTCATAGGAACAACCTGACGGCTCAGACTCCGAGCAACACAAAGACATCACAGGGGAACCAGACACTGAGAAACCTACAGAGATAGACAAGCCTAAAAAAATAGAGGCACCTTCCACCGAGACAAAGGTAACAGATGAAACAAAGGAAACTGAGGTAATCCCATCTGACACCACACCCAAGGCTCCAACTCTATCAACCAACAGAATGGCTACTAAGGAAAAGAAGAAGGAAGAAAGTGTGTCAACCGGGAAGGATACTTCGAGGACTGGAGACAAGTCTCTTGTCATTCCTAAGAAGAAATCACCATTAGTATCAGAGAAGAAGAAGAAAAAGAAAGGAAAATGGCCGGTCACCCTAGATGAAGTGATAATTATTCCTGAGTGTGACCTGAGGACCCTTAGCCCCGAGGAACTAAGTAAATATGGGGAATTATGTCAAAGAAAGGTAGCACAAGAGAAGTTGAAGCAAGAAACAAAATGAAAAGAAATCTTAACAGATGTTTGGGATATCTTACAATAGGTAGTACCTGAGGTGAATATTGATGAAGATACTCCCATCATAGATCAACTTGCTATATTGACAGAGAAGATCAATGCCCCAGATATTGATGCAGATAAATGGATTGAAGAAAGGGCAGAGTCAAGGATACAAAATAAACTGGTAGAGAAAATAAGCCAAGAAGTGGCAATAAACAAGGTCAAATTATCTAAGGTAATAACTAAGATAAAATCTATCACCCAGTTAATTTGTTAGTTTTTACTAAAGCTTTGTACTATAAACATCTTCACTGTTGAAGTTAGTGAAAAGATAAAAGGACAGGAAGCAGAAATCAAAGTTAGTACAACTACAGCTATAACCGAGCCAAATGCTATCTCAAAGCACATTCACTGAGTTCAAGAACTCTGACGATTAATAGCAGATTTAAAGAAACAAGAAGAGCACATAACAGATTAGGTCACTGAGTTATAGACAAAACTCTTGCCATACTTGAAATTTTTTGAGGCACACATTATCAAAGTAGAGAAACTTGTTGCAACACCTGAGATTTCGGTGTTGGAGAACATATTTGACATGCATGCACAAGTTGGTCTTGAGCATATTGCTCTCACCAACTTGAAAGAGGAATGGGAAAACCTCTTGGAGTCAGTCAAGAAAATCCACCAGCATATTTTTGACAAGATGTGAGTATACTATTTAATTTTTTTTTATTTGGAATTACTATAAAAAAGGGGGAAAGCAAATGTATATGTCATATGCCATATAAGTACATAGATGCTACGTATACTACATATTGCCAGGAGCATGCACCAAGGGGGAGTACTTTAGAAATTTTGATAAGTATATGTAAATGGCGGAGATAAAAGGTATATATAGAAAATTTTGTCTATATACATTCGAGTTTTGATACTAATGCCAAAGGGGGAGATTGTTATCTCTATTGAGCATTCAAGGTTGTCATTAGTATCAAAGGTTATCAAAGATATCGGTTGGTCACTTACATTGAGCAAATCGGTAACTAGAAGCAAGATAGACTAGTTGGTAAAGCTTACACACTGAGCATCAGATAGTTTACCAAGCACTAGTAGAACACCGACATTGACAGACAGTAAACACAGAGCATCACAGTATACACCGAGAAATTTATACAGTGTTTACCGAGGATCATAGAAAATGGCATAGTAATCTGAAATGACACATTCTTCTATGCAAACGGTTACAACAGATCAGAAAATATTTTACCAAGATCGAGGAATATTTAATGTTATGATATTCATTAAATGCAATGTATATCTTATGTAATAGTCTGATCTAGGTCATTTTTGTACACCATAAATCTTAGGGTTATGATTAAGTTGTGTAACCTAATTTTGTTAAAGCAGAAAAAGCATATCGCTATATAAATGTATGTTTACATCATTTTTGGCGTGAACTGATGCGAGAATAGATATATGAATCAAGGAGAACTTGAAGCATTTGCCTAACTTCAAGTCTATTAGTTAATAGAGCAGATTGCAGAGGATATCAGATTAAGCAGAATCAGAAAATGCTACCGAGCGGTTCAGAGCAGAGATTCATCATAGTCAAGGTGATATTTTGTCAGAACTTATAGATTTGTATCAGACAATTGAGTTGTCAATTAGCAAATAATTGCCTATTGCTTTCTAACAATTGTAATAAAGTTTTGGATAAATCTCTTAATAGAGTAGACTTAACAGTCTTATGTAAATCTCTTAACCGAGTGCACACTTCATTAGTGTTGTTAAAATCCTATAACTAGGTAGATCTAGCTAATCTAATATGTTACTCCTAACAGGGTAAGATCACTAGAAGTGATCAAAAATTGTAGCCCTAACAAGCAAACATTTTCTATCTATAGTAGTGAAGAATTTTTGGGTGTCATCCCCACCGCAGTTTTTACCTTCTAACAAGGGTTTCTGCGTTACCAAAATACTTGTGTTATGTGATTGCTATTTGATTTCACGTTGTTTACTTTCATAAGTTAAATGAATTATTGATACATGCAATTATATACAAGCTATTTTGCAAAGGTTATCACTGTTTACAGTCATAGATCTGAAAGGTTTACAAGTAAAGTTTTTGAAGGCATTGATTCACCCCTCCCCTCTCAGTACCTATCTCTCCTAATTCCAACATTAAGGACTTTGTGCATTCTTAGATCTAGATATCACTCATTTACTTCCATGCTTGATTCTTAATGATTGAATGGATTTGAAATTGATTGCTCCTTGAATACTTGAGAGATTTGATTGAATTCCTAGCTTCAATTTGAAAATATTACCAAAATGAGGGAGGTGTCTCTTCTTTTATAACTAACCTACTTCATACTCACAATAAAGTAGATCAAAGTATAGGAAATAAATCTTATCAAGGTAAAAGAGACAAGGAAAACACAAAGCTCCCAAGTGACCTAGGTCCTTATCATTCTAAAACTAAGACAAAATAAACATTCACATGTAGAGAGAGAAAAGAAAAAGGCATGACCATACTAGCCTAGTAAGGTTAAACTTAGTATGGGTCATGTGAAAAGAGAGAGATGGATGGAGTTGATGGTCTAAAAAGTTGTGTTATGCTAGTCAACCCATCCCAAGGATAACCAAGAAAAGAATTATATGCAAGGGAATCCTACTAAAATAATCAATGCAAAATGATTTCCTAAAGGAATTCACTAAGAGGAGATTAGAAAGAAAAAGGAAGAGTTAGCTAAGGAAGTTGAAAAAAATAATTCCAAAATTTCAACGTGGTGTGTGTATAATTTATAAAAAAGAGTAGAGTGTATTCCCCCATGTTAAAGTGGTTGTGTATACCTTATTGGGAGTAATGGATTTAAGGTAGCATACATGCATTTGAAAGACAAGCATGTTTCCACTATGATATGCCCCTAGAAAAGGACAAATAAAGGAAAATAAAACACATGACAAAAAGAGCGCAAGTGGATCTACTAACTCTAAGGTCAATATGCATATTTGATAACTCATGTATATTAAGAATAATTTCAATGAATTGACCTCATCCACTAAAGGTAGTATAACTACGAGTAGAGTGGAAGAAGAGCACATACGATAAATGAAAAAAATACCTTTTTAGGTCAACATTGTAGAGACAAAAAAGATATATGGTTCCTATTTATTTGCATCATTTCCAAGTAGGCAACACAGATTAGGCACATTTACAATAATATCATATGTAGGACATAATATATATATATATATATATATATATATATATATATATATATATATATATATATGACATATTGAATAATTGAGATACAAATAGAGGAATGTTATGATAGGTTTGATCCCTTTATCACCTTGTTCCAAAAAAGAAATAAGGATCTTCTAAATAAATCTAAAAAAATAATATATAACAAGCAGCACATCATGGGGGAAACACATTATGAACTAGCAAACACACAAAAGAATTCACTACAAAATAGGAGCCACTCAAGCACATCATCCACCAGCCCTTCTTTCTTAAAATTATTCAGGGAAGGTAGAAAACATACGAGAGGAGAAATTATGAGCATGATAAATGGATTTATTAAAAGTTCCAAATAAGGACCATGCTCTAATGATGAGTCACTTTGTTTGTCACAAGGAGCAAGGGTTAATTATTTGGAATATCTTGAAGATAATTCATGATTATTTTCAATAACCTCATACACATCATTAGAATCATTAGGATCACCATCATTTTCATCATTAACATCATTAGTATCATCAAGTGTATCTTCATCATCTAAACTAATCACAATAGGATGTTTAATATGAAAAGAACAATCATCATGTTTAGACAATTTAATTGTCTTAAGGTTGACTTCCTCCCTTTGGTTATGCATAGGTTGGTCAAATGGAATCAAAGCATCATCAGGCATCTTAGAGGAGGAAAATGTTTTGGAAGAAATATTAAATGCACTAACATGGTGTCTATGGTGTTGGTCATGAGCGTAATAATTTCGTTTAGTTTTTCCTGATATTTGGGAAGGTTTAGGATCTATCAATATGGGTCCCTTATCTTCCTTAGTGGGAGGAGAAAAAGGCAACTTACTATGTTGAGAGAGAGTATTTTTTATGTTTTTATGATATAGGAGGTGGAATGGAAGCATAAATAGGAGGAATAGAGTATTTGGAAAGTAATCCAGGACTAGGACAAGGAGATGGGATATCCTTAGGGTTGCTCAATTTTGAAGTCATTTGATGTTTATAGTTTTGGTTAGATATGAAGAAAATGTCTTGGTGAGGTTGTATTAGTTGAAGCATGTGAGGCCAAAAGAATTCAAGTTCAAATTTTCCACAACTTGATAAAGGCCAATAGAGACTATGATTGATGGTGGTAATTTTTTAATTATGGGGAAACTTAAAACACTTATGGATAGGAGAAGAAATAGCTTTCATGAAGGTCAAAGAGGAAGTCCAAGTCTCACTTGAGATTGATCAAAAGTTGGGATGATAAAAAAGGTGACATCTAAGAAATTCTTACCAACTTGAATAGGAAGGATAATAGAACCATCAGTAGGACAATTAAAACCATTAAAATTATTAATCATCTCATCGTATTTTTCATAGGAGACTTGATGGAATTGTATTGTGAAAATATATTCCTCTATTATAACACTCACCATGTAAGTAGTATCAATAAGCACTCCTTGAGAGTACTTATCATTAATTTTTGTAGGAATGCAAAGAGGACCATTGGGTGCCTCAATAGTCTCCTCAGGATTAAATGTAATGAAAGGTTCAAGTTTAGGCTTAGGTTTAGATTTGGGTTTGGATTGGTCAATAAGATTAAAAATAATGTTGGTCACACTACATGTAGCATCAACATCTATGGGACTAGGTTTACTAGGTGCAATAATATTGGTAGAAGGAAATGAATTGATTTTCTCAATGATTTTGGCAAAATGAGAAGGAAAATAATTGGTATGGATTTGGACATTTTGGTTATGGGGTGGAAATTTTTTTTTTCCTTTTGTACATTCACACCGTCAATGATTGTGGTATTAGAATCTATGAGGTCTTGGGCAATATGTTTCAAATGATAACAATTCTTAGTATCATGGACAAGTTGGTGATTATATTGACAATAGGATTTTGGATCATAGGACGTTGTTGCACAACATTGTTGGAATAATTATTTATCTTTATGAAACCTTTGTTGAGGTTTTGGAACTTTTGTAAAGATTGTTGAGAGGCATCACTCTTATCAACCATAAACATTGAAGTAGATCACTCAAATTGTCTCACTTGAAGCTGATAATTATGAAGTATTACACACAATAGTCTAAAAGAAGTAAAATAAAAAAATAATAACTTATCTCTAATGTATTTTTGCAAATTAGAAATTAAATTGTCTGAACATCCATATCAAGCATAGGACAAGAAATTTGAGCATGCAAATGTTTGAATATTTCAATAAAATTTGTCACTTTTTCTTTAACACCTTACTTACAATGAATCAAATCAATTAAAGGAATTAAAAGACCAATATTATTTTGAAATTTTTTAATGAAAGCGTTAGCTATTTTTTAAAAATGAATCAATAGAATAAGTGGTTAAAGAACAAAACTATTGTAAGGCCTTATCTCAAAATGTCCTAGTAAACAACATAGCCATAAGTCTATGATTATTTGAGAAGTCTCTACACAAGGTTTAAAATGTTTTCGCATGAGTCAAGGTATCACCTTTTCCATTGTATATTTCTAATTTAGGTATTTCCATCTATTGAGGGATAATGGTGTGAACGATGCCATTATAATGAACTAGCAATGTCAGAAGTAGGATTCTTGTATTTGGATTGAGTGATAGAAGCAAGTTATTGTTACAAAGATGAAACATTTTAGGCAAGGTTGTTAGTGGTTGATTCAATTGATATGTTGGTATTGGAAATATTGGATAATGAAGGATGTGGAATATTATGGGAGATAGATGAAACATTGGAATATGATAATGAGACATTGTAGTAAGTAGGTACAAAATCATGGCTGGGATATACATGGAACACTTGTGAGAGGAGGTATGCTAGGATCAAAAATTCCTAAAAGACTAACATGTGTGGGGTTTAAATGTTTTGAGTAGATATAGACATAATAGGTTGAGATTGGGTAGACACACTAGGAAAGGATGGTGGAATAGGAAAGGAATTCTCAACATTGGGATCAGGATTAAAATATTAAGGGCTTGGGCACAATGTTTTATGGATGTGAGATTGTCACTAATAATATGGGATATGCCACACAATAAATAACATCAATTTCATCATTATGTACCATTCTTTTCAATCCTCCAATCAAGGGAATAGTCTATCATAATTATCTTAACTCATACAATGTTCAACATTTGTCAAATCATTGAAAAGTGTTTCCACTTGTCTAGGAGACACTCTTATTATGGATTCATCCTCATCATGTGACGTATGAGAAGAGTGATTTTAAAAAATGTTAGGTATGTCATTGGTATGCATAGAGGTATTACCCACATTTATATCAAGAACATTAGTGGACTTAGGATCTAAACCTTTGACAAAACCCATAAGTATATAACTTCTTATGAAAGGAATGTTATATGTCAGTTTCAAGGTCATGAAACTCATACACAAAAAAAGGAAAAGAGGGAATGTAAAAATAATACAAATTACTAATAAATTAATCATTAAAAGTGTACCATCATAAATTATAATCATCTTATTAATGTGTTCAATTCCATAATTTTTTAGTACCCACCGTAGTGTATTTCCATTTCAACATGCATTATAGGGTCTCATATGGCACTTAATGGATACTTAAATTCAAATATGGGTCCTTTGTCATTTCAATCTCTTCAAAATTGGGAGTAAGGTCTTAAATTTCTAAGTGTTCTCCTTGATTTTTTATCCTCTTCAATCATTTATTAGCCTACATAGGCCCTATGTTACCATTTGTGGCATGTGTACTTCTTTATAAGCTCAAAAATAATTGTACTTCATAATATGGCATATCCTAGTTATTTGGGGCCTGTGGTTTAAATTTGAGCCCTAATTGGTGGGAACACAACACCCTAGGTATTCTATACTGGTCATGAAATTCCCTAGTCATTATTGTAATACCCCCAAAATGGGCTTCAGTACCATTGACCTCCTACATCAACAAATCAATCAAAATCGACCTAAAATTCCTAACCTAAGACACATCTGCACATCAAATCATCAAAACCCTAATTGATCCTATTTCAAATCTGCATCGGGGAATATTCCTAAATATTCCCAATTTATCCTAATTATTTCATATTAAATATTTAATTTATTCAGTGACATAATTAATTTAATTAGATTTAATTATTCATTAATTAATATTATTAATTTGATAATAAATTAAAATTTCTAAAAATAATCGATTGAATATTTATTTAATTGATTAAAATCAAATTGTCAAATTTAATAATATATTTTTTGATAAAGTTTAATTTAAATAATTGATTAACCCATAAATCAGTTATTTTTAAATTAAATCAGTTAAGTTGAGGATAAAACACATGAAAAATTAAATAAACTCACAATTATCTATGCAAAAATAAAAAAATAGTTAAACTCAAAATCAACTGTTGAATTCATTTTGTTAACTTTCCAAACTCAACATGTGATTGTGAGTTGAAAAGCAGAATGAAGTGATCTCAACTTCCAATTATGAGATGAAAAGTTGATTTGCATGATTTTACTAAGATAACTGTTTCTAATTTCTTGATAACTCACTAATCAATTTGAGTTGATCAATGAGTGATTTTTGGTTTTTCCATGAGTTCTCAAGCCCTAGATTTCTATATAAACAGGCCTTAGTCCTTCATAATGATATCATGTGCAATTTTGAGAGCAACACTGCTATACTCTCGAATTCTTGAGATTGTGGAACTTTTGGAGAATCGTTGGTAACATTATTTTCTTGTTTTTGCTTTCATATCTTAGTTTTATTTTCATTATTATCAAGTTTGTAGATCGATTTAATTTATCTTAAATTGTTATTGCATTGAAAATCACAAAAACATAGAGATTAATCTTGCATCTATTTTATAGTTTTGGCATTCAAATCCTTCGTTTAGATGTTGCATTGTCATTGATCTCGGTCAAATTCTGAGAATACCATACTCACGTCTACTAGAAGGCAGTAAATCACCTGGTTAATGATATATCTATCAATTACATATTTCTTTTCATTAATCAATAATGTTTTACTGATGTGTTGTGTCTTCTGAATAGGTACAATTTTCACATACACAATTATGGATGAAATCACAATAGTGTGTCCCACTTTTTGGGACGAAGGAAATCAGTTTTCCAAAAAAAATCATTTTTATTGCCTTCACTCGAAGTACCCTCTTTGCACGAAGGGGATGATTGGCTTCGCTCGAGGTACCCTGCGTGGGGTACTTCATGTGAAGGGGGGTCTTTGAGAGAAGTACCCCACACAGGGTACTTCGAGCGAAGCCACTTTTTGCTGGATTTTTTTATAAATTTCCAACTTCCTATTTCATTTTCACCATTTTATGTTTGAGATTTTGTGGACCCAGGGCTTAGAGAAAACCAGTGACACCACTACAACATCAGCACCTCCCAAGCTTTTTTGACCTCTTCAGATTGTTAGTAGTATCAGGTACACACATTTTTTCTCATTTTTATTGTAAATTATATGTTTTATATTTATTTTAAATAATTTTTAGTTTGTAGAAATGTTAGAAAATTGTAGTTAAATTTTAGAATATGTTAGAAAATGATAGTAGAATGTTAGAATATGTTAGAAAATTGTAGTAGTATAAATGTTAGAAACTAACATTGTAGTAGTAGTAGAATGTTAGAATATGTTAGAAAATTGTAGTAGTAGTAGAATGTTAGAAAATCATAGTAGAACTGTTAGAAAACATTAAAAAATTGTAGTATAAATGTTAGAATATGTTAGCAAATGTTAGAAAATTGTAACTTAGTATACTTTAGAAAATATTAGAAAACTGTAAATTAGTATACATTAGAAAATATTAGAAAATTGTAACTTAGTATACATTAGAAAATATTACAAATTGTAACATCTAGTATACATTAGAAAATATTAGAAAAACGTAGTAGAATGTTAGCAAATGTTATAAAATTGTAACTTAGTATGTTAGAAAATGATGGAAAATTGTAGTAGTTTGTTAGCAAATGTTAGAAAATATTTACAAAACATTAGAAGCCGTAGTAGAAATGTTAGAAAACATTAAGATCTTATAGAAATTATTAAAAATATTTGTTTTTAAATTGCTTTTAAAGGTAGTAAATATTAGGAATCTCTCTCTCTCTAAATTATGTACATATGTTTTAGAGTTACATGTATAAATGTTATTCATGTAGAGTTATATGTTAAAATATTATCCTAGGAGGACCGAGCCTTAGTACATCCTAGTATCCTTTAAGACACTTAGATGACCCAACTAGTATACCTTAGGACTCTTTAGGACCCCTATTGTGACATCCAAGGACCCTTTAGGACTATTAGTACACCCTAGGTTCTTTTAGGACCCCCTATTGTGACAAAACTCTTTAAGAACTCTTATGATCCTTAAGACCTAGAATATGACCATTTAAGACCTAATAGGACTCCTTGAGAATTAATAAGACTGGACTTAAGACCTAATAGGACTAATATGACCTATACAACCAATTAGTACATCCAAGGACCCTTAAGACCTAATAAGATGACTTACTTGACCTAATAGGACCTATTAATACCAATTAGTACATCCAAGGACCTTTTAGGACTATTAGTACACTCTAGGTTCTTTTAGGACCCCTATTATGACATAAAACTCTTTAAGAACCCTTAGGATCCTTAAGACCTAGAATATGACTACTTAAGACCTAATAGGACCCCTTAAGACCTAATTTAGGACTTTAATATAACCTATTAAAACCAATTAGTACATCCTAGGACCCTTAAGACCTAGTAAGACCACTTACTTGACCTAATAGGACCTATTAATACCAATTAGCACATCCAAGGACCCTTTAGGACTATTAGTACACTCTGGGTTCCTTTAGGACCCCTATTGTGACATAAAACTCTTTAAGAACACTTAGGATCCTTAAGACCTAGAATATGACCACTTAAGACCTAATAGGACCCCTTAAGACCTAATTTATGACTTTAATATAACCTTTTAAAACCAATTAGTACATCCTAAGACCCTTAAGACCTAATAAGACCACTTACTTGACCTAATAGGACCTATTAATACCAATTAGTACATTCAAGAACCCTTTAGGACTATTAGTACACCCTAGGTTCCTTTAGGACCCCTATTGTGACATAAAACTCTTTAAGAACCCTTAGGATCCTTAAGACCTAGAATAAGACCACTTAAGACCTAATAGGACCCCTTAAGACTTAATAAGACTGGACTTAAGACCAATAGGACCAATATGACCTATTAAAATCAATTAGTACATCCTAGGACCCTTAAGACCTAATAAGACCACTTACTTGACCAAATAAGACCTATTAATACCAATTAATACATTCAAGGACCCTTTAGGACTATTAGTACACTCTACTATTGTAAATTTAAGTACAATTTTATATATTTATATATTTGTTTCTATTTTACACGCAGTTATAACATGTAATCAAGTACTTAATTGTTAACACTTAGCTTTCACATGTTACATCTAGATGACCACTCAAGATGTACCAGCCCAGGTTGTACCACCTCAGGATGCACCTCACACTCTTGATTTAGCGACTATTTTTCAGACTGTTGAGACAAAGATGGTTCGACTTCGAGAGTCCATCTATACATCTCCACTAGATGGCATATACAGAGATACTTGTATCACTGTATTGAGGAGTTTCGAGGAGATGACTTCTTGAGATCCCACTCTTCCTTCACACCTTAGGTTGTTGATAGTATTTTTTGAGAGTTGAGAGTCGAGGTGTCAGGTGATGTTTCTTTCGAGATAGTTTAGAGCTGTGTCCCCAAGGAAATCATCAAATGAGAGGTTTTACCATTTTATGAGGGGAATCCCAAGGTGAGGGCATATTAGGTTACACGGTGTGAGATTCCTCAGATTGCATGCATGATATACCCTCATTTTCTTGCAGCACATGGTCATTATCCTAATAACAACTAGATTCCTTTATATTTTGCACAACAGTTGTATGCTGAGTTCCATTTGGGACTCAAGGTCAACTATTTAGATCTTCCTAGATATTACGGTCAAGGGCACAATAGAGTTGCAAACTGTGATTAGTATCATAGGGCTGATCAAGTTGTACGTTCTCATAAATAGTTGGTTGGACAGAGGACTCTGGTAGTGGCATCGGTGATGGATGCTACTATAGATAGAGTGGTCATTGCTTCTCAGAGGGGAGTAGTGGACATGATAGGGGAGATTGCTTCTGCAGCCACCTCCACCACTTCGAATACAGTGGATAGATATATTTTGACTAGACTGAGTCAAGCCAAATCATCTTCTGAGGCTTCATCTAGTACTATTGTAGGGGTCAGTGATGAGACATATAGAGCTACAGGTCTTCCTCCACCTGGAGAGATATGAGCGCTTTCTAGAAATCATAGTCATTTAGATGTGGCGCTTTAATTTTTGGAGGATCTCCTGTAGTCATATTCTTATATTGCTAACATGTAGAGGATCCCAGTATAGTCAGTCAAAGATGTCATCAGACTTATACGGGGTCCTATAGTTCCACTGACACAGGACACACCATCTAGTTAGGCACAACATAGTTCACAACACTCTGCAGAGTGCTCTGCACCTATAGACTAGTCTACAGCTGCAGAGCTAAGTATATGGGTTGGACATGTACACATCATAGCTGAGGGCCTAGAAACATTTGATGAGCAATTATGCGGGTTGAGTCAGGTGGACATTGGTACTGATGTTGGGGATCATTTATGGATTTTTTATTGCATCTGGTGGTTTAGTCTCTACATCACTCGCCTCCCAACTACACACACCCCTACACTCTTCATTACTAGAGATGTTCAGGACTGGAGGTGGTGTGGGTGATGTAGTTTCTTTTGATTATATGATGGTGCAACACGTTGATGATCCTCCTCCTCTTGAGACCTAGGTATATAAAGTTTTCTTTTCTCCTTTCTAGGAGTTTTAGTGAACAAATAATTGTAGATGTGTGTATTGATGTTTGTTCAATGTATAATATGAACTCCTTTATAATTCATTTGATACTTTCATAGAGCACTATTGATGCAAGCTCCAGCACCATCATGTTCACCTTTTCCATGTCCATTCTCAAAGAAACTCCAAACATGTGGTATGTTTTCATTACGATGATATCTACATAGTGCATAAAATGGTCTCGATGATTTGAATTGTGTAGCACATCCATCTAACCAAACATAATATTTATCAATTTTTATACCTCTTTCTTTCAAATTTACAAAAACATCTTGAAGCAGTCTTCTACATAATGAATGTCATGCTCTCTATCACCACTTATATAAAAATGATATTCCTTCTTGATGACCTATGCTTCAAATGTGCTCTAAATACCATCCAAATATAATTGTGTGTGTCAATAACACACATGTACCATAATAGTAATTTTCTTTGAAAAATAGTATTCCGATTGAATTTCTTTTTGATGAACAAAGGAATAGTTTTCTACAAAATCAACATTGATACAATATTTTCAAGTGGGAAATTATCTCTCGGTGTTTGGAATTGTTGATGTAGGAGCATCCTAGGTGTAAGAGAAATCTTGCATCACCCAAAAATATTTTTGGTTTTGTTTTCAATAAGGGCTATCTTGTGCAGAGCTGCTATTTATGGATACTTACTATTTTTAGTAAGTTGGTCATACGATCTCGAAATGTTCTGATTTCACAGTTGGAGGTTCATCTTAGTCATTTTAGCCTACCAGTTGAGTTTCATTGTCACATCATCAGTATTGGTGAAGTTATTGAGGTTTTTGGGTATGAGATCTTTCAGGTCAATTTTGAAGGCCTTAGGCTCTTCGGATCATGATCGACCCTTGGCTGACTAGTGCTAGCGCATGTCAGGCATTGTAGATCTCATCATGGCATTTCCAAAAAGTGGTTACAATAGAAAAATGGACTTACGGTTAAAAAGTTATGGCCTCTGGAAGTTGGGTTACCTAAAATCATATTTTGTATTTCTTTTGAGCCGACCCTATTGTAATAATTGTGAAAAATAAATAATTCTATGTTTAGTTGGCCTAAAGGGCTAAATTTCTGGAACCTTCTCGGGCGGTGGAAATTGCTTATATAAGAAAGGTCTGTAGTGTTGTCTTAGGCAGTTCGGGCAGTTCTGGGTAGATCTGGGTAATGATTCAAGGCTTTGTCCTACAAAATATTGTAAAGGGAATGCCCATGTGGCTTTTCATATTGTAATTCTAAAAATTTGTAATTGCACATTTGTGGAGATAATAAGAAGCTCATTTTCTATTCAGGTGTGAAGAGGAAAACCAAGATGGTTAACCTTCTCCCTTTCAGCCATGATGAATCTTCAATAGGTCATCCTTTCCACTTGACCATATATTCTTCATATGTCCTGTTCCTTGTGCTTCTGCCAACACGAATGTCTAGTATATCCTCAATCTCCTTTGTATCTAAGCTAGTTGCTGGAATACTCCACTGTGCTTTTGTGATCTTATTTTCAACACCTCCTTCATGATACTCTGTCAAATCTAAAATGTTAAACACTGGTGAAATATTTAGCTCAGTAGGCAATTCTACCTCATACACATTTTTTGAATCATGCCTCTTTAGTATCTTGCATGGCCCAAACTTCTTCATTTTCAACTTGTTATATGTACCAACTGGAAATCACTCCTTTCGCAAATGAACCATGACTTCATCTCCAACCTGAAATTCCTTATGCCTCCTTTTCTCATCTGCCTTAGCCTTATACTGCGCATTCATCTTGATAATGTGCTTCCTCACCTCCTCATGGATGTTCCTCAAGTGTTCTGCAAAATCCTTAGCTTCAGCACTACTTATTTCTCCTTTATCTATCTTCCTCAACTCAGATGCATTTCTGGGACTATTTCCATATACAATCTGGAAAGGTGATCTACCAGTGCTCCTATTGACAGAATTATTGTATGCAATTTTGCCTATGGTAAAATCAAATCCCATCCTGTTGGCTTGTCTCCAACCAAACATCTCAGCAAATTCCCTAAACTCCTATTCACCACCTCTGTCTGTCCATGAGTTTGTAGATGATGTGATGAACTGAACTTCAAATTTGTCTTCAACTTCTTCCACAATGTGTGCCAGAAATATCTAACAAACTTAGTGTCCCGATCTGAAACTATACTCTTTGGCAAACCATGTAGTCTCACCACTTCTCTGAAAAACAATTCTACTATGTGGACAACATCATTAGTCTTCTTGGAAGGAATAAAATCTGCCATCTTCAAAAATCTGTCAACTACTACAAAAATTGAATCATATCCCCGCTATGTCGTCGGTAAACCAAGAATAAAGTCCATATTGATATCCTCCCAAGGTTTCTCTAGTATAGATAATGGCTGATACAACCCTGTATTCTGCTTCACTCCTTTCACCATCTGACATACTCTGCAACTCTGTACAAACTTCTTGACATCTTTCTGCAACTGTGGCCAATAATAATTCTCACTAACCAAAGCAAGGGTTTTATCATGACCAAAATGTCCAGCCAATCCTTCGCTATGATTCTCCTTGATGAGATTCTCCCTCATAGAACTTCGTGGAATGCACAACTAACTCCCTCTGAATAGCATATCATCCTGAATGATGAAATCTAACCACTTCATTCTATCTAGAGTAATAGGTTCTTTACAAGCTTTTCAAGATTCATCAAAATTAGGATCCTCTGGATATAAATTCTTGAGTTCCTTGAACCCAACCACCTGAATCTGCATTTCTGTCAGCAATAATTGCCTTCTGCTAAGCGCATCTGCAACCCTGTTAGACTTTCCACTCCTATGTTTCAAAACAAATGTATAACTCTACAAAAACTCAACCCATTTCAAATGCCTCTGATTCAACTTTCCTTGACTATTCAAATATTGCAAAGCTTGATGATCAGTATACAAAATAAACTCCTTAGGAAGTAGATAGTGTCTCCACTTCTTTAATGCTTGAACTATAGCATAAAATTCTTGATCATAAATAGAATATTTTCTCTTGGCATCATTTATCTTTTCACTAAAATAAGAAATAGGTTTACCTTCTTGGTTCATAACAACTCCTATTGCAGTACCACTAGCATCATAGTCTACTTGAAACACCTTATTAAAATCTAGAAGTGCTAAAATAGGTTGTTCTGTAACTTTTTGTTTCAACAATTGAAAACTCTTTTCTACCCCGTGAGTCCACTTAAACTCTTTTCTATCCTCTCTTATTGTCTTAGTCAAGGGTCCACAAATACTGCTAAAACTCCTGATAAATTTTCTGTAAAAGCTAGCCAAACCATGAAAAGATCTTACCTCAGTAGCACTCCTTGGAGTAGGCCATTCAAGGATAGTTTGCACTTTTTCTGGGTCCATTTTTAGACCTTCTATTGAAACTACAAATCCCAAGTACACTAACTCCTTTTTCACAAAACTACACTTCTTCAAATTAATCAATAATTTCTCTTCTCTTAACTTTTCAAACACCATACGAATATGGATCATATGCTCCTGCAATGTCTTACTGAAGATCAAAATATCATCTAGGTAAACAATGACAAACTTACCCAAAAATTCTTTTAGAACCTCGTTCATGAGCTACATGAAAGTGCTCGGTGCATTGGTTAGCCCAAAAGGCATGACTAACCACTCATATAGTCCTTCCTTTGTCTTGAAGATAGTCTTCCATTCATCTCCTTCTCTGATCCGAATCTGGTGATATCCACTCTTTAGATCTATCTTTGAGAAATACACAGCTCCACTCAAACAATCCATAATATCATCCATTCGTGGCAATGGAAACCTATAATTGATTGTGATCTTATTTATTGCCTTGGAGTCTGTACACATCCTCCATTCTCCATTTTTCTTTGGTGCTAATACTGCTGGTACAGCACAAAGACTCAGACTCTCATGGATCAATCCTTTCTACAACAACTCATGTACTTGTCTATTCAACTCCTCACTTTCTGCAGGTGTCATTCTGTGTGTTGCCTTATTTGGAAAACTCACTCCTGGGATCAAGTCCATATGATGACTGATCTTCCTGACTGGTGGTAATCCATCAGGCACATTATCTGATACAATATCCTGAAACTCATTTAACAAATCTGCAACTTCTACAGGTACATCTCCTACTTCCTCTTTACCAACTTTTGGAATTAAAGCAAAACATACATGCTCATGCCTCATACCCTCTAAGAATTTTCTTCCATCAACAAAAGTTATTCTTGCACTACCACATACCTTTTCTTCTATGTCATTCAATTGCTTTAGCTTATGTCACACTCCATCCTTTGTCAGGAAATAGGTATTCGTACAACCATCATGTACAACACATCTGTCAAATTGCCATGGTCTACCCAACAACATATGACATGCATCCATAGATATGATATCACATAGTACCTCATCATGATATCCACCAATCTTTAACTTTACTAGGCATTGTTCATTGACCATGACCTTGTGGTCATCCTGCACCTAGGCAATCCAGTATGGATGTGGGTGTTTCTGTCTCTTGAGCTTCAACTTTGTCACCATCTCTTCTGACACCAAATTGTCAGTGCTTCCACTATCAATAATCACATCACAACATTTACCTTCACACTTGCACCTTGTATGAAACAAGCTCCTCCTTTGCTCAGGTTCATTCTCACCACTCAACAAGACTCTTCTATTAATCAGTGTTTCTCTGCTTTTAGCATCTTTAGAATTTGATGATCTGACATCTTCATCTACATGTGCAACTCTGGCCTGACCTTCATTCCTCCTATCTATCCTTCCTTGGTGTTGAGGACATTCAAATGCCCTATGACCTTCTTCTCCACAGTGAAAACATGTTCCAAAGAAGCCTCCCCTTCCAGATCCTTGTCATCTTCCTCTTCCTCTTTGATCTCTATTACTCTGATCCTGGAAGTGATTGGAATTATTTCCTCTTTGATTCTGATTGCTACTGGCCTCATCCTTCTTTTTCGGATCTTCATTTTGACCTCCATATGACCATCCACCAGATCGGCCACCATGACCTCTTTTGTTTTGTCTACTCTTGAACTTCTTGTTCAACTTTTCCTCTACTTTTAGGGAAAACTGGTATGCCTCTTCAATATTGTTCATTCGAACTAGATTCAACTCCTCCTGAATGCTCAGCCTCAACCCATTAAGGTAATGGGAAACTTTCTCCTTATCAGCTTCCACATCGCCTGTTCTGATGAGGATTCGATAGAACTCCTCCGTATACTCCTAAACAGATCTTCTTGCTTGCTTCAAACTTTGCATTTTCTTCAGTAGGTCAAGCTCATAATCAATAAGAATGAACTGTCGCTTCAATTTATCCACCATTTGATCCCATCTTGTGATTTTATCCTTTCCTCTTCTATGTCACTCCAATTGAATCTCTTGCCACTAGATCTTCGCATTACCCTTCAGTCTGGCCTTCGCAAACTTGACCCAATCAGGGTCATTAATATCTTCATACTCAAAATATTCTTCACATTCATTGATCTAGTTGATCGATTCCTCTAGGTTAAGATTCTTTGAAAATATAGGAACCTCGATCTTAGGTCTTTTCTTGATCTTGGAAATGGCTTGGAAAAGCCTTTCTTTCTCTTGATTCAAAACTTTGACTTCTACTTCTTGATCATCATTTCCTTCTTCGTCGGCTTCATCCTCACTTTCATCTTTGACATTAAGATTCATTCTTCTATGAATCTCTTCTTGCAATGCTTGCACTTGTCTTTAGAGCACTCTAACCTCAGGTGTTACAACACCAGCTCTTCCGCCATGTTCCCTTCGTGGAGGCATTTTCACGCTTATCGTTGAAATCCTAACCATGGTCCTAGTAAAAACTACCTCACAGTCGGTGATCTATTTACACAGAAACCCTAACCCACGGTCCTGGTGTAAACTACCTCATAGTCAGTGATCTGTTTACACACTTAGGAAATCCTGCTTTGATACCACTTGATGAAGGGTGCTCTCCTTAATACCACAAATACATAATAGAAACAGAGAAACAACAACAATTTGCAAGAATAGAAAATGGGCTTCTTATTATCTCCACAAATGTGGAATTACAAATTTTTAGAATTACAATATGCAAAGCCACATGGGCATTCCCTTTACAATATTCTATAGGACAAAGTCTTGAGTCATTACCCAGATCTACCCAGAACTGCCTGAACTGCCTATGACAACACTACAGACCTTTCTTATATAGGCAATTTCCACCACCCGAGAAAGTTCCATAAATTTAGCCCTTTAGGCCGACTAAACATAAAATTATTTATTTTTCACAATTATTACAATAGGGTCGGCTCAAAAGAAATGCAAAATATGATTTTAGGTAACCCAACTTCCAGAGGCCATAACTTTTTAACTGTAACTGCATTTTTCTATTGTAACCACTTTTTGAAAACGCTATGATGAGATCTATAGTGCTTGACATGCGCTAGCACTAATCAACCAAGGGTCAATTGTGATCCGGAGCCTCTAAGGCCTTCAAAATTGACCTGAAAGATCTCGTACCCAAAAACCTCAATAACTTCACCAATACTGATGATGTGGCAATGAAACTCAACTGGTAGGCTGAAATGACTGAGATGAACCTCCAACTATGAAATCAGAACATTCCGAGATCGTATGACCAACTTACTAAAAATAGTAAGATTCCATAAATAGCAGCTCTACACAAGATAGCCTTATTGAAAACAAAACTAGAAATATTTTTGGGTGATGCAAGATTGCTCTTACACCCAAGATGCTCCTGCATCAATTGTTGTACTTTCCACTTTGCAAAAAAAGCATGATGAATGTAGGGTTGAATCAATTTTTTAAATTTGTCCATAAATACTCCAACATTTATCTCCTCTTCAACATATTCTAACCTTTTGGATTCTTTCCCAAATTTTGTTTCAATCTTTACATACTTGTAACTCTTGCAATTTAAATTCTTTGTTACATCAATATTTTTATTTTTCAAAGGAAAAAGAGATAAATCAGCACATGTTTGACATATTCCTTGTATGCAATTTATTTGTCCAGCTACATCATCTCTTTTGTCACATAAAATGGATGAGATGAACTCACTTCATCTAGTAGGAGGAGCATTTTCAAAACCATAAGTGTCTTCTACAAACTTTCAAAAAACCTGATAGTGGAGATCAAATTCAATATGATAACGACAACAAGTTTCAAACACTTTGTTTGTCCTGATATAATATGGCTTTAATCTTTCAAACAATGTTTGCCCAATCTTTATATTAGGATTTGAACTACAAAATGACACATACATTTCATGTTGTGTTGTGTCCAACCAATGTTTCTTATGATATTCATATTGATTAGCTGAAATTCTATGTCTGATGTTACCTTCATTTTTCTCAGCTCCCAGTTTTAGTCTTGGTCAGTAGAAGTCTTTAAGTTGAAATTGAACTTGAACTTTGTTAAGTTGGTTCAAGTTCAAGTTCAACCCATTACTGCTTCTGAGTCTTATAACGCCCATGCTTGTCTATCCCTCAAAAGGTCTATCGGCCTCAAAGATGAACCCAAACTTGAACCTAGTCCCGAACCTTAAGTTAGTTCAAGTTCAAGTTCATGTTTGTAATATGATAGCTTACACACAGAGAATTCAGTGAGATAGTCTTCTTTTCCAAAAAGAAGGTTTCTATTTTGTAGCGCTCTGAGTATTTATTAAGTTTTGGAAACTGTCGTACAAATATTGTCCCATTCAACTAGATGGCTTATGCATGTGAAAATTGGAAATGATAGTTGACGGCGTGACGTAGAGGGAGTCATTAATATACAGATATGGTGATCAGGGATTTTTCTTGAGAATTGAAATATTCATGCTGAAATAGCTAGTGGATTAATTAAGATTGGCTGGAGATGTCAAATCAATCATTCTTCCATTAAAATATTTATTATAGACATGCTTTGAAGATTTATTAAGGATCCTACAAGGCATTTGTGAATAAATGAAGAATGATTAAGGCTTTTCCTGCTAGTTATTTTGTTTGGAGAAGGAGAAGGAGCGACATAATTGGTGGTGAGAAATTTACAGAAAGCTGGTGCGCAGGACATCGGTGAGTTATCTTTCCCCTTTGCAGTTTTCAATTTTTAGAGGCTCTTTCTATGTTGTAAGTCTTTTCTCTTCATATTGGTAAGATGCCATTGTTTCATCCAAAACTTTTGAAAGAGGAGAGTAGAATCCACCTATTAGTTTCTCTTCCAGACATAGGGGATACTTTCTTGTTGAATGTAAACCTAGGGGGGCTTTGTGATAGGGCCCGAAATGCTTTCGAGGGTTCTTTTTCTAGGAAGTTAGTAGGAAGTGGACTTTTAGAAGCTACTGCATTTCCTCTAGCTTTGATTTGCCCTAAACTGGTGTTGGAGTGTGCTAACAAGTATGATGCTAAGAATAGATGCATTAAGGATGCGTCGAGAGAAATCTTGGTCAAAATCAGTCGAGAGACATTGCGGCCCTGCGAATTCTAGATAAGGAACCATATGAACCATGGACATATGTGGAAGTAGATCATGTGTATGAGGAAGATAATAAAAAATACAGCTCCTCGATAGCCCAGGTATGGCTTGTGAAACCAGAGAAAGGAGGATCCAAGTTGCCAAAACCTCTGACAATTGAGCACCTCCGTAAAGACATAGCTGATATGGTGCTTCTTCTAAATAGGGTGAAAGGGAATCCCCATGCATTTGATTGGGAAAACTAGATGTACTTTTTCATCTAGAAGATTATAGAAGGAGATAAGTTTATTGATTGGGTTGACCTAATAGCAGAAAAGCTCCACAGAGAACTCTTAAATGTGACTAATTTGACTGCATTTTATATGTCTTCCTACCTTGTTTATGTCTTAGCATGTTTCCAAGCTTGGCAAGGATTACCTCATGAATTTTGGACAAGTGACATGAGGATATATGATTACTTCACATGCTTACAGAAGGAGAAGTTCTCCAGTGTGTTCAAAATAGTAAATGACAGATTTTCAAGAAAGCTAGTTTTTGAGTTGCAAGGGAAAGAAAATTGCAGGCTTTCTGAGGAAGCTAAGTAGGTGATCAATGTTTATGGATGTCATTTTATACAGTTTCCAAGATTTACTTATCTTAGGGTTGGGGCATTTGATGAGGAACCCCTATGGCTCCCTAGATTTTGTTTAGATGATGTAGTCTTAATGGAGCTATGCAGGCAGCTCATTCTAGTTGAACAAAAGGCTGGGACCCCAAAGAAGTCTTCAGGTGTTCTTTTCCCTATTGAATTAGGGTACTACAGGTGAAAAATCTTCCAAGATGCTATGGCTATAAAAGAAGAGTTGGATGCCTTCTGTTTACAAACTTATACTCCCAGGGTAAATTTTGACTATAGAGGCTTCGCAGGAGTAAATTTCAATGTCCCAGAGACATTCATGCACATCCCTGAGTTAGAGGATTTTTGGGCCAACTGTTTTGATGAACTAGAGGTAAGGAAAAGACTGTGGTCCTGGTTAACTTTGAAACAAATCAACACCTTTAAGCTAGATATGGATACAGACGAGGTAGGGGAAGATAGTGAGATTGATGTTGTAGACTCTCAATACTCGGAGAAGGTTGAGGTCCTCACTATTCTAGAGTTAGATTGGATGGAGCTAGAAGAAGATGATTTGCATAAAAGAATGAAAAGGGTGATTGAAAGAACAAAAGCATGGTTGTTGAAGAAAAGAGTTTCTATTGCTCCTTTGCAGTCAGCCAAGAAACAAGTAAAAACCAAAAAGAGGAGTTCAACAAAGAGAACTTCTATTTTAACTAACTTAAGTGTTGATCAATCTTGTGCAGGAAAAGCTAAACCTGAAGTCAAACTTGAACTTGAACCAATTTCTTCACAAGTTCAAGTTCAAGTTCAACACCAAGTTGAACCCAAAATCCGAGTGACCATATCAAGTCTAAGGGTAAAAGAAAGGGCTCTGAGGTAGAAAGCTACTCCCAATGTCATTGTAGATTTAGATTCATCAGACCCTGATCCAAAGGTAGTTTCAGTTGAAGAGCATAGGGTACCTGAGATGGCAGATGATCAGTAGATGCAGGAGGAAATAGAGAATGCTCCGAAAGACTCACTAGCTCTTTTGAGTAACTATGATACTCAAAAGAAATCCTCTACTACCCCACCATGGTTGGAGACCCTGGTAGCCAAGAAAAGAAATGTGGTTCCTTTATCAGTACCCATTGATGATGTAGTAAGTAGATATTTGGGAAAATCTTCTAAGGTTAAGAAAATAAAGATGAAATCCAGAATCAGTTTTGATGAAAGTAGTGGTCATTGGATGGTAGAGATTGCAAAACGTAAAGAGGACAAAGCTAAGGGAGAGGTTTTAGTCCAAGATTTTCAAATATCCAAGGTGGGTTTAGGGAGAGACACCAAAGCCGCTGATATGAGATTTTTTGAGGTATCAAATAAGAAAATTGCCAGTAGAGTCTGGAAAGATGCCAAGGACAAGCAAGAAATGAAGGAGGCTATGAAGAGTATGGCCCAATATATCAATGCCATCCAATATCCTGAACCCTTTCCTCTGAGAGAAATGCCAGCCTCCATTGATATGAAATCCCCTGATAATCAACAGTTTCTTGACCAAGTTCAAAGAAAAAAGGTGGTGAGCAAAGCATTTGATGATTGGGTAGAGCATGTAAAAACAAAGGTTGTCAAGTAGCTAAGTCATCTAGATCAAACCCACAATGAAGGAGATCACTTGGTAAAGAAAGTAGAAGATAGAATTGAAGAATGGGAGCTAGATAAGACTACCTGGACCAAAGAGCTCCATTGGATTGAAGAAGTTGAAGAGTACGGCTTGTAGAAGTTCCTCATGGAGAGGTCAGTAGTAGGACTGGATGACAAAGTTCTTTATGTTATAAAGGAATTTATAGACTAGAGGAATGAGGCTATGGCCATGGGAATTTTTGAGGTAAAGGATCTCATGAAGGGCTAAGAACGATTAAAGAAATCATCTCCAATGACATAAAATGGATTGATGAGTAGTGCCAAGAAGCTCAAGAGGAGTTAGATAAACTAATTGAATAGGTAATCAAGGATGCAAATACCTGGTTTGATGAGCTAAAAAGGATGAAGTCACCTATAGATGAGCATTTCACAAAGGTTGCACGAATGGAATCAATGATGATCCTTCAAAAAAATCATTTGGTTATGCACAAAGAGAAGATAGATGAGATCAAAAGGGAGAAAGAAGTCTGGAAATAGAGGATCGATTTTATTGGTTTGCCACACCAACCGGTAATATCCGTATTTACAGCCGCATTTGAAGATTGGAAGGTAGTGTGACTTGCAGCAACCTCAACTCCTTAACTGTCCAGGACACTTGGCAACTTTTTGAAGGCGTTCTTGCTCCCAGTCCAATTTTTTTTGCTTAATGCTTAGGATAGTTATTGGATCTAGAAATATTTACTTTCAAGAAAGACAATTTTAGTAAGTTAGTTGTTGAAGCTTTGCATGGCTATTTATTGAAAAACTTTTAACTGCTTAAGGGTTCGGCTCTCTGAGTTTGAGAGAAACTATTTTCTAAAAATTTAACTTCAAGTTTTTTGAAGATTGATATTATAGAATATATGAAATATCCTATGGTTTTGCGTATATGTTTAAGCTTTTAACTGATAAATACTACTGTTTATCTTATGTGATTTATTTTCTTGTGGAGATAAGTTAGGTTGAATAAAGCTTAACTATGATATAGATGGATTCTATGCTTAGAAGTGACAGAGAGAATTGTTATTGAAGTTTAGATTCAAGAAATTCAAAGTTTGAGATTGGGATAGAAGTAGATATTTTTCTCTAAAATCTGCACATTCTTTTCATGTTGATGGATTGAATGTTTTCCTTAGGTGTTTTCTGGTGAAAATCACACATGATGTTACTTTTCTATGTTCAATAAGATCATATTGGAAATCTTTCTAGAAGGTAGCTGGACCTTGTAATTTGCAGAGATTTTGCTTTTAGCAACTCATTTGTTAGTATTAAGATTTTTCTCTTCTTTTCATTCTTTAAAGGAGTCTGAGATTAATTTAGAGAAAAGGGAAAACTATATGCTAACATCTGATAACATCTCTTCTATTTGATGAAGGACGTGTATTATCATTCCAAAATAATGTGACCAAATTCTTGATTCCTCCATCAATCCTATCAGAATGAGGAGCTTTACACATGATTGCCCAATTTCCTTCCAAGGTTTTATCATCCAAAAGTATTCTCCTATTAACATATCGTGATATTATTTTCCTACTAAAACCAATCTGAGATGAAACTGAAGATATCTATCTTTTTCGGAGCATAGTGTTACCTATAATAGATGTCAACATAGCTTTTCTTGTAATGGTCTTATCTTTAGTTTGAGATCACTTCCCTACCTGGTTAAAACCTTTCCTAAGATTTTCAATCATACCAGTTTGCATGTCAATGACTTTTCTCTTCTTTGATGTTGTGTCTATACCCAATAATTTTAATGCCCCTTCCAAATTTTTGTTTATAAGTACAACTTAAATCAATTGGGCTTGTTCAAGTGTTTCAAAATTGTCAAATTTAGCCAATATTTCTCTTGCTATCATATTCATTGATCTCTTCTTAGAAAGACTTAAGGGTTGAACATTAGCAAGTGATCTCAAATTCTCCACATCCATTGTAAGTAAATGATCTAAGTTTCTATAATTAATATTTCTCTTTAAAGTTTGAGATAAATTCAAAAGTTCATCCATACTAGTAGGAGCACATGATCCCGACCCTTCTCCAACATCAATTGCTTGAGCTTCTGTAGGGAATGATCTTGACCCTTCTTCAATGTGAAATTCTTCGACTTGACTTGACCCTCCTACTTTAGCTTGTCCTTCACCTTCTTTAGTTTTATGATAATATGTCAATGTAGCTTCATGCTTTCTTTGTTCAGTACCTGGTGACCTTTTTCTAGCAGATTTACTTTGTCTTCCCTTCTTGTTCCCCATTTCTTCTCTCCACAAAATATTTTCCACAAGATTGCCAATACAAATTCTCTTCTTCAAAAAATACTTTGATCTAATATTTCTCCTCTCCAAAATTATGCCTTTGAAAAAAATAGAAATAGAAATCCTCCTCCAAAAATGTCTATGTAAAAATTGATCAATAATAGAAAAAGAAATAGAAAAAGTGAATTAATTTATTGTAATTCGGTGGAAAATAGAAAGAATTTTTTTTAGTTTTATACCATTCTAAAAAATTTTACAAAACAAATTCATAACTAGCCGACCTAGTTTGCTCGAAGTAGGTTGGAAAAAATATGGCAGGGTGTTTCTCCCCCGGACTTTTCACATGTGGGTCTTTGAGTGAAGACCTTTCACATGAAGCCCCTCAGGTGCCTTCGAGTGAAGGGGGTCTTCGCTTTAAGACCCCTAAATTGAAATTTTTCTCTAAGAAAAAAAGTAAACTACAAAAAAATGGCCTTTCAAGGCCTAGGGCAAGGACCAAACAAGATGGTTTTTTCAAACATACGATGTCAAATAATGCTATTCGGAACAAGCTTTCTAATGAATATAATTTTAATACATATTGAGTTCATTATCAGTTTTAAATATTACTTTAACTAAACATAGGTTGTTTGGTCATTCAACAACCTGTCTCTTCAAGAGTTTAGGAAAAATAGTAAATTACAAAAAACAAATTATAAAAAATATGTAGGAAAAGAGTATTTGTGTTACCTTTATATTAAAAAATAAAAAATGAATTTCAATATACATAGATCAAGTTAGAGTGATCCAGGTGACCTTATGTCTAAATTACAGTTACTGGAACTTTATAACTTAATAAACTATGAAATATTGACCCAAAATGAATGAAACCAATTGCATCCTTTATATATTTAAGTTACAAATATAATCTCGAAAGAATTACATCGTTATCATATTTTAAAAAAAAGTTATGCTGATCCAAGTGATAGTAACTCCTTAAAAACATAGTTTTTTCATACAAACCACTTTTCAAAGGAGAAGGATAAATGAATTTAAATGAATTTAATTTTTTTTTTGAATATATTTAGAAACTAGAAAGAAAATTCTAAAAGACTCTAGTTTACATCATTTTCAAATTCCTAATAGTTTTGCGGCAACAGCTATTCAAAAGTTAAGTTTTTTCTCAGAATGTTGATCTCTGTGTCACAATTGGCCAAAAAGTGGGACACACTATTGTGGGACCACCCTTATATATCTAGAATTTTAGGCTCAGATTTGAATCGAGGACCCATCTTGGTAATCTTGTGTGGTATTTGTATTTATAGTTAGCCCTCCTAATTTTTAACCCCCTAGATGTTGTGAGAGGTATATAAACACCCTCTCTCTCCTCAGTTTGGTATCATTATCATCATGCATCCATTTTCATCAATTTTATAAGGAAATATATCTAGCATTCAACCATTCAAGATCTAGATTTCTTCTCAAGCATTCAAGGTATTCTTCTCCATGGATCAAGATTATTTCCTTTATTGAAGGCCAAGAAAAGGAGTTTGGTATCAAGGAAGGAGATATACATACATTCATCCAAGGCTTATTTCTTCTCAATCAGTCATTGTGGAAAACTACTACATCCATCATACAAAGTTTTTTCTTTCATAATTTCCTTTTTTGTTTTTATGTTAAGTCAGCGTTATTTCATCTACATATTTGATCACATTCAAAGAAGCATTTGCATTGCCAAATTATGACATACTTCATTTTTTAGATCTATCCTTTTCTATATGAAAACACTTTCATTTCCTTTATTTCATTTTAAGGTTGATTCCAAATAGGGGTTTGACCAAGGCAAACCCCTTTATCCAACCTTATTTCCTATTTTTCTGTGCAGATAAAGGTAGTTGATGCATCAGGACTTAATCTAGAAAGTACAAGTGGTGTAGTGCCAAGGTGGGAGAATCCCCAAAGGAGATGCCCAACCTCAGAGATAAGATTACACAAGAAAGAAGCAACACAAAATAGAGAGAGAATGCATGATCAAACAACATACATGTTGGGTTGTCATGCCTTCATGGTTACATGCATATACCAAGAAATGAATCTCAAATCCTCATACCGATCTTTCAAAGTCTCAGATCTAGGTTTCATGAATCAACCCCCAATCTAACAAACCTACCTCTAAAGATACATTGAGTCATTACATATAGGAAATGCCTCCAAATTTGGCCAAGAAAGAATTACATTCCCCAATAAAAAGAAACATGTAAAACAAATAGGTCTGACCCAAATGGAATTAAAGATCCATAAAAAGGAAACCACAAGGAGTGAGGTCATAGAAAAAGATCCATGGAAGATCTAAGAATCACACATTTCGATCGCAATGGTTGAAATCCAAAGATCATCAACCGCACATCGAATATCCAAATAGGTCCAAGCAAGCATTGAACACATTACCCAAGGATAGGAAATGGATCAAGTTTCCAACATCCATGAACATTAGGAGGTGTGATAATAGGAAGATGATCCCAGATAGGTCTCTAATAAGATTGTACAACCGCACACGCTATCTCGAACAAATGAATGTTTAGTCAACATAATCTCTCCAATCGGTAAACAAGAACAAATATTAAGAACTATTTTTTAGCTTATGCAAGATTATGATGAACCCAATATGCTCTTGCATCAGACACCTTGGGTTAATAAAATTTATGCTCTGCATCAAAGCTACTATACAACCTAAGAAGAATCCAAATGATCCAACTTATATTGTAAAATCCAAATAGAATCCTCAACCAGTCTATTCTTCCACTTAATTGAGTACTCCATGTAATCATTTTCTCTTGTGCTCCTTATGATTCTGCTATCCAAGACCTTCTTAATTTCCTCTATTTGCTTCTTAGGATATTCTTGCTTCATGTCTGTCTCATCATCTGACTCATGGTATTCATACAAATCTATAATGTTGAATATAGGTGATATATCCATGTCAATCGATAACTCAAGCTCAAAAGAATTACCACTATCAAACTTCTTCAGTATCTTACAAGGCCCAAACTACTTCATCTTCATCTTACTATAGGTTCCAACAAGAAATTTTCCTTTCTTCAAATTATTCATAACTTCAACACCAACTTAAAAATTCTTATGTCTCCTAAATCAGTCAGTTGTATTCTTATACTTTTTATTACTATGTTCCAAATTATACTTCACCTCATCATGAAAAGTCTACATGAGCTCATCATATCCCTCTCTTTTAGCACTTATCTTCTCTTCTAGACCAAGATCTTTCAAATCCGATATCCCTTTAGGATGCATGTCAACTTAGCAATTTCAAAAGGTGTTTTACTTGTACTCTGGTTCACTGAATTATTATATACAAATTCGGCTTGTGCCAAAACCAAATCCCAATTACTAGGTTTATCTCCAACAAGACATCTTAAAAAATTACCCAAACTCTTATTCACAACTTGTGTTTGTCCGTCAGTTTGTGGATGAAATTTAGAACTAAACTTCAAATCTATACCCATCTTCTTCCAAAGTGTCTTCCAAAAGTATCCCATAAACTTACCATCTCGGTCAAAAATAATAGTCTTAGGCAACCCATGCAATCTCACAACTCCTCTAAAGAATGGATCAGCTATATGAATAGCATCTAATGTTTTCTTACAAGGAATGAAATGTGACATCTTTGAAAATATTTCTACCAAAACAAATATAGAATCATTACCTCTTTGTGTCTTTGGTAAGCCAATATCAAAATCCATGCTAATGTCTTCCCAAGGTTTAATAGGAACATGTAAAGGTTTGTATAACCTTGTATTCCGACTTACTCCCTTAGCAAATTGACAAATTCTACAACTTATAACAAATTTATGAACATCTTTATACAACTAAGGCCAAAATTATTTCTCCTTAAATAGAATCATTGTTTTATTAATACCAAAATGTCATGCAAGTCCTCTACTATGTTTCTCCTTGATTATATTTTCCCGCATAGATCATCTTGGTATACATAGGTGAATGCCATTGAACAACATACCTTATTTAATGAAGAAATCAACCCACTTTCTCTTATTATCTGTGGTTGGTTCCTTACATGCTTTCCAAGGTTTTGCAAAATTAGGATCAGTTTCATACAAACTTTTCAAATCATCAAAACCATGTATCTCAACTCTCATCTCAATCAATAAACTTATTCTTCTTCTCAATCTATCTACAACCCTATTTTACAATCCACTTCAATGCTTCAACACAAAAGTAAAATTTTGCAAGTACTCAATCCACTTCATATGTCTATGATTCAACTTATTTTGACTACCCAAATACTGCAATGATTTATGATTAGTGAACAATACAAAATCCTTAGGTATCAGATAGTGTCTCTACTTATTTAAAGCTTGAACAATAGTATAAAGTTCTTGATCATAGACTGAATACTTCCTCTTATCATCATTCAATTTCTCACTATAAAAACCAACAGGTTTACCTTCTTAATTCAATGATGCTCCTATTTCACTTCCACTTGCATCACAATCAACTTGAAATACTTTAGAGAAATCAGGTAAAGCTAATACTAGTAATTCAACTACCTTCTACTTCAAGGGTCTCAAAAATTTTGTCAGCTCCATGTGTCCACTTGAAATCTTTCTTGTTTCCTATCATTGTCTCTTTCATAGCATTACAAATATAACTAAAATTCCTTATGAAATTTTGGTAGAAACTTGCCAATCCATGAAAATATCTAACTTCACTAGAATTTTCAAGAGTAGGTCATTCCAAAATTTCTCTAACTTTCTCAAGACCCATCTTCAAACCTTCATCTGAAAGAACAAAACCCAAGTACACTATCTCTTCCTTCATGAAAGAACATTTGTTCAAGTTAATCAACAACTTTTCCTCTTTCAATCTCTACAATAGTTGTCTAAGATGAAACAAATGATCTTCCTTGTTCTTACTAAATATTAGAATGTCTTCCAAGTAAACAATTACAAACTTACCCAAGAATTTCTTCAAGACCTCACTCATCAATCTCTTAAAATTACTAGGTGCATTACTCAAACAAAAAGGCATAACCAACCACTCATTCAAATCTTATCTTTTTCTTGAAAGCGGTCTTCCATTCATCTACTTCTATGATTATGATCTAATGATGGCTACTCTTAAAATCAATCTTGGTAAATTACTTTTTTCCACTCAAAAAGTCCATGATATCATCCATCCTAGGCAATGTAAATTGATATCTCACTATGATCCTATTTATATCTCTTGAATTGGTACACATTCTCCTTTCTCCATTCTTCTTAGGTTCCAACACATCTGGTACTACACATGGACTCAAAATTTCTCTGATCAAGCTCTTCTACAACAATTCTTGAACTTTTCTATTCAATTATTCATTCTCTGCAGGTGTCAATTGGAGGTTCCTTATTAGGTAATCTAGCTCCTAGTATCAGATCCATGCAATGATTGATGCTTCTAACAGGAGGTAACCCATAAAGTACATTATCTGAAATTATATCTTAAAAAAATTTCAACAATTATTTAACCTCTATCGGTGAATCATATTTTGTCTTCACAAACGCTCTATTAGGAACCAAGGCATAACACACATCATTCTTCTTCAAACCCTTTATGAACTATTTTCCTTCAAACAATCAAAATCTAATAGTAGTGCAATTTTCACTCTTGAATTCTTCTATTAAAGGTAACAAACCTTGTGTCTTTCCATTAGTCACAATAGTATACCTATTTAATCTACCATCATGTATAGATTGTCTATAATACTTCCATGGTCTACCCAAAAATAAGTGACAACAATCCATCGACATAATATCACAATGAACATCATGATAGTTTCCAATATTAAATTTCACAAGGCATTGTTCACTTACCAAAATTTTATGCTTATCCTTTATCAAAGAAATCTGATATCACTTAGGGTGCTTCATCCTCAATAACTGCAACTTTGTAACTAACTCTTCTGATGCAAAATTCTATGAACTTCCACTATCAATGATCACCTTGCAACACTTTCCAACAACTTTATATCTAGTTTTGAATAAGCCTATCCTCAGTGGGTCCTCTTTAGTTCCTTCATTCCACAAAGATCTCCTAATCATCAAATTTTCACCACCTTTCAGTTGGTTCATTGAATCAGGTGAATCTTCCTAAACAAGTGCATTCTTGGTACTACTACCAACCTTCTTACATTCAAATGCCCTATGTCCTTCTTCACCACACTTGAAACAAGTGCCCTTAAACTAGGTTTTTTATTCTCTCTTATGATCATTACCTATAGGGTAACTACCTCTTATATAACCTCCTCTTCCTCAGTATGAAATTTCTCCTTTACACTTTAATTTACCTTTATCTTGATTTGTCTTATCTTGGTGAGATTTGCTACTTTCTCCATAAGATATGCCTCTTCCCCTAGAAAATCTACCACCTCTTCCTCTCTTCCTTTGTTCATGCCTATTTTTTAGCTTCTCCCCTTCGTTAAATGCAAATTGATATACTTATTCAATGTTATTCATCTTCACCAAACAAATTTCATCTTGTACAAAAGTTCTCAATCCATTCAGGTATCTTGCAACCCTTTCAACTTCATCATCCATATGTCTAGATCTGATATCCAATCAATAGAATCCCTTAGTATATTATCTTACAATAGTATCCTTTTTTTCAAAATTTTCATTCTTCTCAAACAACTAACTTGATAATCACCTGGTAATAATTTACTCTTCAATTTGTTTATCATCTCATCCCATATATTGATCTTTTCTTTTCCCCTTCTCTAACGATCAAGCTACAAATGTTCCCACCATAAGGATTCATGTCCTTTCAATTTTTTACCAGAAAAATTTGCCTTTGTATCCATCGGTGTACCTTCATATTCAAAAGATTTATCCATTTCAGAGATTTAGTCCAACAATTCACCTAAGTCCAACTTGCCATTATACTCAGGATGATTGAAATGTGGTTTATCATTCACACTTGTCAAATCTCTCAAGAATCTTTCTTTTCCTTGTTCAAGAATAGAGGCTTGTTCTGCTCCTTCTTCTACTTCTTTAGCTTCATCTTCACTAACATATTCAATAGGTCTTCCTCTTCTTTGGGTTGTCTCAATAGCTTCAAGCCTAGCAGAAATTTGTCTCAACATATCCAAGATAGAAGGATCATCATCTCTACTTTCTCAAACCATCTTTGCAACCCTCTACAATTGTAGGCCAGATCACAATCTTCCACCCTACAACCAATTCAACTAGGCTTGCTACAATAAAAAAATTCTCTGATACCACCTGGTGCAGTGCCAAGGTGGGAGAATCCCCAAAGGATATCCCCAACCTCGTAGCTAAAAGGACACAGGAAAGAAAAAAACACAAAATAGAGAGATAATGCATGATCCAATGTATTATTCAAAGATCAAACAACATACATGTTGGGTTGTCATGCCTTCCTAGTTATGACCATATACCAAGAAATGAGTCTCAAATCCTAATATCGATCTGTCAAAGTCTCAGATCTAGGTTTCATGAATCAACTCCCAATCTAACAGACCTACCTCAAAAGATACATTGAGTTATTACATATACGCAATACCTCCAAAGTCATCCAATAAATAATTGCATTCCCAAATAAAAGAAAACATGTACAACAAATAGGTCCGACCCAAATGGAATTAAAGATCCATGAAAAGGAAACCACAAGGAGTGCAGTCATAGAAAAAGATCCATGGAAGATCCAAGAATCACACATTTCGATCACAATAGATAAAATCCAAAGATCAACAACCGTACATCGAATCTCCAAATTTGTCCAAGAAAGCACTGAACACATTACCCAAGGATAGGAAATGGATCAAATCTTGAACATCCATAAATATCAGGAGGTGTGATAATAGGAAGATG